>JZKD02S1672075.1:42586-63914 GCA_000966675.3 Picea glauca
GAGTGGTCCGGATCAGATGCTACAGTTGGAGGTCTAAATAGATTAGTGCAGCCAGTCAGGGTTGCCATCAATGCCAAACGGGGAGATTGTTGGAAGGTTTACAGTTGGAAGTAAGCTTGTCATCGATGGCAAGAACAACGATGGCAAAGATTAGCATGATCAATAGTGCAGTGATAATGGAAGAGGAGGAGCATCAGTGATCATTGGATCCCATCCCAAATCCTCGATGACCGTCAAATATGAATTCAGCCAAGAAGAACATGTAGAAGAGGAGGATAGAACTTAGGTGTCAGATCTGAGCACAAGTTCTGACCATTGTTGGATCAGGAAAAACCTGCATGTTCTTTAAAGTGCAAGGAGTAGCGGGCTCACAAAATCTCGAAAGAGGGAGGATCGTCCATCTTCAGAAAGGACAGTCGTGGACCGTTGGATCAAGAGTATGCATGGTGAAAGATCAGAGCACCACAAAGACTCCATTTCGGAGTTTCGTAGATCAGGAAATCCAAAGGAAAGAGGTTCAAACTCACGATATGCGAGATCACGAAAAGATCTTAGCCATCAAATCGAGGCTTGATCTGGACCGTTGATCTGACTCCATCTCAGAGTCTCGGCTATCGTGACTTGGAGTGATGAGACCCTTCATCATAGGAATCGCGAGATGTGAATTCACGATAATATATTGACCATCAGATCACCAAGGATTCTGGACCGTTGATCTAAGCTCCATCTCAGAGCTTCGCCTATCACAACTTGGAGTGACGAGAACCTCCATCATAGGAATTGTGATATGTGAATTCATGATAAGATCTGGACCATCAATTCACCAAGAACGTGGACCGTCGATCTAAGCTCCATCTCGGAGTTTCACCATTCGCGACATGGAGTGACGAGAACCTCCATCTAAGGAACAGTGAGATGCGAGATCGCGATAAGATCTGGACCATCAGATCTATGGAGATTTCAACCATCGATCAGACTTGATGAAGTTTATAAACTCATGAAATATGAAGCGCCTTTTGGCACAGCCTGTGGTCATCGCTGGTGGTCATGAGAAGGGAAGGAGTCAGTTCAGATAAGCTCCATTTCGGGGTTTTGGGGATCGTGACTTGGAGAGTCGAGATGCCTCATCTCCAGATTCACGAAATGTGAAATCGCGAAAGTGATTTATGCATAAGCGCATGGTCTCAACCAGTGGTCACACCATCGAAGAGATCAAGAGAAGAGTACGTGCATACAAGCTCCTTTTTGGCGTTTCGGGGATCACGACTTGGAAAGTCGAGAAACTTCACAACGGGATTAATGAAAAGGCGAAATGAGAAATCACAAAAAACACGTTATGAACAAGTGCTTGGTCATGGCCATGGTCATATAAAGGAAGGAGCTAGTGCAAAAAAGCTTTGTTTCAGAGTTTCGTAGATCATGGAATAGACTGACGAGACACTTGACCATAGGAAAGACGAAATACCGAAATACGAAATAAAGGCAAGTTTAATGAAGATCATTCAACGGTGCAGATGAAACTGAAGGAGATCGGAGGGCTACTGTTGAACGACACAGTGAAACTGCCAGAAATCAGTGATGAGTTCTACCAGAGAACTCGAAGACACTTCGAAGTGATTGACATAGGAGGTGAAGAGTCTCAAGGGATCATCCAGTAGAACAAAGATTGTTCATGGAGGCGATTGACAACTAGATGTGTGATTGGAGCCTGTAAATGCAACAGAGAGGGTGAGCTCTACTATAACAGAAAAGACAAAGAGTCTTGACTCTCAGAGAGGCTGAGGAATCTCAGCATAACACCCAGTGATGTTGAACATGTGGGAAAAACTGCCAAAGAAGCTGAAGAGTCGCGATGATGATGAGGCAGAGCACTCGAGATGTGGAGAAATTTGGTGCAGAGTGAGCATGCAGAGGCATGGAGAATATTGCATGCACAAAGAGCACAGAGACTATAAGAATGTGGAACAAAGAAGAGATAGTTGTCGTTGCTGTGCAAAAAAATTGAGGGGTGTGCAAGGAGGCAGAGCGCAGGAGCAGAAATGCACAGTAGAGGAATGTTGCATTGAAGGGATATGGCGTAGAGAGCATAAAAGGTAGAAGAATAGAAAGTGCAAGGGGTGTGCAGAAGACACTGATGTAGACAAGGCAGAGTAGTGTAATAGAACAACGACAAGGATGGTAAGCCATTGAATAACATTATATCACTGTAATAAGTTTTAGTAACAAGGAATTTATATTTTAGGGTGGTTGGGAGGTGCTAGGGAGGATTGGTGTCCTCAGAGGTTCAAGTGGGTGCTTGAACACAAGGAGTTGGTGTTTCCTTCTAGTTGGTGCTAGAGAAACCAAGGAGTTGGTGCTTCCTTCTAGTTGGTGCTAGAGAATCCAGGGAGTTGGTGTTTCCTTCTAGTTGGTGCTAGAGAATCCAGAGAGTTGGTGCTTCCTTCTAGTGGGTGCTTGAGAAAACAGAGAGTTGGTGCTCTCAGCAAGTTGCAGCTTGCAAAAATAGAGGTTGTAGCCTCACAATGAGTTGGTGCTCATATGTATGATAATGTAAAGAATGTAAATAATGCTTATCAGTTAAAGAAGAAGAGGTTTTTACCCTGTATGGGTTTCCTCAGGAAATATCTGTCTCTGTGTTTCTCATATATGTGATTGATGTTGAATGTGCCATTGTTTATTTCCCTGCATTATTGTGATCATCATTGAGTGCCTTGTAAAGATTTTAAAAGAAGCATAATTGTTTAAGCACGGTAACAACTAATTCACCCCCCCTCTCAGTTGTCAAACATAGACCGCACTGTTAATAAATCTCAACAGTGGGTCACCCTTTAGCTGGGGCTAAACTCCACCTAGGTAAGGGTTCCCAACCAGGCTAAAGTATCACACTTAATAGGAAACTCAATCACGGTTAACTCAGTCACAGGTGATTCAAACACAGGAAAGTCTGTCACAAATTACAATTCACACTGACAGCCTATAGTCCCTCAATCCCCACATTCCTATCCCACCCCAGGAAGTGTTCCCCTTCTCTAATCAGAAGTCCTTCGGCTGCCCCAATTCCCTTCCAGGGCTTCAGCAACAGGCCGGACAAGAAGTCTCAAAGCTCTATCGCTGCAGTTTGACACCTCGGGAAATAATCCCCTGCTATTCTCTCACTTGGAGAGAATGCAATGTCCCACGGGCCTGACAACCTGCCTCTTCAGTCTAGCTCTCCAAGCTAAGCAATGTACATATATCTACGAAAGTAACCGCCTAATACTGGTCACAGTAATAGTCGGGTTTAATGACTGAACAGTCGGCTACCCATCAAAGCTCATGATGATCAAATGATTCCCAATGAAAGATGATCCAGAATGGACTAAGTCCAAACTATAAGAATGCATGTTCCCAACTTGACACTTGTCATGTTGAGAACTGTTTTCAGTCCACAACATGTTCCCAACTTGACACTTGTCATGTTGATAACTTCCTTTATTCCACACGTCCCCCTCCTCAAGACTTAGGATATAATAATATCCTCACTTTTTACCTTTTTAAGAAATATTAATATAATATTCCTTACTTTATACTTTTTAATAAATATTAATATAATATTCCTTTTTGGTGTTAAACCCCTTTAACCCAGCCCCCTTAACCTTCACTAGTGGAGTTAGCCCCCCAAACTCTTTTATGTGGTTGGTATGTCGTAGTGACGTGTTTTCATTTTAATTACATTTTATTACATTTACAATATCAGTACACTAGTAATGATCTTTTGCGTCCAGGCTCACCAACCTCAAAATACGTAGTTCGTGCACTAAAACTAATACACACAGAACTTCTGGGTTGCACGCAATCTTTCCTTAGTGCGCCACCCTCGCACCCTTACTCAGGTGCATGTTACATCATGAAATATATATAAAAAAGTTCACGAGTCTCCAAAATCTACACACTAAGCCGATGCACACTGAATCCTGAAGTGTGTGCCATCCTGTAATGATCTTTTATTAATGTACTTCTCCTTCTGTGTTTATACCAGTGCGCACTGTAAACTTCAGTTTCTTCTCTTTTAGTGCGCCATTCTGGCACACTTCCACAGGTGCACACTATATGCATTAAAATGTGCACTATACTATTTTAGAAGTTGCACGCACTTCTTTGGTATGATAATCACACGCACTGAGTTAATGTGTGCAACACAAAACAAAGGATTTTGTTACTTTATCTCACCATATTATAAGTAAAAAAAATTATATTCATATGTACACTTTGGGGTTCATCCTAGGGGTATTACAATCCCATCCCCCATATTTATGCATTGTCCTCAGTGCAGTGTATACATATGTACAAGCCAAAAACTCAAAAGGCTTCAAAAAGATGCGGGAATTTTTCCTGCATATCATCCTCATGTTCCCAAGTTGCATCCTCGATACTGTACCAAGTCCATTGGAACTTTACTAGCCGTATTGCTCGATTCCAGAGTTGCTTGATATTCTAATCCAATATGTGCACCGAATGCACTTGAAAATCACCTTCTTGCTCCACCTGTATCACATTCTAATCAATGACATGATTAGTATCTGGCACATATTTTTTAAGTAATGATACATGGAATACTTTATGAACATGCATTGATGCAGGCAAGGAAAGCATGTAAGCCACAAGCCTGATCCTTTCCAGGATTTCAAATGGCCCACAAAAATGCACTGCCAACTTTGAGAAATTTCCCAACTTCAAGGAAATTTTGTTGGCCTTTACTTTTATAAGAACATGGCCACTCACATTAAATTACCTGTGAGATATGCCCTTATCAGCATAGCTTTTCTATCTATCCTGCGCAACGTTTAAATTTTGTTTTATTTTACTCGTATTTTCTTCCATTTCTCTGAGTAGTTCTGGCCCAACTACTGCACGGTCTTCTAGGTTGTCCCAGCTGACTGGTGTGTTTCATTTTCTACCATAGAGTTCTTCAAATGGGCTCATCATTAGGGATTCTTGGTACCCATTGTTGTAAGAAAAATATATCAAGTGTAGATAATACTCCCATTTGGATGGTTTATCCATCACATACATCCTTAGCATATCTTCTATTATCTGATTCACCCTTTTTGTCTTCTCATCTGACTCTGGATGATAAGTTGTGCTAAAATGCATATTTGTTCCAAATTCTTGGAAAAATCCTTTCCAAAAATTTGATGTAAATTTTGGATCTCTGTTAGACACAATTGTCTTAGGCATTCCATGTAATCGAGYTATTTCTCTCAAATAAATATYAGCTAGGTTGGCTTCCTTGAGAGTGAGHTTTACTRGAATAAAATGGGCAGYTTTGGTAAGCTTATCCACCACTACCATGATGTAATCATRTWGCTTGTTAGTTYTRGGTAGTTTAGYGATAAAATCCAYTGTCACAACTTCCCACTTCCACTCARGAATTGGAAATGGTTMTAACAGACCAKYTGGGTTTCTATGCTYATCCTTRACCTTTTGRCATGCCAAACACTTGSCAATAAAATCAACAAYTTYTTTCTTCATGCTTGGCCAATAATATTGGCTCTTGAYAGCTTCAATAGTCTTMTRGTAACTTCRGTGTCCAACATAAGGCACATTATGCATTTATCCCAATATCAAATTATTCAATTCTCGTGAATTTGGCACATAAATTATGCCCTTGTACTTGAGAATTTCATCATTTTCCAACTTATAGTCTTTAACTTTCTGTTGTAAGTTACCTTTCTGAAGTTTCTCCTTTAACTCCATGTATTTCGGATCTGATTTTGCATCCTCTAGAATTATATCCTTCAAATCTGATTGGTACATGCTAATGGTTGTTGCATGAATCTCATGCACTCTCTTGATGAGTGCATCAACCACTTTGTTTTCTTTACCTTTGATATGATTTATGCCAAAGACATATTCACTCATGAAATCTAACCATCTTCTTTTCCTGACATTCAAAAAGTTGGTTGTCCAAACAAGTATTTCAAACCACTATGGTCTGTCCTCAACTCAAATCTTTCTCCCATGAGGCAGTGCCTCCAAATATTCAAGGAATGCACTATGGTTTCCAACTCTAGATCATGAGTTGCATAGTGTCTTTCATTCTCCTTCAACATCCTTGATTCATAGCATATTACATACCCATTTTGACTAAGGACTCCTCCAATCCCTTCTTTACATGCATCAATGCATACAATGAAATCTTTATTTGTATCAACAATTCTCAGTATCGGAGAACTTGTTAATAAATTCTTCAAGTGTAGGAAACTCCTTTCACAATATGTTGTCCACTCAAACTTCACACCCTTCTTCTGCAAGGAAGTGATTGGGTGTGCAATCCTTGAGAATCCTTCAATAAATCTCCTATAGTAACCCACAAGGCCCATGAATGATCTCACCTCTTAGACATTCATTGGTCTTGTCCATCCTTCAATGGTTTTTATCTTTTATGGATCTATTGTTATCCCTTCCTATGAAATTATATGGCCCAAATAATTAATTTTCTTCTGGTAAAATGAGCACTTGCTCAATTTGGCATACAATTGATGCTCCCTTAATACCTGTAACACCATTCTCACATGTTTTTCATGCTATTCTTCATACTTAAAATATATCAAAATATCATCCAAGAAGACAATAACAAACTTAACCAAATAATTCCTGAATATACCATTCATCAAACACATGAAGACAGTTGGTGCATTCGTTAACCCAAATGGCACCACATTGAACTCATAATGGCCATACCTTGTTTCGAAAGAAGTCTTGTTGATATATTCTTCATTAATTCTTGCCTGGTGATAACCTAATCTGAGATCAATCTTAGAGAATAATTTTGCATCTTTTAATTGATCAAAGAGGTCATCTATCCTTGCAAAGGATACTTGTTCTTCACAGTTATTTCGTTCAACTTCCTGAAGTCAATACAAAATCTCAAAGTTCCATCCTTTTTCTTTACAAACAATACTGGGGAACCCCAAGGTGACACACTTGGGCATATATACCCCTTCTTCAGAAGTTATTCAAGTTGCATTTTCAATTCCTTCATTTTAGGTGTACTCATCCTATAAGGAGTCTTAGATGTTGGAGCTGCTCCAGGCATCAGATTGATAGAGAATTCAATATCTCTTTTGGGTGGAAATCCTGGTATTTTTTTAAATACATCTTCAAACTCTTTTAGTACTCTGCAGACTTCAATATTTGACACCTTATCCTTAGTTGTTTCTTCCATCTGCGTCGAAAACATTTTACATCCTTTTTTGTAACTCTTCTTCAGTTGCAAGGCTTAAACTTCTATGACAGTTACTTCTCTGGGAATTCCTTGTACTTTCCTTAATTTTCCCCCCTCATCCAAGCAAGTAAATTCTTTATTATAACAGTCCAGGACAGCATGATGTCAGTCCAACCAATCCATACCAATTAGGAAGTCATAGAAACCTAAACGTATGATGTTCATATCTGTGTTGGGGTTCAGTCCATTCATGTTCATTGGACATGCTTTAACTGTCTCATTACTCTTTCTTTTATATCCTATAGCTAGTTGCACCATCCAAGGTTTTCCAAGTTTGTTTCTTGGAAAAATGAAACCTTTCCACCATCTTAGGATCTAGATAAACATGAATAGCTCGTGAATCAATTAAAATAACGATGGGTTGATTATTGATATTACCTTCTACTTCAATCATGTGTGATTGAAATACATCTTTCTTGTTGTCCAAGTTTGCATGGATCTTAGGTACACTTCTTCCCATGTCCTCCATTGTTTCATCTTATTGTGCATTATGAACAGACCTCACTCTTTTACTCCTGTGAGGGTAATCTCTATAGATATGATCTCCTTTACAACCCCAGCATTGAATAGGTGCTTTACTTGGTCTTTTCCCTAATGACTCTGTCATTCTGGATTCTTTAGAAGTTGGTTATTCCTGGTATTTATTTCTGAAGAATGGTGGCTTAGTCCCCTTCTTCCTCTGTTCCATTTTTTTTTCTTCTTGTCCTCCCAAGCTTTTTGATAAGTTTTTTTTCCTTTATATACACTTAGCCCTTCTTATTGTTTCCTCCAACGTTTTTGGATCATCATATTGTATTTTGTCACTGATAAATGATCGAAACCCACTCAAATATATTTGTATCGTAACCTGCTCATCCTTGAAGAAGGAAACATATTTCAGCAGTTCTAAAAACCTCATTTCATACTCATCTATGGTCATACTCCCAAGCTTGAGCTCAAAGAATTCCTTCATTTTCTTGTCATGGTATCTCTTAGTCAAGTAGTTCCCTTGAAAATATCTTTTGAATTCTCTCCAGGTAACCTTATTCTCGTCAATGTGTTGTACCTACACATATTGGTCCCACCACATGGATGCTTTTCCCTTGAGCTGATAAATAGAAATTCTTCCTTCTGCGCAGGAAGAGTAATTATGCAACTGAAAACACTTTCTCATATTCAACAGCCATGTCTCTTCATCTTTATCCTTCTTGTGTTCACCATCGAAAGTAGGAGGCTTGATTATTTTCATTTCCCCCTAAAGTTCATCCACCCTAGTCCTCTTCTTAGGTTTCCTAACAAGAGATGGACTTGAATTGTTGTGCGCTCTCCTAGTTGAATTCCTTGGAGAGTGTTGGTGATGCTTTCCAACACTTCTATTGTGCATTGTTCTTCCCCTATTATTGTGAGACTTATGGCTCCTTGATCTACTTGACTCAGTTTTATTATCCATCTTCTTATCTATTTTGTCCAAGCTTTGCATTAGCTTTATGTTGAAGTCTTCCTGTTGTTCCTTGGATTTCATAAGCCTCTCATTGTCAACTTTATGACTCAGGACATCCCTTTGTAAAAATTTTATGGTTTCTACCAATTTCAYGCTTTCTTCCTTACCTTCTCCATGTCCATTTGAATTTGTACCTTCATTACTCATATGGACATACATTCCTTTGATCTCTTCTTCATGGTTGAAAACCCCCTACACATCTTCCATGATTCTAAAATTTTGTTGATCCTGTTCTGATCTAAATGTTTTCAACTCTGCAAAATGTGCAGCCAACAAAACTTTTTAGTCTAAACAATTTAATAAAACCATGAAATGATGTATAATTTTGTTTTCATACAACATCAAAAATCTTTCTTTTGATTTCTTGGGAAGATTAACTGGTCAATCCACTTAATGCACACTACTTCACAATTACTAGCATGTGCCAGTTTTACATACACCATTCTAAAATGTAGAGCATACATTGCACACCACTATTTTGTGCGCACTGCAATCACTATATCACCCAATGCCAAGGTTTAGTGTGTTCACATTGCGCGCCTATAATCGATGCACACCATTATTCTAGCATGCGCCAATATTTATTGAGCATGATGTTGGTGTTGTGCACAGATACATTGCACGCACTGCAAGTATTGCACTACATAGCAGAAGGGTTTTAATGTTCTCACACCGCGTTCCAAACTCCAAGCGCACACTTTACGCATCAAACTATTATTCATACGCCATACGCTTTGCACCCTGCAATGCCAATATTCAACGTGATTTATTGCACACCTATATTATGCACACGCCACATGTTATACACAGCGCAGTGCCAAAACTTAGTGTACATATCTTGTGCACCCTTTAACTTCAGCGCAACACCCATGTTTAGTGTGCACGCCTGCACAACACTACTACTTAGCACACACAACATTTTTCGATCACTTAACTGATTTTTCCAAAACTTTTGCTCCAGAAATTGGGGCTTTTGCCCGATTCTCACCCAATTTCCACCATGGAATTTCGACAACTATGAAATTTGTTCAATTTTACTCCAGTACATCCAAATTCAACCTCTGCAACAACAAATTCTTGTGTGTGCCACTGATTGACATTTCCAGTGCAAATGTTTCCAAATTCTTTCAAGAATTGTGAATCTTATTCAAACAATTCCGCTCAATCTATCGTGGTTTCTCTGTAACTTCAAATTTGGTCAATTTTTGTTTGAATGGATTAAAATTAAGGAATATCTCAATACTTAACAAAATTTCCCCAAATTCTTTATGAATTTTAACAACAGAAATTGTGGCTTTTACCCAATTCCACTCTTTTACTTCAATTCTTCGTCGTGGCCATGCTATAACATGAAATTCAGTCACTCCTAAATTCAATTCTCTATGAAAATACATTTTGGCATGATTCTACCTCGGCCCATCCAGGCTCAGCGTTGAAAAATGTGCTCTGATACAAATTTGTCACATCCCTAGCCACCTATTGCGCAATGCCACTTAAAATTTTCTTTCTCTGATACCATATTGTCACATACCCAGCCACCTAGGCTGGGCATATTACACCAAAAACTATAAACTTCTCATGTCATCATCTCTAAAACCATATTGTAACATCTTCATTTCCAACAGCAACTCAACCATGTTGCTTTGATAATAATTCTGATACAAATTAAAACATAGAACTACACTCTGCAATGCACAACTACATGCATATTCATAACAGAAATATGAATGCATCATATACAACATAACCCATGAAATAAAATGCATAATAATTACTGCAAAAGATAATTTAACACACAAATGGACATGTATCTTTGAATAAATGACACCAACTGCGTCCAGACCTTCCACATCCTCCCAGCCTTAGACTGCACAGTTCATAAATCTCAACAGTGGGTAACCCCTGAGCTGGGGATAAACTTCACTTGGTTAAGGGTTCCCAACCAGGCTAAAGTATCACACTTAATAGGAAACTCAATCACAGGTAACTCAGTCACAGGTGACTCAAACACAGGAAAGTTTGTCATAGATGCCAATTCACATTGACATCCTATAGTCCCTCATTCCCCACATGCATGTCCCACCCCAGAAAGTGTGCCACTTCTCTTATCAACATTCCTTTGTCTGCCCCACTTCCCTTCCAGGGCTTCAACAATAGGCCAGAAAATAAGTCTCATAGCTTTGTCGCTGCAGTTTGACAACTCGGGAAATAATCCCTTGTGATTCTCTAACCTGGAGAGAATGCAATGTCCCATGGTCCTGACAACCTGTCTCTTCAGTCTAGCACTCCAAGCTAAGAAATGTAAAGATATTTGCGACAATAACCATAGAATACTAGTCACAGTAATAGTCGGTTTTAATGACCAAAAAGTCAGCTACCCATCACAGCTCATGATGATCGAATGATCCCCGATGAAAGATGATCCAGAATGGACTAAGTCCAAACTATAAGAATGGATGTTCCCAAATTGACACTTGTCACGTTGAGAACTTTCTTCAGTCCATAGCATGTTCTCAACTTGAAACTTGTCATGTTGAGAACTGCCTTTAGTCCACATATCCCCCTCCTCCAGACTTAAGATATAATAATATCCTTACTTTTTACCTTTTTCAGAAATATTAATATATTACTTATTTTATACTTTTTAAGAAATATTAATATAATATTCATTTTTGGGTTTAATCCCCTTTAACCCAGCCCCCTTAAGCTCAATTAGTGGAGTTATCTCCTGATGACGATGCACGCCCCCTCCTAAACCCGCAGGTCGGAAGGTCCACGTCAACAACATCTTTCGTTTACCACTGGCTCGAAGAGCTCTCGGAAATGGCTCTTCTATTTCCCTATCGAGAAATCTGCACCCACAGAAAACTCTCACGGGATCCCCTCTTTGCACTTAGGAGATCGGATTTCACACTTTCGCGAATTCGTAGGTCAAGCGTTTGTCTCTCAAATCCCCGAAACCCGAGGTCAGTCAACGTTGACCTTTCCTCTTTCCCCTTCGGACTTTCCCTTATCGCGATTTCACGGTCACGGTGTCAAGCAATTCATTCCCACGATTCCCAAAACCCGAGTTCCCAAAATTTTGATGCGCTCACAAGGTTGACTTTTCAACGCCCCCTTACTCCACCGGGACTTCGGACTTCGCAATATCGCAAATCCTAATGCAAAGGGTTCGGGACTTCACCCCGTGAAACTATGAAACCGTCAACTGAATTGACTTCTTGTCGAAAGTGTGCCACCTGTCCACTCTCTAACTCGTATGTGGCCCACACAATCCTTTTTGCTTTCGGGACTTCGTGGTTCGTGATATTGCGATTCCCGTTGCAAAGTTTACGGGACCTTCACCTGCGAAAACCCGATATAGAATCCACGTGTAAATCCAATGGCCCTTGTGGCTTGGATATACGGTCCTACTCCTCCTGAGCTTAGAACCTTTTGACACCTTCGTCGTAACTCCCCTGCTCCTCCACAAGATCTGATGGCTCACAGGACTTCGCGGATTCTCCACCAAGAATTCTAACCGTCCGTCTTTTCCTCTGAGGACTCGTCCTTCTGCGGCCCCTCGTCGCTATGCCTTCTTACAAAATTTCAAGTACTTGGCTTCTACCTTCTTGCGACTCCTTTGAAGGTCTAATTCTTTCTGAGCTTTCCCAAACTTTGAGTATTTTCAGAAAAACCCTTGCACACACTCCTTGCGGAAAACTCTCAAACACTTCCAAGTGTTTGAAATCCTTCTACCCTGTGCGCACCTGCAGCAGTAGTCTCTCAATACTTTGCTCAGGTTCGCAACCCTGAGACTTCGCTTGGCCTGCGCACTCCTTGCATGACTCTTTGTGCCTAACTGCACCTCTGTGGAAATGAGAACAAAAGCTATCTATCCTGAGCTTCCAGAGACAAACCTGTGAACCTTTTGTCAACGCACTCCTTGCGCACAATTCAACTGCACTCCTTGCAGGAACTCTTGCTCAGATAGAGAAACAATTGAAACTCATTCCATTACCCTTTCCTCTCATATTTCAAACATTCAACAAGGAATCATTCATACATAGCATAAAAGCAATTGCATGACAGAAAGAGTAAAACATTCACGAGCATAACCTTGAAAGATGCATACACAAAGAATATATGGACACCATGAGTCTGAATCATGGCTTTCTCGTATTAATCCAGAACTTCTGTACATGGAGTCTGCTACATATCTCTCTGCTCCTCTTCTATCCTCTTCTCTCATAATATTACAATACACAATGAGGGTGTCTATATCCCATTTCCCTCTTGCGCTCTAAAACTATCTAATCTACACATTCAATTCTACCTACTTGCATTAACTACCATGAATGCCTTCTACCTACTAGGGACGAGAGAAAATCGCTCAAGGTCCAATTACATTATACAAAGGCGCTCCTTCTTAATGGCTTCATTAATACTTTAAGACAATTTCAAAATTCGTGTTGGGCGCTTTTCCAGCTGTCTGTTGTCTCCGCACTGGCTCGCTTGAGATTCTCCTGCATCATACTCTCTGGCTTGAAAATTTTCATGGGCTCCTGTCCATGAGCTCGTGCACGGTCTGTCCATGCATCTGGATCTCTGCTTCATTCTCCCCGCTGGCATCTTCAACTAGATGGCCCTTCCACTTCACCAAATATTCAAAGTATTGCTTTCGCCTGGTCTTCTTGCTCACTCTTTTGTCCAGTATGCATTCCATCTACGGCCTATCTGCAACTAGCATCTGCTTTGTCCAGTGGACTTCTGGTTGTTCGTTTTATATCCCTGCTTCCTCAGCTTTATATGGGTACAAATATGAGATATTGAATATCGGAGAAATTTCGATCCCATCGAGTAATTCAATCTCGTAAGCATTCGCTCCAAATTTCTTCAAGACCCTACATGGTCTGATTTTCTTCATCTTCAACTTATTATATGTTCCTCTCGGGAACCTTTCTTTTCTCAAATGTGTGAGAATCAAGTCACCAACCTCAAATTGAAGTTTCCTCCTGTGTTGATCTGCTCTGCACTTATAATCCTGGCTCGAACTCTGCAAACGTTCCTTCACCTGGCTGTGAAGTTCCTTCATCGCCTCTGCGAAATCTTCTGCACTAGCGCTCCTAGTCGCATTTTGTTCTGAATCTCTCAGTTCAGAAATTCCTCTCAGCTGCATGCCATAGAAAATCTGAAACAGACTTTGCCCTGTGCTTTTGTTAATCGATTTGTTATAAGCAAACTCTGCCTGTGGTAATATATTGTCCCGCTAGCTGTGGTGTTCTATCACCAAGCTTCTCAGCAAGTCTCCCAGACTTCTTTTCACCGCTTCAGTCTGTCCATCCGTCTGAGGATGATAAGCCGAACTAAATGACAAGTTAGTCCCTAGTTTCTTCCATAAGGTCCTCCAAAAGTTCCCTATGAACTTTGTATCTCGATCCGAAACTATGCTCCTTGGCAAGCCATGAAGTCGAATGACTTCTTTGAAAAACAAGTTCGCAATGTGAGTTGTGTCATTGGTCTTTTGACATGGAATGAAGTGTGCCATATTGGAAAATCTATCCACCACCACAAATATTGAATCAAAACCTCTTTGCGTGCTTGACAACCCCAATATAAAATCCATGCTGATTGCATCCCACGGCCTCTCATGTATGGGCAATGGTTGATAAAACCCTGCATTCTACTTCCTTCCCTTCGAATGCTGGCAAATTCTGCATCTGTCCATGAATCTCTTGACATCTGCTCGCATTCCCGATCAAAAATATGATTCATTCAACTTCGCGAATGTCTTGTCGTGACCAAAGTGTCCTGCCAATCCTCCACTGTGTTTCTCCTTTAGCAAATTCTCTCTCATGGAGCATTTTGGAATACACAGTTGATTACCCTTAAATAATAATCCTTCCTGGATCATGTATTATGCCCATTGGCTTCTATCCCTGAGAATTGGATTCTCAGCTGCTTCATACGCCTCTTTAAAATCTAGATCATCTCTGTACATCTCCCCGAGATCATCAAAACCCAACGTTTTGACTCTAAACTCCTGCAATAGCAAACACTTCCTACTCAAAGCATCATCAACTTTGTTAGTAGTACCAGAAATATGTTTAATCACAAAAGTGAAATTCTGCATATACTCAACTCATTTAACATGTCTCTGATTCAACTTTTCCTGTTGAGTCACAAACTGTAATGCATGATTGTCACTGTATAAGACAAACTCTTTCAGGATCAAGTAATGCCTCCATTTCTTCAATGCTTGGATGATAGCATAGAACTCCTTGTCATAAGTGGAGTACTTCACTTTTGCTTCATTCAGCTTCTCGCTGAAGTATGCTATTGGCATGTCTTCTTGACTCAAGACTGCCCCTATCGCAAACCCACTTGCATCGCGTTTCACTTGAAATGTCTTTTTGAAATCTGGTAACACCAGAATTAGTTGCTCTGCGATCTTCCTCTTCAACAGGTTAAAACTCTTCTCAGCCTCTTCTGTCCAGTGAAAGGACTTGTCCTTTCTTCAATGTATCCATCATTGGTGAACTAATTCTACTGAAGTTTATGATGAACTTCCAGTAGAAACTATCCAATCCATGAAAACTTCTCACCTCAAAGATATTCTTCGGTGATGGCCAATTCTTGATTACCTCAACTTTATCTGGATCCATCCTCAACTCATCTGCAGAAATAACAAATCCCAAGTAAATGAGCTCTGTCTTCATGAATGGGGATTTCCTCATGTTTATCAACAGCTTCTCCTACTATAATTTCTGCATTTCCGTAGCCAAATGTTTCAAATGCTCTGCCACTGTTTTACTGTAAACCAGTATGTCATCCAGATATACGATAACAAATTTTCCGATGAAATCCCTCAGGACTTCGTTCATCAACCTCATGAAGGTACTCAGCACATTTGTTAAGCCAAACGGCATAACAAGCCATTCATACAACCCTTCATTAGTTTTGAATGTTGTCTTCCAGTCATCACCTTCTCTCATGCAAATTTGGTGATAACCTCTTTTCAAATCAATCTTTGAAAAGTATTTTGCTCCACTCAAGCAATCCATCAGATCATCCATCCTTGGTAATGGAAATCTGTACCTGATGGTTATCTTGTTAATCACCCTGGAGTCAGTACACATCCTCCAGCCTCCGTCTTTCTTTGGACTGAGTACTGTTGGAACAACACATGGACTCAAGCTTTCTCTGACCAATCCTTTGTCCAACAAATCCTGGACTTGTCTTTTGACCTCTTCATTTTCTTGCAGCGTCAATCTGTACGCGGATTTGTTTGGTAAACTAGCTCCTGGTATGAGATCAATGTGATGACTCACACTTCTGAGCAGTGGCAACGAACGAGGTAGTTCATCCACTACTATGTCAATGAACTCTTCTAGCAGTTCCTGAACTTCTTCTGGTAAATTTTCCACTCTAGTGCTGGTCAAAACAATCTTCGCTTTCCTGACCACTATGAATTGTGGATCCTCCTTCTTCTTAACCTCTGTAAGAAGTTCTTTCCCACTCATGAGAAGTACAGTGTTGCTTACTTCCGGTTTCACCTCCTTATCCTTAATTGGAAGTAGCATGTGAGTCCTCCCATTCTTCTCTAGGGTGTATGTGTTCATTCTCCCATCATGAATCACATTTCTGTCATATTGCCATGGTCTACCCAGCAATAGATGACAAACATCCATAGGAATGACATCACATAATATCTTATCATTATATCCTCCTATCTTAAATTCAACTAAACACTGTTTAGTGACAGTTACCTGATGTCCTTTTTGTAGCCACGAAACTCTGTATGGACTTGGATGATCAATCGTCTCCAGCTCCAACTTTTCTACCATCTCTATAGAAACGAGATTATCTATGCTACCACTATCCACAATGACCTTGCATACCCTATTCTTGGTCTTGCAAGCAGTCCGGAAAAGTCTAGTTCTTTGGACTGAACTCTCCACCTCCTTCTCTGGCGTCAAAAGAACTTTTTGCATCATCAGTGATCTTCCGCCTTCAACATCTTCTGCCTCAACATCTCACCTCTGTGCTTCAGCGATGTGAGCTTCTCCACCCTCTTTATTTTTATCTGGACACTTGTAAGACTTGTGCCCATTCTTTCCACATGTGAAGCATGTTATTACTCCACCTCTTCCTCTTCCTCTACCTCTAGTACAAGGAAAAGTATTATTGTCAGCATAATCTCCTCTTTGCTCAGTATGTTGTCCTCATTGTTCAGCATATTTCCCTCGCTGTGAGGTTCCACCTCTCTAGTTCGAGTCTGAGGTTTCTTCCAATCCTCCTTGGGCTTCTGATATTTATCTCGGGCAACTGATTTTCCTCTGGGCTGACTTCTACCTCGGCCTCTCTGACCCTGCTTTCGGCTCAGCTTCTCTTCAGCTTCTAGATCCATCTGGTAAGCATCTTCCACCGTTCGGATGGTTACCATGCTCATCTCATCCTGAATGTCGTATCTCAGGCCATTCATGTATCTAGAAACTTTTTCATCATCACTTTCCCGATGACCTGCCTTGATGTTAAGCTTGTAGAATTCTTCAGTGTATTCTTCCACTGTCATCAGCTTCTGTCTCAGGTTCTGCATTCTCCTGAATAGAGTAATCTGGTAATCTTTGGGGATGAATTTTGCCTTCATCTTCGCAATCATTCTATCCCAGCTTTTGATATTTTTCTTGCCTTTGCAGCGTCTGTCAGCTTGTAGTTCATCCCACCACAATGTTGCATGTCCCTTCAATCTTATGACAGCATGCTTGACTTTTTTGTCCTCTTCGACATCTTTATAGTCAAAGTATGTGTCTAGAGCTCTAATCTAGTCTAGAAGCTCCTCTACATCCAAGTTTCCCTCATAAACTGGAATGTCCATCTTTGTTCTTGCACCCATCCTTGCAATAGCTCTGATCAAACGTTCGTTTGCTGCATTCTTCATGTTCAACCTCAATTTCACTTTCGAAATCACTAAGATCCCCAGCACTGACTGTGCTTCTTTGTGTTGCCTCCATGTCTTCAAGTCTAGCGCATAGATCACGCATTTCTTTCTCCATGGTTGGATCAGTCATCTGCCTACCTCTTCTTCTCAGCATTTCCCTCTCCTCTGGTGGATCGGGTGTTTGTCTGTCCCTTCTCCTTTTTCTTTTTTTTTTTACAAAGGGAATCGGCAACTCACAGTTCTCGTACTCGCGTGACACGGGGTCGATCCCCGTCGGCTACCACTATAGCCCCAGGTGCAACCACCCAACCCACAAGAATGGTGCACGAGTAAATCCGGGTGAGAATCGAACATGAGACTTCATTTTTAAAAATTTCCTTCCATTTACACGACACTTGCCAATCCGTCTACACCCGTGCGGGCGTTTATCCCTTCTCCTTGGCGACATGGTGAATTCTCTTTTTCTCTGCTACAGAAAGCAAATAACCTTTCTGTGCTTTGATACCACTTGACGATGATGCATGCCCCCTCCTAAACCCGTAGGTCGAAAGTTCCACATCAACAGGATCTTTCCTTTACCAGTGGCCCAAAGAGCTCTCAGAAATGGCTCTTCTATTTCCCTATTGGGAAATCTGCACCCACAGCAAACTCTCACGGGATCCCCTCTTTGCACTTAGGAGATCGGATTTCACACTTTCGCAAATCCGTAGGTCAAGCATTTGTCTCTCAAATCCCCAAAACCCGAGGATAGTCAACGCTGACCTTTCCTCTTTCCCCTTCAGACTTTCCCTTATCGTGATTTCGGCAGTCGCGGTGTCAAGCAATTTGTACCTACGATTCCCGAAACCCGAGTTCCCGAAATTCTGATGCGCTCACAAGGTTGACTTTTCAACGCCCCCTTACTTCATCGGGACTTCGGTGTTTGCAATATCACGAATCCTAATGCAAAGGGTTCGGGACTTCACCCCGCGAAACTCCGAAACCGTCAACTAAATTGACTTCTTGTCAAAAGTGCACCACCTGTCCACTCGCTGACTCCTCTATGGCCCACACAATCCTTTTAGCTTTCGGGACTTCGTGGTTCGTGATATCGCGATTTCCGTTGCAAAGTTTATGGGACCTTCACCTGCGAAAACCCGATATAGAATCCATGTGTAAATCCAACGACCCTTGTGGCTTGGATATACGGTCCTACTCCTCCTGAGCTTAGAAACTTTCAACGCCTTCGTCGTAACTCCCCTGCTCCTCCGTGAGATCTGACGGCTCACGGGACTTCGTGGATTCTCCACCGAGAATTCCAACCGTCTGTCTTTTCCTCT
The DNA here is from genome assembly GCA_000966675.3 of Picea glauca. NCBI lineage: Eukaryota > Viridiplantae > Streptophyta > Pinopsida > Pinales > Pinaceae > Picea > Picea glauca. The sequence goes on from JZKD02S1672075.1 coordinate 61,573, forward strand.
GAGGACTCGTCCTCCTGCGGCCCCTCATCGCTATGCCTTCTTACAAACTTTCAAGTACTTGGCTTCTTCCTTCCTGTGACTCCTTCGAAGGTCTAATTCCTTCTGATCTTTCCCAAACTTTGAGTCTTTTCAGAAAAACCCTTGCACGCACTCCTTGCGGCAAACTCTCAAACACTTCCAAGTGTTTGAAATCCTTCGACCCTGCGCGCACCTGCAGCAGTAGTCTCTCAATATTTCGCTCAGGTTCGTAACCCTGAGGCTTCGCTCGGCCTGCGCACTCCTTGCACGGCTCTTTGTGCCTAAATGAACCTCTGTGGAAATGAGAACAAAAGCTATCTATCCTGAGATTCTAGAGACAAGCCTCTGAACCTTTTGTCAACGCACTCCTTGCGGACAATTCAACTGCACTCCTTGCAGGAACTCTTGCTCAGATAGAGAAACAATTGAAACTCATTCCATTACCCTTTCCTCTCAGATTTCAAACATTCAACAAGGAATCATTCATACATAGCATAAAAGCAATTGCATGACAGAAAGAGTAAAACATTCACAAGCATAACCTTCAAAGATGCATACACAGAGAATATATGGACACCATGAGTCTGAATCACGACTTTCTCATATTAATCCAGAACTTCTGTACATGGAGTCTGCTATACAGCTCTCTGCTCCTCTTCTATCCTCTTCTCTCATAATATTACAATACACAATGAGGGTGTCTATATCCCGTTTCCCTCTTGCGCTCTAAAACTGTCTAATCTACACATTCAATTCTACCTACTTGCATTAACTACCATGAATGCCTTCTACCTACTAAGGACGAGAGCAAATTGCTCAAGGTCCGATTACATTATACAAAGGCGCTCCTTCTTAATGGCTTCATTAATACTTTAAGACAATTTCAAAATTTGTGTTGGGCGCTTTTCCAGTTGTCTGTTGTCTCTGTGCTGGCTCGCTTGAGATGCTCCTGCATCAGCCCCCTAAAATATTTTATGTAATTGGTCTATCGCAGCGATGTGTTTTCATTATAATTTCATGTGATTACAATTACTATCTCAATACATCAATACTAATATTTTGCATCCAGGCTCACCAACCTTAAAATGCAGAGTTCATGCACTAAAACTAGTGCATGTGGAACTTTTGGGCTGCACACACTCTTTCTTCAATGTTCCACCCTTGTGCCCTTATTCAGGTGCGTTTTACATCATGACATGTATACAAAAGTTCACTGGTCTCCAAAATCTATGCACTAAGCCAGTGCACGTTGAATCATGAAGTGTGCGCCATCTTGTAAGGCTCTTCTATTTATGCACTGCTCCTTGCGCGCTTATACCAGTGCACACTATAAAATTTAGTTGCTTCTCTATTATTGAGTCATTCCTGCGCACTTCCACATGTGCGCGCTATATGCATTAAACTGCATGTTATATTATTTTAGAAACTGCGTGCACTTCTTTGGTATGATAATCACGCACACTGACTTAATGCGCATAGCACCAAATGAAGGATTTTGTTACGTTAGCTCACCATCTTATAAGTAAAATATAGTTACATTCATATGTACACTTTGGGGTTCAGCCTAGGGGTATTACAATTTATATAGAGGGATGCCTCCGAAAGGTCAGGAGCCAGTTAATAAAAATTGAAATCTTATCTCTTTATTAATTTGGAGAGCATGCCCTTGGGAACTACGGCTATAGGCGTCCAAAAAAATGGTATGCTCTCCAATACCAACTTTAGCAATATTGTGCACCCCCCATGACAAAGGAGTCTATTGAGCCACCAAGAAATACACACTTCCACCTTTTTCTATAACCACAACTAATCTGCAAACCTATAACCATTTTGTTTAAAAAAAAATCCAAGGTACATAACCATGTGTCCATCTCTTTCTGGGGGAAAGGTAGAAGGTATTCAACCCACAACAAAGAGTTTTCTGGTATTCCACATGCTAGGAGGCATGTTTTTTCATGGTTTATTTCCATGTATGTGGCTTTGCAGTAAAGATCCAATACTTCTTTTAAAGTAGTAAGGTCCCTTTGAATGCCTTGTACAAAACATAATACATCGTCAATGAAAAGAAGGTGACTGGTAAATTCTTGAGTTGAGACCTTTACTCCCCTAAGTTCCCCTCTTAACCTAGAATTACTAATTAATTTTCTTAAGGCCTCTACCATGAGGAGGGAGGGGAAAGGTGACATAGGGCACCCCTGTAGGAGCCTTGTTGATGCTCGGAAAAAACTAGAGGGATATCCACTAATGAGCACTATGAAAGATATAGACTGGATACATCCCATTATCCAATTAACAATGGAGAGATTCATACTCATCTTCAACAA
>JZKD02S1672075.1:65432-86819 GCA_000966675.3 Picea glauca
AACGAATATGGTAGAATTTCAATAAATCAATTTTTTGCTATAAAGAATGAAAGAAGGGATGGATCTGCAAGTGTATTGGGAAGAGAACTTGTGAGAGAGTTGAAGGTTAACACCATAGTCCTTCAATTTCTACATTTACCAAGTGTTATATGGATTGACCCATTTCAATCAACATACACAAGGTTTGTTATTGTAGGGTTTCTGAAGGTTTCCAATGGATTCTTAGATAAGAGAGCATAGAGGATTGTTTCATAGGTATAAATTGCATAGGCCGCATGACTTGGTAATATCTTGAACAATTGATCATCTTAGCATGCAACAAGGTGAATAAAAATTTCCCAAATTAACAAGACTTCCATTTTCTGAAGGAAAAGGACTAAAAAAATTGTTGACTACTAGGCGGAGTCTACTACATTCATCAAGATTGCCAAAATCTAAAGTAATTTTTCCACCGAAAGATTTGGCACTCAAGTCTAGAAACCTATAAGTGAGTCAGGGAACATGTTGTAGGGGCTAGTTGACTTCGTCGACTAGACCCGTCGGTCGACCTCTACTTCTGACTATGTCGGTCAACTGACTAGTTCCTATTCGATCGATGGGTCTAGTCAACAAGGTCGAATAGCCCCTACAATAGGCCTAGTTGACTCTGTCAACTAGACCCGGCGGTCTACTTAGAACTAGTCGGTCGACCGACGTAGTCAAAAGTAGAGGTCGATCGGAGTACCTCTTAATCGACCGACCCAAGCAGTTAAGTAGTTACAACTGCCTGAAATAGGTATAAATAGACAAGCACATGAAGACTCAATTAGCTCCATGTGAGATTTTGGATGTAATTGTGTTGTATTGTTTTATCATATAATAAAAGGATTGTGCTTTGGGCTCTCATTACTTATGTATGTCTATATCTATGTGTATGTGTATGCATTTATCTCTATGATGTTTATGTAAGGATCTACCGGTAACTCTCCCTACTTTTCCCTAGATTACAACATTGGATCCATTGTCGGTAGTACGGAACTTGGGAATGTAGAAATTTACATAAATGCTAACTCTACAAGACATATGCGAGTGGTGGGAGCACAAAATTGAGAACTACATCAGAAACTACGCAAGAAGGGACAACCTCTTATTAGCAGAAGCATGGTCACAATTCTTTTCAGAGATGCACAAAAGATTCCTTGAAGCTATCCCAGAAGCATTGTTCCAGTATATTAACAGATCAGGTAATGTGTAATCTGACACCCAATGAGATGTTAGGCCTAAACTTGTCGAACAGAGGAAGAAAAAATTTGCATGACTGGCTCGAAAGAATTATTGAAGATTATATTTCATAACAAGCCATTGAAGATCATACATCTCTTGACAAGATAAAAGAAAAATGTTACGCTGAATTGCATGACAGCTTTTTTCTACATGGTTTCGACACTCCTTCACAAATTCCTCCTTGATAAGAGAGTCGGTGACATCATCAAATATCGACCAAGATTAGGCACACCGCTACCAAATAGTAACTTCCAATAAAGAGACGAAAAGTGGGAAGCATTTCTTGACGCAAAGTGCAAAGATACAAGGGAAGCATGGGACTACTTCTTGAAGAAATAAACATGGCCAACGCTACCGACCTAGAGTAAGTCGGGTCGGCAATGGGGGGTCAGCCAAAACTGTGAGATACCAAGCATACTTGAAGTAGCGTTTTCCAAGCCTAAATGTCGTCAAGAGGGAAGTATCTGCACAAGAAATCCGTGGATATCCAAAAATTATAACGGGATAAAAGGAAACAAAAAAGAGAACTTTGTAACCAGTGAAACAAAAAAAAAATGAATAGAAAGATGTTTGAGGAAGTTCAATTTGATAGAGCGCGTGAGTAGTCTAAGTCAGACATAGATCGACCAGAGTTGGCAATAGCAACAACCTCGGCGAAACCTGACAGAAGTAGTGACGTACAGTTGAACATCCATCAACCGAATGACCAACCAAAAAGTATGGACTACAAAAAATCTAGACCATCTTTACGTACTTCTCCCGCTCCAGAAATCAGCCCGTGAATAAAATAATTTCTCCAACAGAGATTGCAGATCGATGATCAATCTGCAAGATTATGGTATAGAACAGACAACCAGGGAAACCTGCGAGACCCAATGATTGTCGAGCCAGAACAAAATGAAGCTGACAATATGCTTATCAAAATTAAGGATCTCACCGAATTGAACCCCTGCCAAATATAATATCGAGAGAAGAAATTAATTATAGTCATGAAGCAACACAACCTTTGGAACGACGGTTAGTCAAGTATAAAGATCAAAGATCTCAAACTAAGGAAGAATTCCCTATACTTAAGAAGAAAAAATTGTTTCTCGAGTACCATCCATTGTCAAACACAAAAAAACCTACTAGAGGATTTGACATCTCAGTCGGAAGTTGTAGTAGCTCAAATACCAATAAAACAAAGTGTTCCTAACAAGAAAGTCAAAATGGGATTTAACCACATCCCAATTTGTGAAGGAGAAGAGGACCTAAAACACCATTGGTTCGTGTGTGAAAATTTTTGGGATGCAGCTGATATCACCGATGAAGACAAGCAAATGGCACAATTTGGAGCTTCTCTGCGACGCTGTGCCTTAACTTGGTTCATGAATTACACAGACAATCAAAACCGCTCAAAAGCATAAATAAAGAATAGCTTCTTAAAATTCTTTAAAATTTAGGATGTTACACATCTGGCGGCCCAAAATTTAAAAGAAATAAAACAAAGACTGGTTGAGTCGGTCAGAGAGTGTGATAAAATATTCAAAGACCATTTAATCCAAATTCCGATAGCAATCGACCAGATTTAGTTGGCCTAGTGGTATGTCGCAGGACTACTAGCACGAATGTGTTCTCCACTACGTTTATACGAGATAACCTACTATGAAGATGTGTTACAGAAAGCATAGTGGATTGAGTCAAATGATGATGTCATGCCGACTTCTTCGACAACTGACAGACTTGAGGAAAAAATATAACATTTACAACAAACAATCAAAAGTCTATCCATACGATGAAATGAAGTATGGTTCACCACATGCATTAGGGAATGACATACAAAGGATAATTGTCCCCTCAATGAGCGCACACCAATAGCATATTTCCACCGAATACAAGCTCAGAAATACTGTAATATATGTGAATGCCTAACTGACCATAGTGTACAATATTTTCCACATAATCTGAAAAATACAAAATGGTGTCATATCTGTGAAGCTTCTAACCATCGAACATCATAATTCCATTTAAACGCTCGAAACTAGAATAATATAAGAACAGTTTACCACACAAAAACCACCAATCAAGCAAACAAATATGGTCGAAGAGACGAGTACTACGGTAGTCGTGGTTGAGGTTGAGGAGGCCAACGTGGATTCGGTGGTCGAGGTCGTGGTCACGAACTACCATATTGTTTTAACTGCTGGAAAGATGATCACATCAGCCCAAATTTCCCTATAAAATATATAACCGATCTGAAATTTTGCAATATATGCGGCATTGGAGATCACTCTTTAGAATACTACCCGATAGCTCGACAAAATCATACTAAGAAAAACTGTCAATCTACTACACATTGTATCCAAGGAGGAGCTGATGAATTCAAAAAACCTACATATCGTTACAAGGTCAGGTGCAGGACGAGATATCAACACACCACCACAAAATTACCAAAGAAAGAAAGCTAATATTTTCCCAAGCCCGGATAAAGAAGAGCAAATCATGAGAGAATCTATTAATTTTTTCAAGAATTTCTCAAAAGATCAATGAAACCCGAGAAGATGAAATGAAGACACCATCGAAGAATTTTTGCAACTCCCCAAAGAAAAACAAACAATAGGCTGATTGTTGGAACTACTCAACAAATTATGGGAATACAAAGATGGTCAAATATCGATAAAGGATGAAAATCGCCTCTCTTATAACAATAAAGTTTACGATCCACGAGTCGACTTGGAGATTGAAAGAATGATGGTGAATCAGGTGGTCGTTGATTTTGGATCTCAAGTAAATATTCTGCCAAGAGAAACATGGATATGAATGGGTCGACCGAACCTAGCGCCCATGTTGAACTATCTTAAATTAGTTGATCAAAGATTAATAGAACCAATTGGTGTATTAAGAAATGTAGACACTCAAATAATGGGACTACTAAATTTGGTCGACTTTGAAGTAATCGACCTTGATGAAGGAATGCCAACATACGCAACTCTTATTGGTCAACCATGAGGTCGATGAATGAAAGAAACTATCTCCCTTGAAAGAGATAGAATTAAATTAAAAGGAAGTCGGAGTAAAATAATCATCCCTTTGGACCCAAAGGAAGGAAGATCATGGATGGAGTCATGGGATGAATATCAACAAGCCCAGTGCTTATACCAGATAAAAAACAAACAAAAATATTATATAGAACCAACTACAAAAGAAGAAATTTTGAGAGAATCTCCCATGTCGGTCGGGCATAACGCCAACTCCACCTTATATAACTAGAAAATTGAAAATTACGAAGCACATGCTAAGGATTGTTGGTCTATTGAAATTATTCCAAAAAACCATCTTAGGATGTGCTACTCAATCCAAGCAGTACCAAAAGTATACGAAAAAATCAATCGACAAACTCCCACTCTCATACTGATTGACAATAAAGTAAGCAAACCTTTATGATATAGTGAATGACATGCAACTTCGACTCATGTTGAAGAGGTAGAAAAATCCATAGGAGAGCAAGGAAGGATGCAGATCCTGGTGGAAACCTTCACAGGCCAAGCTGCAAGATGGTGGGAAACACATTCCCCCAAATTACAAACATGGAGGATGGTGTCGATGTACTTTGTTGAACGATTCAGAGACAAGAATTTATCCAAAGCAGCAAATATTCCCATATTCAGAATTGGGTACGACCCATTAGAGAATATTCAACGTTGTGAAAGTGAGTGGCAAAAATTAGGATATAAAGATGAAAGGGTTTGGCCCCATATGTTTCCAAATACATTAGATGACATACCAAACAAATGGTATAAAATTGAAGAATCGTGTGGCCATACATCAAACTGGGATGAAATCAAAGAAAAATTTCTACAAGACTTTGAATTTAATCGAGAAGAATGACACTTGAGAGATGTAGCACAAGAAATTAAAATATTCCTAGAAAATCCATCGCCAATTAAACAAAAGGAAAAAACAAAAATTCCAGTCGATTTAGGATCAACATCAACTTGCAATTTTGTGTTGGTAGAAAACAAATAAATCTCGACTGCATGGAGGATCGACATGGAGAACATAAAAAGGCGAGGACAAAGATTCCAGTGGAATAAATTGTTAATGTTTAAGCTATTATTAGAGTTCTTTGCATTTCAATAGATAACAATAACATAATATAGGATCGCTGAGAAATACACAATCACAAGAGACACATCATTTATCCTGGGAAACCCTCATGGGGGAGAAAACCCAGCAAAACTTCCTTATTATAGATAGCCAATACAATGCCAAGAGATAACTCAAAAAAATACAGAAAGTCCTCTCCTAAGGATGCGCCTCTCTCTCTCTCTCTTATCCAACTGCAGCTCCGAAACTTGTCTCTCAAATGAACAAGTGAGTGTGTGTCTAACTGAGGCGTTGGCCTCCTTATTTATACAACATTGGCACATGCGGAGGTGTCTTTTCATTGGCAGGGATGACTTATTCTTGTGGGTGGTTATAACCACCTTTAATATATTCTAGGGCCTCTTTAATATATTCTGGGGCCGACTTCTTCTTATGCCTATTACAATTATATTTTGACCAATCCGCAAAAGGGGATTTGGTCCTTTACAATAGCCGACATGATTAATCTGCAATGGGGATTGATCCAATGAATAATATATCAATAATAATTAGAGTACACTTTGCAGTTACATTATTTCAACATAAATAACATCCATGATCCAAGAGGATATCGGTGGCCACCCACCTATTCCAACTGGCTCAAAATAGTTTTCTGGCAATTTATTATTTTTAGCAGTTTTTCGGGTCCCAAACTTTCAGGGCCATTTTGAGGGCCTAAACAACGTTTTTTCATGATCGAGGATGTCAATGATAGTCAAAGGGTTTTATTGAGCCCCCAAAATTAATATCCTCGTCGATACCTTTCCAATGAGCTATTGTGCACCCTAAACGAATATCGTATGCAAAAGTTACGACCCCCGAGAAGTTGATGTACTAACTTACCCCAACGGGGCCCACATGACTTTTGGCACTTCATCTCCTAGGGTTAGGTTTTTGGATTTATATGGTTTTGGAATTCATGTTTTTTGTAAAAAGGCCTTCAAAGCCTCATTTTTCTCATATTTTTTCGAATGAGCATAGTCGTCACATCTTTTCTCAGAGATAATCTCTCACCATTCTAGCAAGCTTGTTTCAATCTACATTTTACAGTTTTAGCATATTTATTATTTAATAGAAGTCCAGTTTTATTGTATATCTATTGTTATTCACTATGTCTCTATGTTAATATTATAAATCTATGTTTTCATTTTGTTCTTCTCATAAATCCAGATTAGTGGTATCAGAGTGGTCTTCTCCTTGTTGTTTTTTAGTGCATGTCCCCGACGAGGTCAAGGTATAGAGAGTTGGGTCTCGAGCTTGTTTCTCTTGAGGACAACTGCTATCGCACGCCCAAGAAACCTTCGATGGTAGAAGAAAAGAAATATGAAGGGACAGGAGATCCTTTTAAAAATTTTCTCAAGGAATCCCTCGAGTGACAGAGGAACGAGATGATGGACAACTTTTCACAAATCCTTCGACGACTATCGACAAGCGATGCATCTACCTCGAGCGGAGGTGCCACCCCATTCAAGGTACATATCAACTTTGATATTCCTATATTTTAAGTTCATATAGATGTAGATGTTGTAGAAAAATGGTTGAACCTACTAGAAGGGTATTTTTTTGTCCATAACTTTTTGAATACATAAAAGATTACTTTTGTGCTCCTCAAAGCTGCTCCCCATGTCAATGATTGGTGGGAGACTTTTTGTGAGAAAAAGGAAATGGAGGAACCCTGATTATTTATAGTCTCACTTACTTGGGAATCCTTCAAGGATGTTATTAAGGAACAATACTACCCTGTTGGAAGTTATGACGACATGTATACAAAATGGACCACACTACGGCAGGAAAGGGACCAAGCAGTGCCATAGCTCACAAATATATTCCATACCTTGCACACCAAGCTGGGTATCAAAGGTTCTGAGTGAAATATGGTGTTCAATTATCACGATGGTATACATAGATACATCTAGGTAGAAATGGAGTTTTTGGACATTTTGTCCTTAGGATCGGCCTATCGATATGTCATCAAAATCAAGCAGAAGCTTAAACAAAAGACGTGGCAGTTTGGGTCTAGGAACCCTCACAGCAGAAGCAGGGAATGGGCAGACCCAACCCACATAAAAAAGGACAGAGTAAGTATGGATAGCCTCAGGAAAACCAATCTAAGCCATAAGCAAAGAAGGACAACAGAAAGATGAAGAAAGATAGTGGGAAGTGGTGTGACTTCCATAAGAGCCCCTGGCATAACACTGTTGATTTCCACTCAAAGTAGTCATTGCAGGTTTCAACTCTAAGTCAGAACCAGAAAAGGGGAGATGGATCATTGACACAAAACCCAATGCCACTATTTATACCACCAAGATCCATCCCGGTGAACCTGATGAGCTAGAGAAAGGCAAGCACCTCTTTCATTCACAGATGTGGGTGAAAGGCACTATGTTGCACTTCATCATTGATAGTGGTAGCCAGAAGAAACTCATCTCAGACGAGGTCATCAATCGTCTGGCACTACTAACAATACCACACCCACAGCCCTACACCATCGGATGGCTCCACTAAGGGAGCGATATTCACGTCAGCCAATAGTGTCTCCTGTCGTACGGCATCAAGCCATTCAAAGATGAGGTATTTTGTGATGTTTTTCCCCTTGAATTTTGTGATGTTCCTTTTGGACAACCTTATTTATGGAAATGTCGTGTTGTATATGATTCTAGGCCTCGTAGTGTTATTATTACTTTGAACAGTAAATTTTACAGGATACCCGAGGTAGTCCCACCTAGTGCCATTTCCTTGATCTCTTCCAAGCAATGTAGAAAGGTCATCTCTCATATTGGGAAGTTTGTCTTGTTTGTGATTCACTCTTAGAGTGAGCGAAGGATTGCAACCACATCCATGGCCTTCTTGGTCGACCTCTCCAAGAAGAAGAAGAAAGTGGATAAGATCATGGAAGAATACAAAGACATCTTCTCCTCACCTATTGGGGTACCTCTGCACTGTTAGGCCAAGCATTCCATCGATATGACCCCTAGTGCACCATTATCTAATGGACCAGTCTATCATAGCTCTCTGTTAGAAAATGATGGGATCAAGCATCAGATACAAGAACTTCTCCACAAGGGGCACATCTGACCCAACTCATTGCCTTGTGGAAGCCCAATCGTGCTGGTGCAGAAGAAAGATGAGACTTGGCGACTCTGCATTGATTACCAGGCCCTAAATAAAATCATAGTCAAGAACCAGTACTTGATTCCCTGAATCGACAATCTCCTTGATAAGCTCAAGGGAGAAAAATACTTCAGTAAGATTGATCTGAAGTATGGCTACCATCAGGTCCCAATAGAACAAACAGATGTATGGAAGACTACCTTCAAGTCAAAAGAAGTTCTCTTTGAATGGTTGATGATGCCTTTTGGTTTGACAAATACCCTAACAACTTTCATGAGGATGATGGATGATATCTTGTGGCCTTTCAAAAATTCTTTTTTATTGGTGTATATGGATGACATCCTCATCTACAACAAGACTTGGGCGGAACACTTGCAGCACATTCAACAGGTTTTGCACACTCTGTGGCAGCACAAGCTATATGCCAACTTGGAAAAATGCTCCTTCGGCATGAAAAGAGTCCACCACCTATGATACATTGTTGATGCGCATGGTGTGCATGTGGATCCAGCCAAGCTCCAAGTCATTCGTGACTGTCTAGCCCCAACCATGCTCACTGAGCTTTGAAGCTTCTTAGGCCTTGTCAATTTCTATCGCAGGTTCATGTTGGGATTGTCCCATATTGCATGGGGCTTTAGCCAAGTAACCAGGGGTGGTGGTAAGGAAACATTTGTGTGGGGCATGTCCCAACAACAAGAGTTCATTGATCTGAAGCAACGCTTGTTCTCAGCCCCAGTTCTTTCATTACTCTACCTACAACAACCCTTTGAAATCGAGACAAATGCTTCAGACTATGTTGTGGGTGCAATCCTCATGTTACTCAGCATGGCCACATTGTGGCCTATCATAGTGAGACATTATCATATGTCATTCATAAGTAACCTACTTATGACAAAGAAATGTACTCCATTGTGCAAGCCTACCGCCAGTGGAAGAAGCATTACATTCTTTGGAATGAGAGAGTCATCCACACTAATCAGAAGTCATTGTAGTTCATGCAGAGACAAGGAAAATTATAGAATGAATTCCATCAGAAGTGGTCCACATACTTGCAACAGTTCCACCTCAACATCAAGTATAAAACAAGAAGTACCAACTGAGTCGTTGATTGCCTCAGCCGACCTCTAGTCGCGGAACTCACCATGGTGCTAGACTCTTGTGGCCACAAGATTTTCGGATGGCCCCACCTCTATGAGACAGATCCCAACGTCGCCAACACCTACCAGATGTTGGGGGCAAACCCCATTGTCACTAATTTCCATCTTTAATATGGGTTGTTGTGCCATCTGGTACATATCGATGTTCCATCAAGTGAGTGAGCGAAGCTGATTTGGGAATCCCACTGCAGTCGGGTGGCAAGGCACGTCGGCATGGAAAAGACAGTGGCAATGATGCAACGACACTTCTACTGGCCGAAACTTTGATAGGATGTCAGCAAGTATATTTGGACCTACACTGCCTGCATTGTTTCCAAAAAGGCATGTACACCCCTATGCCTACTCCTAACAAGCCCTGGGAACCCATCTCAATGGACTAGATGTCTAGCCTTCCGTCCACCAAGCGGGGAAATGACTGTGTTTTTGTGGTTGTCCGTTGCTTTTCCAAGATGGCAATTTTGGCTGCTTGCAAGAAGAGAATCACAGTAGAGGCCACTACCAATCTCCTCTTTGAACAAGTGTGGGTACATTTTGGTATCCCACAAACCATTATCTCATATCAGGATAGTCGGTTCCTCAGCACATTCTAGTCAAGCCTCTAGTCATTGTTTGACATCAATCTCACCAAATCCACTTCCTTCCACCCACGGACAGATGGCCAAATCGAGGTCATCAACCAGATGATCATGCATATCTTGTGCATGTCCAATTCTAAGAAGCCTCGTACATGGAATGAGACTCTTCCCTATGTTTATCATAGCTACAACAAAGCCATGCATAGCTCAACTGACCACAACCCCTTTCAGGTGGGGTTGGGATTTCAACCATTAGGTCCCATGGATGTTGCACTACCCCTTACGGACATGCTATGACTGAAGCTAACAAAGCCACCCAATTCATTGAGAGGATCCAGCACATCGACCAATAGGTCCAGGATAGTTTACAGAATTCCAATGCCAAGTACAAGCAGTGACATGATCAACACCGAGTGCCACACAATTTTTAGGTGGGAGACAAAGTTTGGTTGCACCTATAGAAAGAACACCTTACAGAGCCTCACCGAAAGCTTCGTCCACTCTTTTATGGACCTTACACCATCACCAAGGCTGTGGGTGAAAATTATTTTGAGCTCAACACTCCCCCCTTCCTTGGCTTGCACCCAGTGTTCAATGTGGACCTCCTTCGGCCATATTTTCCACCATTATTGGACACCTCGGAGATAGCAGAACAATTGACACCAATAGAGCTCAACCCTGACTGCATGGAACAGGCATCCATTAATCATATCATGGACACACAGGTCAAAGGCACTCGCCAGCAGAGGATCCATCTTTATCGGGTTGTCAAAGCAGGGCAGCTCCTACACCAAGGCAAGTGGCTCACCCGAGGCCAAATTCAATAGAAATTTCCTCATTTTATGGGGTAAATCAATGCAATGGAGACCATTGTCTCCTAAGGGGGGATTATTTATCTAGGAGGATATCAGTGGCCACCCACCTATTCCAACTGGCTCCAAACAGTTTTCTGGCAATTTACTACTTTTAGCATCTTTTCGGGTCCCAAACTTTCGGGGCCATTTTGAGGGCCTAAACAAAAAAAATCACGAAAAGGAACCTTAATGATAACCACCTATGACTATTATTGATCCCCCAAAATGAATCTCCTCATCGATACCTTTCCAATGAGCTATCGTGCACCCTAAACGGAGATCGTATGCAAAAGTTACGACCCTGGGAAGTTGATGTACTAACTTACCCCAACGGGGCCCACATGACTTTTGGCGCTTCATCTCCTAGGGTTAGGTTTTTGGATTTCTAGGGTTTTGGAATTCATATTTATTGTAAAAATTCCTTCAGAGACTCATTGTATTCATCTTCTTGCGAATGAGCGTAATTGTCACATCTCTTCTCAGAGATAAGCTGCTACCATTCTAGCAAGTTTGTTTCAGTCTGGATTTTACAATTTTAACATATTTCTTATTTAATAGAAGTCTAGTTTTACTGTATCGTTGTTTTTATTCACTGTGTCTCTGTGTCAATATTATAAATCTATGTTTTCATTTCGTTCAGCTCATAAATCTGGATCAATCCAGCACTACAGAATCATGTGAAGTCAGTACTAAGTATAGCTACGGAACAAAAAGAATACTAGGAACAACCCAACTTCCTAAAAATATTTACGAAAATTGAAGAAGGAGAAATCCATCTTGACGAAGCTAAGCCACCAGAATGGATGGATGCGGAAATCAAAACGCAAGAATTTGACATATCTAATGATGATCTACCAAAAATGGTTCGGATAGGTTACTATTGGACTGACAAGCAAACAACCGACATAGTCAACCTACTAAAAGAGTATCAAGATGTTTTTGCACACAACTACAAGGACTTGAAAGGACTTGTAGAGAAAATAGGAGAAATGAATATTGAAGTTATTCCATGAGAAAAACCAAACAAAAAACGATCGTACAAGTTAGCGCATAAATATTAACTGATCATCCAGAAAGATATCAAAGGAATGCTACAAGCAGTTATTATTTACCCTATAGACAAGGCAGAATGGGAAAGTCCCATGGTGGTGCAACCAAAGAAACATGATCCCAAAAAATTAAGAATTTTTGTCGACTTCCGGGGACTTAACAAACAAACTATGACAGATCCATTCCCTACCCCCTTTGTCGATGAAATCATCAATGAATTCGTAGGTCACAAATGTTATTCATTCATCGATGGGTTATCAGGATATAACCAGGTGCCAATAGCAAAATAAGATCAGGAAAAAACAACATTTGTGTTGGAATTTGGATCTTTCGCCAACAAAGTAATGCCATTTGGACTGAAGAACGCACCAACATTTTTTTCAAGAATAGTTGTTAAAGAATTTCAAGAGTATATCTATAAAACTATGGCGGTACACTTCAACGACTGGACAATATATAGTCTATTCAAAAATCACATACGATGGATTTGAATTATGTAAGAACGCTGCAGATAAATTCAACTTTCATTAAATATCAATAAATTTATATTTTCCACACCTATTGGAATCCTGCTAGGACATGTAGTATGTAAATATGGGGTAAAGGTTGACATGGCTAAGATTAATATTATCCTTGATATAAAACTGCTTGTGAATAAAAAAAAATCAAAATTTTACTGGAACACACTGGATGTTATAGGAAGTTTATACGCCAATATTTGGACATCACCTTCCCAATTGATGAGATCTTACGAAAAGACATCGAGTTTAAATGGAGCCAAGACTGCCAGGAATCTTTCAAAATCCTAAAGAAGAAGTTGGTCGAAGCACCCATTTTAAAATTTCCAGATTGGTTGAGAAAATTCCATGTCCATGTTGATGCATCCAACATAGTTTTTGAGTCGGTATTAGCACAACCTTATGACAACACAATGGGTCGTCCAAATTCCTATGCGAGTCGAAAACTGAATAAGGCAGAAAGAAACTATTCGACTACAAAAAGGGAAGACCTATCAATGATTTTTTCTCTACAAAAGTTCTGTCATTATTTACTTGCAAATCCCTTTACATTCTTCACAAATGATCAAGCACTTAAATAATTGGTCAATAAACCAATTCATCAAGGAAAGATTTGTTGATGGTTACTCTTATTTCAAGAATTTGAATTTGACATAATCATATGACCAGGGAAAAATAATGTCCGACCTGACCACCTATCACGACTAGAAACAGGAGAAGACTCGACAGACATCGACGATGATCTTCCTGATGCACATTTATTTCGAGTCGAAGATGCACCTAAGGAATTAGAATATATCACCAATTTCCTAGAAGAGGGAAAGGCCCCAGAGAACCTCCCAAGAAACAAAAAGAAAGTTGTATCCCTAAAAGTTGCACCTTTCACAATCATTAATGGATATTTATACAAAATGGGAATGGATGATGTTTTAAGAATATGTGTGCCAAAACACAAAAGGGAGGATATAATCAATGAAGCCCATGCAGGAGTAGTTAGGGGACATTTTTAGGCCGACACAACAGCCAGAAATATACTACAAGAAGTCATATGGTGGTCAACTCTGCATAAAGACTGTCGAGATCAAGTAAGAAAATGTGATAGTTGTCAGAGGCTCGAACAACCTCTGTGGAAAAATGAAATTCCATTAAGATCAATAAACCCTAATCAAGCATTCAAAAGCTGGGCTATTGACTTTGTTTGTCCATTTCCAGAGAAGGCAAGAAGAACTGGTGCCAAGTATATCATTACTACAGTCAAGTACATCACTAAGTGGGTAGAAGTTGAGCCAATTGAATCTTGTACTAAAGAGATAGAAAAAAAAATCATCTATGAGAATATAATTACAAGGTTTGGTTGTCCTTTGATACTAATAAGCGACTAGGCAACTCACTTCTTGAACGAAACAAATAAAGTCCTACTAGAAAAAAATTTAATTGACCATAGAAAAATGACAACTTATCACCCACAAGCAAATGGAACAGTTGAATCATTTAACAAAATGTTACACAAAAGACTTACAAATATTTGCAACATAAACAAAGATGACTAGGATGACAAGATTCCTACAATCCTCTGGGAATACAGATCATCATACAAACGATCGACTGGGAAGACTCTGTTCAAGCTCATCTACCGACAAGAAGTTGTTTTTCCTTTACAATTTTGGTCCAATTTCGATAGGGTTGTAGGTGTAGCCAAATTTGATGAGAACAAAAGTAGGAATGATCAACTATACCAAGTAAGAATGGTTAATATTGATCCATCTCCAAGAGGTTCAGAAGAAACAACAGAAAGTGTGGCATGATCGACACATAAAGAAAAAGGACATAAAATATAGAGATTTAGTCTTATTATATGAACGCCACATAAAAGGAAAACCTAGAAAATTAGAAACAACATGGCTTGGGCCTTATGTTGTAGAAGATATTCGGCCGAATGGAGTGGTCCAACTATGAACATTATTGGGGCAACCATTTAAGAAATTAATTAATTGTGCATGTCTAAAAAATTACCATGTATAAAAGAAAAGAACCATGTTGGAAAAAATTAGCAGGGACTTGCCAACAGGAACATACTAAATCGATTAATCATACTTATAAGAAATAAACCTTGCTTAAAATTAATAAACCAAAAAATAGTTAGACAACTTCATGTATGGGAAACTGAAAAGGTAAAGTATTTAAAGCATAGCCATAACACTAAAGAAAAGCAGCAATAAAATAAAATGGAGAGAGAAAGCATCCCTTGGTCGAGCCCAAGACAAAGCAACAGAAGATATTCTCAACATTCCATCCCATCGACTGACTTATGACAAATACTCATAAGAAGAGAATCAAGTGAAAGGGGCAATCCCGGAGCAAGCGAGCGTGGTTCAAGCGAGCATAGATCAGGCGAGCGTAGATTGAGTGAGCATAGAACAAGAGAGAATGAATCAAATTGGAATGGAAAAAGATGACATCATTCATACATAGTTCAAATGAACGAGAAAACAAGTCGTCAACTAAGTGATTCCAATAATGAAGACGACTCAAGAGTACTAGTCCGTCGGTCGATGTATCGACCACGAATAAAAAGAGGAGACTTTGTTCGTCGATCCCATGATAACATCGACCGAGGAAACACTGACAGTGGCAAAGAAAGTGCATTTAATTCCGGATAGATAAGAGTCGATGACAACATTAATTACCGACCACACGGAAGTGACCATTGTGCATCCGATCATGCAACTGTCAATTACACCGATATGTGTGAAAATAAACAACAAGATCTTGCAATTAATGACCAGCGAGACATAAACTAATGCCAACCAACCAACGATTTAAACTTCCACTCGCTCGACTCACTCGTACCACCAACATTTATGACGAAAAAGAGCGAAATATGAGAATAGTTGGATGCCTCAAACCGGACACTCTCACCACTAGCTATAAATATGGAAGAAGCTTACGACTTTTCCTCATTGTTATTTTCACCCCCACAACTAAGTATAGAGTAGAGAGCATGGCCGGACGACCTGAAAATTTACCAGCCTTGCTCAAAACCAGTAACCAGGATTCGCAAATGTTGAGGATGAGAGGTCAAGTCGGCAACTCAACAGAAGGATCAAGAGCGAGGCAAGTTTTTGACAGAGCGATCGCGACGTCGTTTTAAATCTGGATGTATAATATCTGGTTGTCAAATATGGAGGAATCAGATTGGAGTAAACACTGGATAAACTTCACAGAATGGGAAATGCAGGAAGGCAGTTGGAAAGAAGAAACCGAATTCCTAGAAAAAGAAGTAATTGAACATATCCTTGGCGCCCTGCAAGTAGCATACATGGGTCAATGGAAAGAAGAAGTAGAAAAATTCATTGTTAGCCGGTATCATCAAGGATACCTCTGGTTGGACTAGCCAATAGAAATAACTGACGAACTCCTATACTGAATCTTGGGCATCCCAAGGATGGGGGCCAAGGTACCTAAGTCAGCCAACACCAACAACTGGATGCAGTTTTTGATGGGGTCGACAATAGAAAAAATCTCTAAGGGGTTTCTTATCAACAAAATTACCGACCTAATAGCCCTATGTACTATCATAATAATTTATTTTTGCTTCACACCAGTAGGTCAGGCGTTCGACGTAAAGATGACAATGGTCGAAGAAATAGCTCAAGTATATTCAAATGCATAAAGGTTCAATTGGGCAGAACACTTGGATGACATGATCAAAACCAATTGTAAGGAAGTTCAAGATGCAGGCAAGACCATCAAATTTCCTTCACTACTAAACTGCCTAGCAATGGAACAATATGGGCCTGTCGGAGAAGCAACATTCACATCGAAGAAAACCCCAACAATGGAAAAGTATAGAGTCTTCTCCTCTAATCAATCAGATACATCAAACTCACTTCCAGCAGAAGAGATATTTTGACTGTGGGTCGTAGGATTGAAATATAGTACCCACAAATGGAGGTTCAAACAAGTAATCCATCAAGCACTTCCATCTCCCTGTCATATTCAACTTGAACTCAACTGCAAAAAGATATGGTGTGGAGTCGTGTCAACACCAGAACCAAAAGCATTGCACTACCAGCCAATAGTGGAAGAAATCTTCACAGAGCTGGAAAGACAAATTAACCAAAAATTAGAAATTCCACCTAAATCACAACAAACAGGGGTACCTATAATATTTCCATTGACCGAAGGGGAGAAAGACGAAGAAACAGAAGCATCTCTTTAAACAATTCCTTTTGTCAAAGACTTACAAGCTCTAACGGTCGTACCTGCAAATCCTTCCCCGGAAAAAAGAAAGCAACCGACCAACAAGAACAAGGGGAAGAAGGTTGTCAAGACAGAATCACTCGAGATCGACACCGAGGATATTTGGATAGAAACATTCCAGTTGGAGGTGGGCATCAACTTCAACGACCCCATTATCCAAGGAAAAATGACAAGTATTACCACCACAATCGCTGAGAAGCTGAAGCAAACCCAAAAAGACATTGTTGTCATGAAGAAGATATATAGTTCCTAGGTCGAACAAGAAATGAAGGAGGCCTTCCAGAAAGCTAAAGAACAAAAGCAGCAGGTCAAAAATATCAAAATCACTCTGAGGAAAAATGAGACAAGTGGGACAAAAAGGCAGAAAAACCTAGAGAGAACAACTACTTATGTCAGCCCAATAAAGATCATTGTAAACACAACAGAATGGGAAATAAGTCCAAGAGTAACACCAAGTAATAAAAGGACCTCTGATGTGGAAATCGACTTGACCAGGGAATCACCTCCAGCAGAACCGGTTTTGATTGAAGAATAACTGTCATCAAAGAAAAAGAAGAGGCAGCTCATAATCAATGAATCATCTAAAGCAATAGAGTCATATCAGTTGGTCGAGGTGGATGATGTCCAGATAGAAACTCTCAAAATGGAGTAGGAGGAGTCAGTCGAGGAAATCGACATGGAATTGATACAGCAGCAGTCGACTAGAAAACCAATGTCACCAAAACATCCATTCGAATCAATACAAGTCAATGAGTCAACCATCCTGACACAAAAGCAGACAGTCCATCCATTTGAGGCATTGGATGAGTAGGAAGAAGTATTAAGGATAGTTGAGACACATCGGGTTGAGGTTGACTATAGTACCAAGGAATCACAGCCAAAAAGCAACATCCCTAGCATACAAACGAAGAGCATTGAAAGTTTGCAGCCTGAGAGGCCTTTACTTGAGGAAAACCCTATTGATCCTGATCCAATTATCACAAAAGGGCCAACCCAAGATCTCCAGGACAAATAGGATGTGGAGGTGCAAAAAAATCAATAAGAGAAAACAAAAAAAGATCAAACAGATGAACAGGGCATTCTGACAACACAACAAACAACGTCAAACGAGGACCAGCCATCAAAATCTGCAGACAAAAGAAGGAAAAAGAAGACTCCCATGATCACTATTAAAATGATTGGAACAACTACTCCATCAAGTCCCATGGTTGAGGCCTCATTCAACCCGACCACTATTTCTGACAAACACTTATCCAACTTACATGAAGCCATTTCAAAAGAGTCACCAAGGAGATGGAAGAAGGTGATCAAAGAAGGAAGTCTAGTCGAGAGACTAAAGCGAGAGAAAAAGAACATTTTGGAGAGATGCAGAGAAGCAGTCAATTTTCACGAGAGGATAGATCAGTTACTAGAAGTACATAACCCCTTAGAAGGATTTAAATATCTTATCGATAGAATGATCAAAACCAGTATGGAATACCAACAAAAAGTAGTGGCTTTGAAAAAAGAAAAAGAAGAATTCAAAAAACAATATGACTTAGTTGCCAAGGAAGTTCAAACAGCTCAGGAGAAGATGGAAACAACCTTAGAAATAGAATGAAATAATCTGAAAGGCTTCAAGAAGAACCTTGATAATCTGATCAAACAAGATAGCATACTAAATTATGTCGTAAGTGAGTGGGCAACTCATTTTGTAGAGGAATTCAGAAAAAATTGGATACAAAAGGCTGCATTTGAAAGTATAGACAGAGCAAGAAACTCAACCACTGATATCAAAATTAAATAATCCCTCACCAAACAACTCACAAAAGAAAAATAAATGGAGATGCAACTTTCCCAGCAAGAATAGGAATGGAAAAAGGAAGGACACAAATTGCAATTGGAAACCGACCAAGTAGCCAGTCATCTCAGCCATCTCAAATATAAAATGCAGGCCGCAGAACAAAAATTCAAACACGAGTCGGGTATGTTCCAAACATCAATTATAATAGAGAAAGTCGACTTTATTACCCAGTACAAAGTACTAAATATGCAAGAACAACAGGCAATTGGCACATGGTGTGACTTCATCCAACAAACAAAGAAGTCATCCCCTAGCATTATTCAAACCTCCTTTAAAGTCAGTACCGAAAGGGAAAAGAGCAAGGAAGCCGACGACACCAGTGGCGGAAATCCAGGAATAACAGAACAGTAAAAAATAATACTTTAAGTCGGTTGACCGTATAAATACTTTGTCTCCTCTTCTTACATGTTTCTCTTTCTCTCTTCATCTTCTACTTCTCCATATTGTAATTTTGTAATCAAAGTATGGAAAATTATTTTGTATAACCCCCACTTGCTTGGGACGAGCGAGGAATTAAGGTGGGGGGAGATGTTATAGGGGCTAGTCGACTATGTCAACTAGACCCGATGGTCGACTTAGAACTAGTCAGTTGACCGATGTAGTTAGAACTAGAGAACGGTCGGAGTACATGTTAACCGACCAACCCAGGTAGTTAAGTAGTTACAACTGCTTGAAAGAGGTATAAATAAACAAGCAGATGAAGGCTCAATTAGCTTCATGTGAGAGGTTGTATGTAACTGTGTTTTATTTTTCTATCATGTAATAAAAGGACTGTTCTTTGGGATCTCATTACTTGTGTATGTCTATATCTATGTCTATGTGTATGCATGTATCTCTATGATGTCTATGTAAGGATCTACCAGTAACTCTCCCTACTTTTCCCTAGATTACAACATAACCTAACTTTTGGATCACATTGCTAGATAATTGATCAGTGCTCAATACTATATCTTCTAGGTGTCTTAGCTCTTGATAGTAGAATGAATACCTTGGAGATTAAGCCAATTTCTTCTAGATCTTAGGACACCGAAATCATCTCGAAGGACAAATTGAGGATTATCAATTTTCCTAGGTACCATCTATGTCCAGCTTGTTGAATATCTCAAAAAAAATATCTTTACAAGTCCTCTACATTCATTGGCTAATGTAACTTCTTTGGAGATAGTAGAACTCAGAAAAAGTGCATTCAGTGGGCCTATCAATCCTAATTTGGGGGATATTCCTAAGATATCAGCACTATGACTAAGCATAAACAATTTATTATATAACATGCATGTCATTTTAAGGTCCGCTTTGATAGAGCTTCATGTGAGTGAAAACCTGTTTGGAGGGTAGATACCACAAGAGTTCTTCAACTGGCCTAGTTTGACTTTGCTAGATATGTTTTACAAGATATTTAGTAGAAGAATCATGTGGAATTTGAGAAACCTATGATCTTTACAACATCTGAATCTAACTGAGAACAATTTATACCTAAACCCTTTTCCAAATATAATTTATTTGTGGTAGATTGAATATTTGAATATCTATGCATGCCATCTTAGTGGATCCATTCCTACAAAAATATTCAACCTTGCGAATGTGAGAGTCTTGAATGTCTCGCAAAACCTTTTAATTGGCCACATTCCTCCTCCTGCAGTTGGTAAACTAAATGTCCTTACTTGGATCTCCTAGTAAAAAATTTGATTGGTAATATCCCCATTGAAATATTAATGCATTTAGAGACCATGACATATTTTAATTTTTCTTATAATAGTCTAACGATATGCATGTACAATGATCTCACAAGATTTCCAATAGCATTTAGAGGTGCATCATATTCATGCTCTATAGTTGTAAATCCACACGTTGTTGAAGGAAAACAACACACTAGAGTCCATATTGGTTTGGCACTAGGAATTTCCTTGGGATGTATTCTAGCAGGTTTGATTGTTATAGCGTTTGCATGCATATGAAAATAAAAATGGTTTGTAAATAAGAGGTCCTTGAGAGAAGGGAAACATATGTCTAGTCCTTTTTCATTTGGGTCAGATCCATTTACATGGCTTGTAGATGTTGACAAGAAGGAATATATGGACATGTATATAGGATTGTTTTGGAAGGTGGTGTCCATGTGGTCATTAATATCCTGGTTCATGAAAGAATACTCAATGATGAGGAGGTAGAGGTAGAATTTGAATTTTGGGGTAAGATAAAACTGTTGATTAAGGTTGGTTGTCATTGATGTCAACCCTTGAAGAAATCTCGGTAGCACAAAGGTTTGGGTAATGGACCCAAGTTTGTTTGATGTAAAGATGACTCATTATTTTCTTGTCATAGTTGATAATAATTACAAATGGATGAACTCCAAAGTGGTCCCCTTATGGTGAAATATCTCACGGGAAGACGCTTTGTGGATTGAGCTATCCTAGAAGTATGGTTAGAGAACTCATGCTTATTTGTGGAATAATGAGATGAAGGTTAGTGAATTTGTCAGTGAAACTATCCTATATGGATAGTGCTTGTCATTCCACTTTTGGTGGTATGTGGAACGTCACATAACTCCTCACGGTTTGAGAGTTATAGCCTTACGAAGTTGGAGGACCCTCATATGTCATCTAGAAGCCCCAAAAGGTCAAAGTAGTCAAA
>JZKD02S1672075.1:110591-122159 GCA_000966675.3 Picea glauca
GCAAAGTAAACTACTCCATTAACTTGATCACTAAATGTCTCAAAGAAGTCTTTTCTAAATGTCATATGGCATGTGGCTCCAATATCTAACAACCAAGTGTCATTCCAAGAAGAAAGTGAAGTACTAAAAACTTCTTCAATGCCAAGATTACAATGTGCTACAACATAATGTGCAGATTCAAGTGGATTATCTTTGTCTAGTGGTTTCTTATCTTTGTCTTTAGTTTTTTCTTTCTTGTCATGAATCTTTTCCCAAGGAGTTATGCAATTATTGGAAGTATGACCCGCTTTTCCACATCTATGGCACTGTAGAATTTGCTTGTGTTGGTATTGTTGTTGAGAATGTTGTCTGTCACCTTGATAATTTTTACCTCCCTTGCCTCTAAATTGTTTTCCGCCACGACCTTTATTGCTAGTGTCATGTCTAGCATATTCATCATTGATACACTGCCCTTGTTGTGCAAGACACAATGTCTTAGCATTTGGAAGTTTCTCCTTCCTCCCAAAGTCTTTTTCTCTCTCTGCAATTTTCTCTACAAGTTTATCAAAGGTCATGTTTTTCATCTTTTCACTAGCTTGAAGAGATTCAAGATAGTGTGAATAGGTAGGGTAAAGAGTTTTAATAAAAGCAATTAACTGTAAATCAACCTTTACACCAGTGGCTTCAATATCATGATAGAGAGCTCTGATTTCAGAGGCTAGTTTCATTGGATCAATATCCTTCATCTCTAAATTAAATAACTTCATTAACTGTTAAATAATCTCAAGTTCTGAATGAGAATCATAAAGATCTTTGAACTTCTTTAAAGAGGAAAAATCAATTTTACAGGAAATTATATGCATACTTACCTCTTCACTGAAAGAGGCAGCAATTAGAACAGATGCCTTTTTGTCTTTACTCTTCCAGATTGCAAGCTCCTTATCATTTTTGGTTCTGGTGGCTCACTATCATCTGTGCTATCATCATTGTTGTCATCTTTGGCGTCATTTTTAGTTTCACAAATAGCATCCCACGTATCATTAAAAATAAAAGTATTTTTTACTTTTCTGAACCATTCCTGATAATTTTCCTTTCAAGAAAGCACAATTCCAGCTATTGAAACTAATGAATACATTTTAATTTACTATTTAACAATCAACCTTTCATGCACTAACTTAACATAAAATAATTTTTTTTGTTCATCAAATTTTGGTTGCTCTCCTTTAAAAGACAGATCCTTGAATTCCCCTTGGAATAAACTATCTTTTAAATTTTAATCTCTCCTTAAAAAACATATAAAATCCTCTTAATAAAACCCACTTATTACTCCAACAGTCCGTAAAGGAAAAGATTTAAAAAATTCACCATTCTATAATATTTAAGATTTTACCAAGTAAGCTCACGTAGTGGAGGAGCAATTTGCAGCCCTATTCCGCATTTTGTATTTTGTTCGCTGCAACAGTAAATCGGGAGCCCAGAGAAGGTAGGTTCGTGTGAAGAATCTATGCATGAACTTGCCTCACGAATCCATTGATAATCTGCTCGATCAATGGAAACAATTGATCCATTAAAACTCTCTCTGTTGAACAGCAAACAGAACTGAACAACGCTCTATGGCTCTCGCCCATCATGCTCATGGAGTTTTATATGCTCAACCCCTCAACCTGATTATGATACCAATGTAACAGGTTAATGAGAAAACCAAGGGCTATTTACCATACAACACCCCAATCATTACTGTGTTGTTGTATGCTCCAACCATATGGAAATTGTCAGTGCATGCCATGCATTCATCCATGCCATGCATTCATCCTCCATCCAGGAGCATATGATGCCAGCTACTAGATATTAAGTGATTTTCTCCTATGAGTTAGGGTACATCGGATTAATGACTGCATTGACATTCTAAGACCTCTCATAAACGTCCCACAACTGCCACCGTGCGACCATGCTCTAATTGAAAATTGAAAATTCAAAGTGTGCACGTTTTATTGGAAAGAATTGAAATTTTGAAATTTGAAATTTAAACAAGTGCGTGCTTCATTGGTAAGAAAGGTGCAATGAGACATAGAGTTTATGAACGACCTCATACAGTCTCACTCTTTTTGAGTGAAAGTTCGAATTAGAGCAGTGGCAATGGCGAGAGCGTTGGGAGTTTCTCAGGTTCCAACAAGCTATGGGAAACACCAAATTATCAGGACCTTATTGCAATCACAACGGGAGGGATTTAGGTTCTTAATACACCATCCATTGAATTTTTATAACATGCTCTGGTTGGGTTTTGTGGTACATCTCTTGATCTCTGGTTCCCTATTAACGTCCGTCATGTTCGATTGTAGTGCATTGCATGGCCATCCATGTAATATCCTCATTCACTTTTGTCTTTCTTTGTCTAGTCCCCATGCAGCAGAATAGACTCGTACATGATATCGACATTTTTCGAACGTTCCACTGTTTCATCCAATTTTCCAGCAATAAAATTGTGGAGGTTTTCCATATTAGGGATTGCAGATGTTACTTCCACACGTATAAGGTAAGAGGTTAAGATCATCATACCACTGCCACCCTCGAGTTGTGGCCTTACAAATTCCCTTTTCTTTGCCTGGCACTGTACACGAATATTGCTAGTTGTTCTCTTCTCTCTGCAGCGTGATACTCGATAATTGAAATTCAAGCAAAACTAGCTAAGTTATAGGCCCAACTCAATGTTAGTCTAAAAGTTTTTCTTTAGGATGTAAGTTTTTCGATTAATTGTTAACTTTAAAGTATTTGATTGGAGTTGAATTCTAGACCTAGCTCTATCTAAAATGTGAAAATATTTAGAGAGAACCAAATGCAAATCAAAAAGTTTTACTAATCTGCAAGTTGACTTCTGAGTACAAAATTTTCTATTAAATTGCCAAGTTTAAAGTGTAAATTTAAATTCAATCTCATAATCCGTTGGATAGTGAAGTAGTGTTAAACTGAGTTAAATTTTAAATTTGGGAAGCCAAGTCCCTGAGTTAAATTTTAAATTTGAGAAGCCAAGTCCACTCAAATCAAATCAAATACAAGTTTCTAGATCGAATTCCAAGTTAAACTTACACTTAAAAATTTATCATTGCTTCAAATCATTAAATTATTTCTTAATTAAATTCTAAAGCTAACTTCCAAATGTAAGTTATCCAAACTTCCACATGTAAGTGATCCAAAAAATACTCGTAACCACAAAATAGAACTCTCACCAATTTTGTGGTAAACCACAATCCCTCCCAAAATAAAAAAAAAGCATCGTAGTAACTTTATTTTAACAAGGTAGTAGTGGCAAGCCCGGATTAAATTAAGCTGATTAAATTAAGCTAAGCTATGTCAATAAAGTAGCTGACAAGCAGACGAAGTTGGGCGTAAGCTATTTCTTCTACAAAGTGGCTTTCCCGGCGATCACCCCTCTCCCATCTCTGCCTGCTGCTGCTACTGCTGCTTCTCGTCAACCACAGAAGCTGCAGCTTCACGGGATGAAGAAGCCCAAGAAAACTCTTCTTCCAGAAATGGTATGGACAGCCCTCTAGACAAATTTGCATTCTCCAAGGCACCAACACCCAACGCCATGGCCTCCTTAAACCCATTTCCCTCATCCTGAAACCCATCGATCTCAAAGGCAGAAACAGTGAAATCCCTGACATGAAACAGAATTATTCTTTCAGAGCAACCGCTCTTATAAAAAACCAGGTACTCTTTTGACATTTCTTTCAACAGACAAATCCAATATCGTTTTCTGCCCCAAAAATCCCCCGTATATAATACATTCTGTCAGTGGCAAAGTGCCTTTCTCAAAGCCCCACCAAACATGCAGACAAAAGTATTGCAATTTGCCACCTGCCTCTTTTAGTTCCGTCGAACGAACAAGTTCACGAAATCCCTCATCCTTCCGCGAAAGTTTTCTTCTCCACATCCCCACGCCAACAGCATTATTAATTGATTAAGTACCATCACGCGTCGTCTCTGTGTATTACGTAAATGCTTAAGATAAAATTAAAAAAAACGGGTTAGATTTGAAGAACAACCAATTCCGAGTCCGTGCATGGCGCTGGAAGATATATATATATCAAAGTGCAAAAGTTAGTGTATAAGTTTTAGATTGATATATACGATATTAAAATTATGGGACTAAGTTAATAATTATAGATAGCATATATGTAAAAAAAGGAATGATGGTTTTTTAAGGTTGGCTTTTAGTCTATGGCATGTACAAGACCTGGACAGGCTGTAGATTACATATATATTTTTTTATGATTTTTTTTTGGCTTGATATCTTGTTTTTCAACTTTGTTAAGATATGTGAAATGATAATATTTAAAATCAATTTGAAGAAAAATTTGAATAATTTTATATATATAGTTTAGTTAAATTTTATATGAAGTTGAGACTTATATCTTAATTTTGATATTTTTATTAGTTCCTGTTTGTTGATATTGTAGACGTAGAGGAACTATAGTTATCGATAATTCGTTGATTATAAGTTATGTAATGGGTATAGGTTACTGCAGATCTCTTATTTGCATGGAAAATTTCGAGACAAACAGACAACGAGATAAAAAAAACTACTGGAACACCCACATAAAGAGAAAATTATTGAGCGAAGGACTCGATCCGCAAACCCATCGCTCCCTATGCCCGCCTCACAACAACACTACCAGTTTTCTTCTCTCATATGCTTCCGGTGAGCTGATTCTTATTTGAGCAAGGGACTTGACCGCCAGACTGCGCGGAATCTGACTACAGAGCTTCCATGCCCGCTGCTTCTCAAAATGCCTGGTGTTCAACGACCAGCCACACTCGCATAGACGGATTCCAAAACCTGGTTATTAACTCTATTGCAATCGGACGTGGCCCACGCCCCTCTTAAATTCTTTTAACCCTTTGCGTTTATGGTTTTAGCGTCTGGCTGTTCCACGTCATTCCCGGAGGTAAATTCCGTTTCGAAATATTCCTTATTTCGAAAGAGAGTTTATGTAAAAAAATTAAATATGAAAATGAACTATTGCACAGAGCTATTGTATATCACCGCTTTTATCAAATAATCTCGAAATTCTTGTATATATGAGAATTACAGATAGTCTTCTGTTGGGTAAAATGAAGTCTCACTTTTTTTTAAAAATATCAAGAGATTATGTTTTTTTTTTTTTTTTTTTTAAATCATCTCGGGATAATTGGGAGGTGTTATGATTTTTTTGGTTTGAATTTAGAATTTAAAAGTTACAATTTATTTATTAATGTTAAAATTGTATTTATAGATTCAAAAATATAATTTAAAACTTTTATTTTGTTGTTAACTTAAATATGAATTAAATGTTATTAAAATGATTTTTTATCATTTCATATTATATGTTTTTTTTTTAAATTAAAGTTTATAAATTACAATTTTTTATTGTTAAAATTATATTTATCAATTTAAAAATACAATTTAAAGACTTCTAAGACCTTTTATTGTCAAAAATATATTTATCAATTTAAATATACAATTTAAAGACTTTTAAGACCTTTCAATCTATTCAAAAAGTTAAAAATTCATTTTTACTAAGAAATCAAAGATTTAGTTGGACTCTCTTAACACTTTAACAATTTAAACTCAATTCTAATTAAAAAATCAAAAAAATTTATTCGACTCTATTAACACTTAAACAATGTATTAGAGATGCATCTTCATCCTAAGATACAAGATTTCAAATTTCAAACACATAGCTTATTCTCAAAAAAATAAAGAATTCTAGATATTTTGCCCAATTCTAATTCTAAATGGTTCAAATTATTGAAAATCTCATAAAATTTTATATGGATCACATTATTTTGACAACTTAAAAAAGTTGGTTATAAATTCTTTATATTATTACATTCTAATTCCTTATATTATTACATTCTAATTCTTTATTTTGACAACTTAAAAAAGTTTGTTATAAATTCCTTATTTTTTTACATTTTAACAACTTTAAAGGAATTTGTTATAAAATTATATGATTCTTTAAATTTTGATAATTCTTTCTTCGTAAATATTTGCTTTTAATATATTTTCATGAATAAAAAGAGGCGGTGGATTTTTTATCCCAAAATATCACATTTAATATAGAAGGAATTATTCACATGACATATTGTGTTTCATATAGGAGGAAGAATAGATAACATGTTTTGTTTCATATAGGAGGATTAATAGATAAATAGATTTATTTTAATGATTTATAAGATAAAATGAATTTTTTTTATTAAATTTAGAAAATAATTTATAATCTAAAAAATTGAGTTATGTGTTTTTTTCTTTAGGCTTTTTTTTAATGAAAAGAAAAAATTTAAATTATTTTATGAAATGTAGTTATCTTTCTTGAAACTAATCTTTAATTTACTCTTACAATTAATACCTAATTTTTTACTAAAATTCAATATAATTTTAGATAATTAGTAACTTACATTTTATCAAATTCCTACTCAAAATAAGTAAAAGACAAATACATATATTACTATTGTCATTATAACTCTAGACTTTAAATTAAGTAGGTTTCATTTATTGTACTTTTATTACTTTGGCATTCTCATTCACCCGTTTATGGGGTATGCTGTCATAGTTGCAATGTAGTATCAATAATGTTTGTAAATTATTTTGTTCTATGAATTTTGATGTCCGATAATACTTTTAGATTATTTTTTCAAAATATTTTGTAGAGGGTTTTTTTGAGCTTTTCACTATTTAGCCTAACAAAACCTAAAGAAAATGTATTAATTCATTAAAGTCAATTTGGTATATTTTGTCTTTAACCATAGTTATTTTTTTAGTAGGTTGAAAGATCTACTTTTATTTTTTTATTCATTGAAGTCAATTTGATATATTTTCTCTTTTTTTTTTTTTATTCATTAAAGTTAATTTTATATATTTTCTCTTTAGCAATATTTATATCTTTAGTAGTGTGAAAGATCTACTTTTATTTTTTTATTCATTAAAGTCAATTTGGTATATTTTCTCTCTTTTTTTATTCATTAAAGTCAATTTGGTATAGTTTCTCTTTAGCAATAGCTATATCTTTAGTATTATGAAAGATCTACTTTTATTTTTTTATTATCATATGTTTTTATCAAAAACCTATTATGAATGGAATGGTAGGTTTGCTTTATTTTTTAATGTTATTTCATGATATATTGTTAATTTAATAACCTAATTTCAAAGTTATCATTTTTATTTTGGTGATTATCACATATGAATGGAACACTAGGTTTGTTTTTCTTTTTATAAAATTTATTTGGTTAATAGTGAAGGTCTAAATTTACTTTTATTTAATTTAATTAAGTAAAGAGGTGTTTTATATTCTAGAGGATAAAATAAATTGAAAATATTATAATAAGACAATCAATTTTAATTTTAAAAATCAAAAGCATTTCTATGTTATGTTTTGAGTAGCTAAAAAAGAAAATTAACATTGAAAAGATAAAAATAAACTCACTTACATGGTGGTGGATATCTCCTAAAATCATTTATGTGCACAAAATTTAAAATAATATTTAAAATAAATATAGTATTATTCATTTACATATAATTGCATTCATTTAATTAGAGGGAACATCCATGAGTAAAGTAAATTTGATTTCATCCTAAAATTTGAAATAGAAATAATATACAATAATAAAAATCATTCATCTCTTATTTAAATACTTTTAAAACAAATTATTAAAATTATTTAATAAGTAGTTATATAAAGAAAATTCAGAGTTTGTTCAACTATATAAATTTAGATTTATTTTTATTAATAGAAATAATATACAATAATAAAAGTCATTCATCTGTTATTTAAATACTTTTAAAAAAATTTATTAAAATTATTTAATTACGTTGATAGGCGTCTCCCCTATGGGAATTGATGGATTAATTAACATTTTAATCATAAATTTTAATCTTATGGCCAACAATGAAAGATGCTAGCATATTCTTCGTCGTCGTCTCAAATCAATGAATGAGATTTAATTTCATAACTTCCTTGCATTTATGAAAGTGTACGTTTTCCTTGTTTACTTTTTCACATTTACTTAATATGATTAAGGAATTACTGCCCTAACCATTGATTGCCACGTTTAATTGATTAAGCAGGATTAATATGTAAAGAGGGCTTCGTTTCCACATTCATTATTTAACTCGGATTAACAGTGAACACGATTTTATGAATGTCAAGAGTTGGATGTGAAGCATTGGATGTAGATAACACGTTTCATATTTGGACAGGTTTAAGTTGCAGCGGGCGTAATGGTAACAGGTATCATATTTGGATAGGTTTCAGTTAAGGCAGGCGTTTGTTGGCATGTGAAACATGAAATGGCATTGTGCATATTGGTTGCCACGTTCAATCTTCATCAAAATGAGATCAACGATTCAAAGACTCGACGTGGAATGGCCTGATGCCTACGTTTCCAGGTGGACAATGGCGGGTTTCAATTTAAATTAACTCACAAGTGTTATTTTCCAGTTACGTTTCATATTTACTTGGACTGGATGCGCATGGAAATGAACGCCCTTTCAAATTCCGCGATGTGTCGGGGTCTAAACACATAAAACACACGCGTGGTTAAGCTGGATGCCAGGTTTGGACGCCCTTTCAAATTCCGCGATGTGTCAAGGTCTAAACGCATAAAACACATGCGTGGTTAAGCTGGATGCCAGGTTTGGACGCCCTTTCAAATTCCACGATGTGTCGGGGTCTAAACGCATAAAACACACGCGTGGTTAAGCTGGATGCTAGGTTTGGACACCCTTTCAAATTCCGCGATGTGTCGGGGAATAATGGTTAAAGGTTATTTAATTAGTGACCAGCAATATGCTACAAATTCTTATGCGAGTACGAAATGATATTAGGGTAAAATAAGGTTTTGAAATTTATATATTTTTTCCTTTACAATCTCGATTGGGTATTTATTTCTCAGAATCATGGATTAAGTTTTTATTTATTTGCAGGAATCATATACCTTAACCATCGCCTGTATCTATGTTGAATGGATATTATGCATGTCATTCTACAACAAATGGATTTCATCCCCCATCTGAATTAAATCTCTAACCCTCTAGTGTTCCTTGGTAGTAAATGTATTGTTATCGTAGGTCCTCATATTGTCCAGGGAACGCCCAATCTGCTCAATCTGCTCTACGCTGCTGAGGATCATGGTCCACATCACCGAGTATCTATATGCATTCAGGTATCAAAATAAACCAGCAATATGCTACAAATTCTTATGCGAGTACGAAACAATATTAGGGTAAAAAAAGGTTTTGAAATTTATATATTTTTTCCTTTACAATCTCGATTGGGTACTTATTTCTTAGAATCATGGATTAAGTTTTTTATTTATTTGCAGGAGTCATATACCTTAACCATCGCCTGTATCTGTGTTGAATGGATATTATGCATGTCATTCTACAACAAATGGATTTCATCCCCCATCTAAATTAAATCTCTAACCCTCTGGTGTTCCTTGGTAGTAAATGTATTGTTATCACAGGTCCTCATATTGTCCATGGAATGCCCAATCTGCTCAATCTGCTCTAGACCGCCACTGAGGATCATGGTCCACACCACCGAGTATCTATATGCATTCAGGTATCAAAATAAATTACCGAATCTATATAATATGGTATTGCTGGTTCCAGGGCTCTAATTATTTAACTTAATTCAATTCATATTATTTCTTTATCATTTTTTATCATTTAGATAAATTACAAGTGGAAATTTACATTTAATTAATGATGGGAATCGTGCAGACTAAATCTGAATGTGAATTTGCACTTGCAATTTGTTTTAAATTACAATTTGACTTAAAACCTTAAAAAATTGACCCTAAACCTAAAAATATATGTTATTGTAGGTTGGTTGTACACGAAAGAGAACCAAGATATTGGGAGAAAATGGACGCCTATGAAAAAAAAAGTGCCAAAGCTAAAAGCAGCAATCAATATGGATTATTACTTTTACAACAAGATATTGGGAGAAAATGGATGCCTATCAAAAAAATGTGTGAAAGGTAAAAACAACAACCAATGTCGATTATTAATTTTACAGCAACAACAACAAAGGTCCATTATTAATTTTATAGATATACTGTACAACGTCTCTCCTATGCAAATTTTGTCTTTTGGAGCTTCTTGGATATTTCTAGAGTTTATTTTATATAATCAATACAACATCTGTAAATTTCACAATATATCATTTTCTTTTGATATGCATATAATGATTCGTTTGATCGAATTCAGTGCAAAAAATGTTCATATGGAAAAACAATATTGGATTAGTAATAGTTTTGAAAAAACACATTCGTTTAAAAAGGATTTCTTTTGATATGCATATAATGATTTGTTTGTCGGATTCAGTGCAACAAATTTCCATTATTAATTTTATAGATATACTGTACAACGTATCCGTAAGTATACAGTCATATCTCTAGTAATATGGCAAAACAATATTGGGTTAGTAATAGTTTTGAAAAAAAACGTTCGTTTAAAAACGTTTTTGATAAACTATGTTTGTTTAAAAATGTTTTTGAAGTCACAAAAGTGGAGGGATCATCCATGATCATGAGTTGGTAGTTCCTGAAGCCGGGGCCATTCCTATCAAGTAGCCGAAATCAAATAAATAATTTACTAGCACGATTAATGATAAGTAAGTTGGAGCAACCAGCCCACTATAGTTTCTTTAGTCAATAAAAAAAAGTTTGAATTTTTTTATTTTTAAAAGTTTTTGATTAATAATTTTCAAACCATAATTAGTGAAATGATTGCAGTCATCGTTCTTCTTCGTACTTAATTCATGAACTTGGAAATTTAGTAATAATTTTGAATAATTTTATAATAAGAAATCGTAATTTGAATAATTTCCAAAAAGGAAAAAAATTGCACTTCTAGCATGAAAAAAACACTCGTAAAATGAAAGAAAATAAAATTAGAACATTTACCCACACCTTCATAACTAAATTCCTGCCATTAAATAAAAAAGAGTCGTCTCACTAAAGACTGTGCTTCCTTCCATTGAAGAAGAAAGAGTTGTCTCACTAAATCACTAAAGACTGCGCGTGGACGCTTAAAACTATGTACTAAGTACCAAAATTTGTTATTTAGACTATAAGCATATTCAATGGAAGTTTCAATAACACTTTTGCTTATAAAATGTCATATTGAAAGCCAGTTTCAATAACACATTTTCTTATAAAATGTAATTTAATAATATATCCATTTATAAACTTTTGACACTACACTATGTTTTTAATGCATTGATATAGTTGTTTATGTTGATTTATAAACTTTTGATACTATACTATATTTTATTTTTAAATGGAGTGAAATTGTTGTTTATAAATAAGTTAGGATAAGTTTTGTATTAAAGTTTATAAGATTTTATATGGAATTGATATAGGATTTTTAGTTATTTATAATTAAAAAATTACAATTACTTAATTATTTTTTAGTTATTTATAATTAAAAAATTAGTTATTTTTAAATGATTGAGAATAAAATGTTATTGTTTAGGTGGTTGATTTTAAATTTGCTTCTATATAATATAAATTAAAAAACCAATACATTAATAAAATAGTAAT
>JZKD02S1672075.1:122169-138536 GCA_000966675.3 Picea glauca
CAAAAACACCCTAATCTGGTTCCTCTAGTTAGTTATTGTTTAGATCTTCATCGCCTCCTACAAGGTACAGGTTTGTGAAGTAGAACAATAACTATGAGTTGTTTCTCGAGACTTGGTGTGCCTATATAGCATCACAGATTCCTCATTTATTATTGAGCTCCGAGAAGTATAAGAGAAAAAATAGAATATTCTAATACATATCACTCAGAATCATTATTGCCACAATTTAAGTGTTTATATATATATATATTATAATTCCATACTAATAACGTTTCGTGATCCTTTTTCTTGTATTTAATATGTGTTTCCATCTTTTAAGGAATCCAATGAATTTATAATTGTAACTAATTACATGTTGCATCTTGTTTGATTCATTATGAAATACAATTTAAAACATTAATTAAAAAAATGGGATAGAATCATAGATTCATATGAAAGACAATTAAAAAAAACATATATATCTTGATTTTAATGGAAAAATAAAAAAAAATAAAAATGTGATGTAGACTTACAATGATAATCCATTCCATTCAAAGCCAATAAGTACGAGTGTACATAATAAGCATCTTATTAATGCTAAATCTCACAAGACTTATTCTGTTTAATGCTAAATCTCACAAGACTTATTCTTCTTAATGCTAAATACAAATATCATAGAGACTTATTGTTATTATGGAGTATTTCCACTTGCACCAAATTGCAGCTAAGATAAAATGGAGGAAGAATGCAGAAGAATACAGCAGAATTCCACTCTTGCGCCCAACTGTAGCTAAGATGAAATTGAGGAAGAATGTCGAAGAATACACCAGAATTTCATTGTTCCAATTATATTCAAAATTAGAGTCTGAATGTAATTCACCAAGAAGGTAGCTTCCAACTCCCCACTTCACCAAACGAGGGCTTGCTCAGCGCTATAAACCGATTTCCTAAAGGGATTTATACAAAAATATCTTGTTGTTACGCTTCCTGACGCAATGCACATTATCTCTAGAACCATCACTGCACAAACTGGCTTTATGGGACAAACCATTTTTGGATTTTCTGCTTTATTCTTCCAATTCAAATACAAATGCAAGCAGTCCATTCCCAAGGCAATACTAATGGATACAATTATCACTGAAACTGTAGGTATAGAGGGTGGCATGGAATGTATATCATACCATTTACCATCTCTTTGTTCAAATGCAATAAAAATAGACCAAAAAATAGAGCAAACATGTTGACAACACCTGCTATAAATGATAAGGTTGTGAGGCCTAGAATAAGACCTCCAAAGGTTAGCACTTGGAAAATATGGGTGTCATTATTTGTCATATCATCAAACTTGGTATTCTTAGACTTCACCAGGGCTTTGGTCATAAATGCATTGGCAACAAATCGACTTCCTTTACTTCCCACAACATAAACTTTTACTGCCTTTCTTGCTACCATAGAGGTAGAGAAACCATCCACTCTGAACCATCCAATTAGTAGAAATTTGATTAATATCTCTGTCAACCTTGGCAATATTAAGGAGGGAATCCTGAATTCTACTATTAATCCTTTTCTGACATTCTTTCGTTCTCTAGTCTGAGCCATGTGAGTGTCCTTGGGCTCCTAATCCATGTAATTTTCCATAGCATCCGAAGCCATGGAGTTCTCACTCCTCTCTTCATTATCTTTATTCCTGAAATATTTTGTCAGCATCTTTGTCCACTCATCATTCACTGGTTGATGCACTAGAATGCAAATGCAAGTATGCTTTGTTTGGGTCTCGTAATCCTCAAGTATTTCACATACTGGAGGAGGGAATTCTATATTCAAGTTACACTCTCTAAACCTGGCTTGCAAAGTCATTGATCTGATCACAATCACCCCCTCCCACTCACTCCACATACAACATGCCCTCATTGCACCCATGGTTGTACAAATGCAGAAATATATACAAGAAAGAACAAAACCATTAGTCTCGGACAATTATATCTTGGGTAGTTAAACCACCAAAAACTAAAATTTGACTTCTAGTTAACCTACAGTTAACTAGGATTACATTAGTCTCGAAGGATTAGTCTAAAATTATCCCCTTAATCTAAAGGGACATTCGTCATGCCAAGCAGCATTTGGAATCGTTCAAATTTTTCATGTCACAAAGCTTTGGTAAAAATATCTACAATTTTTTCTAAAGTGGAACAATGTCTCAAATGAATGGTTTTGGTCTCAACATGATGTCGAATCAAGTGATATTTAGTTTTGATATGCTTGGTTCGATAATGAAATATGAGGTTCTTGGCCAATTGAATTGTTGATGTGTTATCAACAAGTAGAGGTGTTGAAGTCAATTGTTTCTTCTGCAAGTTTTCAAGAATTTTTCTAAGCCACACAATTTATTTTGTGGCTTGAGTTGTTGCTACATATTCTTCTTCAGTTGTAGAATCAGCAAGAACTGATTGTTTCCTTGATCTCCAAGTGACATTTGTTGATCCAAGATACATCAAATAACCTGAAGTAGACACCCCACGTTCTTTGTCTGCATCAAAGTCAGAATCAGAATATCCAATAAGATGAAAATCTGATACCTTTGAGTATTTCAGACCAAAAGTATGAGTTCCTTTAAAATATTTGAGCACTCTTTTCGTTGCTACCCAGTGTCCTTCACAGGGTTGATGCATAAATCTGGAAAGAATTTCTACCGCAAAGGTAATATCAGGATGATTAGTAGTGAGATAAATCAAACCACCAACAAGTTGTCTATACTTGGTTGCATATTCAAAATCATTTCCTTCATTGGAAGAAATCTTCATATTTTGCTCCATTGGAGTAGAAACAGGACTACAGTCTTGCATTCCAAATCTACACAATAACTCTCCAATATATTTCTTTTGAGAAATAAAAATGAAATTAGGATTTTGAGTGACCTCAATTCCTAAGTAATAATGAAGCAGGCCCAAATCTGTCATATCAAAAACCTTTTTCAGTTCTTTCTTAATGGATGCTATATAATCATCATTATTTCCCATGATCAACAAATCATTAGCATATACAACTAGATATACAATTGATTTACCAAATTTCTTCACAAATAGAGTTGCATCATCTAGATTGAAGTGTTTGTAGTTCAATTTCAGAAGGTGCTCAGTTAATTTTTCATACCAAGCATGAGGTGCTTACTTCAACCCATATAAATATTTTACCAATTTACATACCTTCTACTCCTGACCTTTGACAATAAAACCTTCGGGTTGAGTCATGTAAACATATTCTTTCAATTCTCCATTCAAGAAGGCGGTCTTAACATCCATATGATGAATCCCAACCTTTATGTGTTGCTAAAGAGAATAGAGTTCGAATAGTGCCTCATTTTGTTGTAGGAGAAAAAGTTTTTGTGTAGCCAATACCTTCTTTCTAAGCATATCCTTTCGCTACAAGTCTTGATTTGTGTTTATCAAGAGAGCAATCAACTTTATACTTGTTCTTATATACCCACTTGCAGCCAATAGGTTTGATTCTAAATGGAGGATCCACCAACCCTCCAAGTTCCATTTTTTATGAGATCATCATACTCTCTCTGCATTTCACTTCTCCATGCATCATTGGTTGTTGCTTCTTGAAAAGAAGCAGGTTCATCAACAATAGATTTAAGTTTAATTTGCAATCATAAGAACTATCGGAATTGTTACCTGAGATTGAAGTAACATCGCCTGCATTTTCTTCACTCTGTCTAGCAGAACTTCTTGTCTTTGTTTTTACAAATTCATCTCCATGAGCAACAAGTGTGACAAATTCATCATACTTTCTTAGAAATGTCATGATCTGTGTTGATCTATGTACTGGTTGTTACAATGATTGCTCAGTTTCAAGAGTCTTTGAAATAGATTGAAGAACATATTCTTCAAGAGTTGATTCTGATTCTTCAGAATCTCTATTGTCATTCAAACTATCCTCATTCTCTAATGGAGAATTATAAGAAGAGGAAGTTGTAGAAGGAAATTGAAATTCCAAAGATTGATCTAGAACAGGAATCCCCCCTTCAAGATTTGGAAGATCATTATCCCATTCATGGTATAATGTTTTAGAATGAAATCTATCAAGACAAGCAAGTTGTTTATCAACAGTGATTGGAGCTTTATCAAATTCAAGAAATATAACATCTCTAGTAAGAATAATCTTTTTGTTTTTTTCATCATACAATCTATAATCTTTTGAAGTATTAGAATATCCCAGAAAAATACACTTTCTACTTCTTACTTCCAATTTATTTTGTTGTTGTTTAGGTTTCAAAGCATAAAAGGTGGAGCCAAAAATTCTTAAATGCTTGACAACAGGAAGATGGCCATGCCACATTTCATAAGGAGGTTGGTTGTGAAGTGTAGCTGAAAGACTTCTATTTTTTATCTAGACAACACAAAGAACTGCCTCTCCCCAAAACATTAATTCAACATTCTTAAAAAAAATCATTGATCTGACCATATTCAACAAAGTCATATTCATCCGTTATGCCATACCATTTTGTTGTGGATTATAAGGAACAATGGTTTGATGCTTAATACCATTGTTCTGTAAATATTTTTCAAAATCCGTAGATGTGTATTCACCACCAGTATCAGATCTAAAGGTTCCAATATTGAGTTGAGTTTCATTTTTAATCCACAAATGAAAAAAAATTAATGTATCAAAAGCTTAAGATTTTTCTTTTAACAAATAAACCCAGCACATCCTCGTATAGTCATCAATAAAAGTCATTAAATATTAGATTTGTCTTTAACTGGGAAAGATAAATAACATCATTGAGGATATAATCAACAAATCCTGGTAATTTAAGTCTTATTGATTGGAGCTTATCAAATTCAATACAAGCAAGTTGTTTATCAACAGTGATTGGAGCTTTGTCAAATTCAAGAAATATAACATCTCTAGAAAGAATAAATTTTTTGTTTTCTTCATCATACAATCTATAAGCTTTTGAAGTATTAGAATATCCCATAAAAATACACTTTCTACTTCTTACTTCCAATTTATTTCGTTGTTGTTTAGGTTAAAATCATAACAGGTGGAGACGAAAATTCTTAAATGCTTGACAATAGGAAGATGGCCATGCCACATTTCATAAGGAGATTGATTGTGAAGTGTAGTTGAAGGACTTCTATTTTTTATGTAGACAACACAAAGAATTGCCTCTCCCCAAAACATTAACTTAACATTCTTAAAAAACATCATTGATCTGACCATATTCAACAAAGTCCTATTCATATGTTCTGCCACACCATTTTGTTGTGGATTATAAGGAACAGTGGTTTGATGTTTAATACCATTGTTCTGTAAATATTTTTCAAAATCCTTAGATGTGTATTCACAACCATTATCATATCTAAGGAGTTTCATTTTTAATCCACAAATGAAAAAAATTTAATGCATCAAAAGCTTGAGATTTTTCTTTTAACAAATAAACTCAACACATCCTTGTATAGTCATCGATAATAGTCATTAAATATTAGATTTCTCTTTAACTGAGAAAGATAAATAAAATCATTGAGGATATAATCAGAAAATCCTCGTAATTTAAGTCTTATTGATTCAATTCCTGAAGGTTTAAACTGAGACTTGTCTGCAAAGTAAACTACTCCATTAACTTGATCACTANGGTTTGATGTTTAATACCATTGTTCTGTAAATATTTTTCAAAATCCTTAGATGTGTATTCACCACCATTATCATATCTAAGGGTTCCAATATTGAGTTGAGTTTCATTTTTAATCTACAAATGAAAAAAATTGAATGCATCAAAATCTTGAGATTTTTCTTTTAACAATTAAACTCAGCACATCCTCATATAGTCATCGATAATAGTCATTAAATATTATATTTCTCTTTAACTGAGAAAGATAAATAACATCATTGAGGATATAATCAGAAAATCCTCGTAATTTAAGTCTTATTGATTCAATTCCTGAAGGTTTAAACTGAGACTTGTCTGCAAAGTAAACTACTCCATTAACTTGATCACTAAATGTCTCAAAAAAGTCTTTTCTAAATGTCATATGGCATGTGGCTCCAGTATCTAACAACCAAGTGTCATTCCAAGAAGAAAATGAAGTACTAAAAACTTCTTCAATGCCAAGATTACAATGTGCTATAACATAATGTGCAAATTCAGGTGGATTATCTTTGTCTGGTGGTTTCTTATATTTGTGTTTAGTTTTTTCTTTCTTGTCACGAATCTTTTCCCAAGGAGTTCTACAATTATTGGAAGTATGACCCGCTTTTCCACATCTATGGCACTATAGAATTTGTTTGTGTTGGTGTTGGTGTTGAGAATGTTGTCTGTCACCTTGATAATTTTTATCCCCCTTGCCTCTAAATTGTTTTCTGCCACGACCTTTGTTGCTAGTGTCATGTCTAGCATATTCATCATTGATGCACTGCCCTTGTTGTGCAAGACACAGTGTCTTATCATTTGGAAGTTTCTCCTTCCTCCCAAAGTCTTTTTCTCTCTCTGCAATTTTCTCTACAAGTTTATCAAAGGTCATGTTTTTCATCTTTTCACTAGCTTGAAGAGATTCAAGATAGTGTGAATAGGTAGGGTAAAGAGATTTAATAAAAGCAATTAACTGTAAATCAACCTTTACACCAATGGCTTCAATATCATGATAGAGAGCTCTGATTTCAGAGGCTAGTTTCATTGGATCAATATCCTTCATCTCTAAATTAAATAACTTCATTAACAGTTAAATAATCTCAAGTTGTGAATGAGAAACATAAAGATCTTTGAGCTTATTTAAAGAGAAATAATCAGTTTTACAGGAAATTATATGTATGCTTACCTCTTCACTAAAAGAGGCAACAATTAGAGCATATGCCTTTTTGTCTTTACTCTTCCAGATTGCAAGCTCCTTATCGTCTTTGGTTCTAGTGGCTCACTATCATCTGTGCTATCATCATTGTTGTCATCTTTGGCGTCATTTTTAGTTTCACAAATATCATCCCATATATCATTAAAAATAAGAGTAGTTTTTACTTTTCTGAACCATTCCTGATAATTTTCCTTTCAGGAAAGCACAATTCCAGCTATTGAAACTAATGAATGCATTTTAATTTACTATTTAACAATCAACCTTTCATGCACTAACTTAACATGAAATAATTTTTTTTGTACATCAAATTTTGGTTGCTCTCCTTTAAAAGACAGATCCTTGAATTCCCCTTGGAATAAACTATTTTTAAAATTTTCATCTCTCCTTAAAAAACATATAAAATCCTCTTAATAAAACCCACTTATTACTCCAAAAGTCCGTAAAGGAAAAGATTTAAAAAATTCACCATTCTATAATATATAAGATTTTACCAAGTAAGCTCACGTAGTTGAGGAGCAATTTGCAGCCCTATTTTGCATTTTGTATTTTGTTCGTTGCAACAGTAAATCGGGAGCCAAGAGAAGGTAGGTTCGCGTGAAGAATCTATGCATGAACTTACCTCATGAATCCATTGATAATATGCTCAATCAATGGAGACAATTAATCCATTCAAACTCTATTTGTTGAATAGCAGACAAAACTGAACAATGCTCTATGGCTCTCGCCCATCATGCTCATGGAGTTTTATATGTTCAACCCCTCAACCCAACTCTAATACCAATACCAATGTAACAGATCAATGAGAAAATCAAGGACTATCTACAATGCAGCAATCCAATCATTATTGTGTTGTTTCATGCTCCAACCATGTGAAAATTGATAAATTGTGAAGCAAGAAATGCAGAGAAAGATCAGAATAGAAAAACAGTATTCATTATATTAGGAATGTAAGGAGAAAGTACAATGAAAAGAGTTGATGAAGTGATACAATGCAAAAGGAAAATCATTGAGCTAAATAGGCTCAAGCAAATCAAGAAATGAAAGTATAGCTGGCCAGGACAGCTGGCAGTGTACAGTCAGCTTGTTGAGGTTACATTATATTTAACACTCCCTCTTAAACTCAAAAGTTATAAACATCAGCACTGATTATGCCTAAGTGTTGTCTCTGGAAATCAAAAACAGATTTTCCCAGTGGCTTTGTGAAGATGTCTGCGAGCTGATCTCGAGAACCACAGAATTGGAGTGCAATGTCACCATTATTGACGATCTCGTGGATGAAGTGAATGCGAGTGTCAATGTGTTTGCTTTTCTTGTGAAACACATGATTTTTGGACAGAGCAATTGTTGAGGTATTGTCACAGAAGATAGGAGTTGGATCCTTTTCTGTATGTGACATATCTTTCAATATTCTTCTCAGCCACATAGCTTGACAGGAAGCTGAAGTAGCAGCAACATACTCTGCCTTTGCAGAAGATATTGAGACAATTGGTTGCTACTTTGATGCCCATGAAATCAAGTTCGAGCCCAGGTGAAAAGCATGTCCTGAGGTGCTTTTCCTATCATTTAGGTTTCCTGCAAAATCGTTGTCTCTGTAACCAGATAGTTGATTACTATCATATTTAGTGTACCATAATCCAAAATTGAGAGTTCCTGCAACATATCTTAGAATCTGTTTCACCATTTTTCAGTGAGAATCTTTGGGAGATTCCATGAATCTGGAAACAAGGCTAGCTGCATACATAATATCAGGCCTAGTTGTTGTAAGATACAACAAACTGCCTACTAAACTTTTGTACAGGGTAGGGTCCACTGTAGGGCCTTCATCTTTCTTGCTCAATTTTGTGCCTAGAGGTATAGGGGTTTCTGCTGGATTGCATTCTTCCATGCGAAATCTT
The DNA here is from genome assembly GCA_000966675.3 of Picea glauca. Taxonomy (NCBI): domain Eukaryota; kingdom Viridiplantae; phylum Streptophyta; class Pinopsida; order Pinales; family Pinaceae; genus Picea; species Picea glauca. The sequence continues at coordinate 130,892 of JZKD02S1672075.1, forward strand.
TTGATGATGTCTGCTGCATAATTTTCTGACAGACAAAAATGCCTTTGGTTGATTGATCAACCTCAATCCTCAAAAAATATTTCATGATACCAAGATCTGTCATCTTAAACTCAGATTGCATGGCATGTTTAAAATTGGTTAATTCAATATTTCCAGTATATATCATGTCATCAACATATAAACATACAATCAAAATTTTACCATGCTGATCAGTTTTGGTGTAAAGAGTTGGCTCATTTGACTTCTGTTGAAACCACTTTTGATCAGATAAGTGGAAATTCTACTGTGCCAAGCTCTTGGAGCTTTCTTTAAACCATACAAGGCTTTCTTCAACCGATATATTTTGGCTGGCTGCTCTTGGACTTCAAATCCAGGTGGTTGATCGACATAAACTTCTTCTTCTAAGAAACCATTTAGGAAGGCTAACTTGACATCCATCTGGTATACTTTCCATTTTTGTTGGGCTGCTATGGCCAATAGAGTCCTTACAGTGTCTAATCTTGCTACTGGAGCAAAGGTTTCACCATAATCAGTACCTAGTTGTTGTGAGAATCCTTTGGCAACAAGTCTTGCCTTGTGTTTTTCAATCTGCCATTTTTCATTGAGTTTAGTTTTGTAAACCCACTTGACACCAATACTTTTCTTGTGACTTGGNGGTTTGATGTTTAATACCATTGTTCTGTAAATATTTTTCAAAATCCTTAGATGTGTATTCACCACCATTATCATATCTAAGGGTTCCAATATTGAGTTGAGTTTCATTTTTAATCCACAAATGAAAAAAATTGAATGCATCAAAAGCTTGAGATTTTTCTTTTAACAAATAAACTCAGCACATCCTCGTATAGTCATCGATAATAGTCATTAAATATTATATTTCTCTTTAACTGAGAAAGATAAATAACATCATTGAGGATATAATCAGAAAATCCCCGTAATTTAAGTCTTATTGATTCAATTCCTGAAGGTTTAAACTGAGACTTGTCTGCAAAGTAAACTACTCCATTAACTTGATCACTAAATGTCTCAAAGAAGTCTTTTCTAAATGTCATATGGCATGTGGCTCCAGTATCTAACAACCAAGTGTCATTCCAAGAAGAAAATGAAGTACTAAAAACTTCTTCAATGCCAAGATTACAATGTGCTACAACATAATGTGCAGATTTAGGTGGATTATCTTTTTCTAGTGGTTTCTTATCTTTGTCTTTAGTTTTTTCTTTCTTGTCACGAATCTTTTCCCAAGGAGTTTTGCAATTATTGGAAGTATGACCCGCTTTTCCACATCTATGGCACTGCAGAATTTGCTTGTGTTGGTGTTGTTGTTGAGAATGTTGTTTGTCACCTTGATAATTTTTACCCCCCTTGCCTCTAAATTGTTTTCTGCCATTACCTTTGTTGCTAGTGTCATGTCTAGAATATTCATCATCGATGCACTGCCCTTGTTGTGCAAGACACAATGTCTTAGAATTAGGAAGTTACTCCTTCCTCCCAAAGTCTTTTTCTCTCTCTGCAATTTTCTCTACAAGTTTATCAAAGGTCATGTTTTTCATCTTTTCACTAGCTTGAAGAGATTCAAGATAGTGTGAATAGGTAGGGTAAAGAGATTTAATAAAAGCAATTAACTGTAAATCAACCTTTACACCAGTGGCTTCAATATCATGATAGAGAGCTCTGATTTCAGAGGCTAATTTCATTGGATCAGTATCCTTCATCTCTAAATTAAATAACTTTAGTAACAGTTAAATAATCTCATGTTCTGAATGAGAAATATAAAGATCTTTGAGCTTCTTTAAAGAGAAATAATCAGTTTTACATGAAATTATATGCATGCTTACCTCTTCACTCAAAGAGGCAGCAATTAGAGCATGTGCCTTTTTGTCTTTACTCTTCCAGATTGCAAGCTCCTTATCGTCTTTGGTTCTGGTGGCTCACTATCATCTGTGCTATCATCATTGTTGTCATCTTTGGCGTCATTTTTAGTTTCACAAATATCATCCCATATATCATTAAAAATAAGAGTAGTTTTTACTTTTATGAACCGTTACTGATAATTTTCCTTTCAGGAAAGCACAATTCTAGCTATTGAAACTAATGAATGCATTTTAATTTACTATTTAACAATCAACCTTTCATGCACTAACTTAACATGAAATAAAATTTTTTGTACATCAAATTTTGGTTGCTCTCCTTTAAAAGACAGATCCTTGAATTCCCCTTGGAATAAACTATTTTTAAAATTTTAATCTCTCCTTAAAAAACATATAAAATCCTCTTAATAAAACCCACTTATTACTCCAAAAGTCTGTAAAGGAAAAGATTTAAAAAATTCACCATTCTATAATATTTAAGATTTTACCAAGTAAGCTCACGTAGTTGAGGAGCAATTTGTAGCCCTATTCCGCATTTTGTATTCTGTTCGCTGCAACAGTAAATTGGGAGCCGAGAGAAGGTAGGTTCACGTGAAGAATCTATGCACGAACTTACCTCACGAATCCATTGATAATATGCTCAATCAATGGAAACAATTGATCCATTCAGACTCTATTTGTTGAACAACAGACATAACTGAACAACGCTCTATGGCTCTCGCCCATCATGCTCATGGAGTTTTATATGTTCAACCCCTCAACCCGACTCTGATACCAATACCAATGTAACAGATCAGTGAGAAAATCAAGGACTCTCTACAATGCAGTAGTCCAATCATTACTGCGTTGTTGCATGCTCCAACCATGTGAAAATTGATAAATTGTGAAGCAAGAAATGCAGAGAAAGATCAGAACAGAAAAACAGTATTTAGTATATTAGGAATGTAAGGAGAAAGTACAATGAAAAGAGTTGATGAAGTGATACAATGCAAAAGGAAAATAGCTGAGCTAAATAGGCTCAAGCAAATCAAGAAATGAAAGTACAGCTAGCCAGGACAGCTAGCAGTGTACAGTCAGCCTGTTGAGGTTACATTATATTTAACACTCCCTCTTAAACTCAACAGTTACAAACATCAGCACTAATTATGCCCAAGTGTTGTCTCTGAAAATCAAACACAAATTTTCCCAGTGGCTTTGTGAAGATATCTACGAGCTGATCTTGAGAACCACAGAATTGGAGTGCAATGTCACCATTATTGATGAGCTCGCGTATGAAGTGAAAGCGAGTGTCAATGTGTTTGCTTTTCTTGTGAAACACATGATTTTTGGATAGAGCAATTGCTGAGGTATTGTCACATAAGATAGGAGTTGGATCCTTTTCTGTATGTGACATATCTTTCAATATTCTTCTCAGCCACACAGCTTGACAGGAAGTTGAAGTAGCAGCAACATACTCTGCCTCTGCAGAAGATATTGAGACAATTGGCTTCTTCTTTGATGCCCATGAAATCAGGTTCGAGCCCAGATGAAAAGCATGTCCTGAGGTGCTTTTCCTGTCATCTAGGCTGCCTGCAAAATCACTGTCTATGTAACCATATAGTTGATTACTATCAGATTTAGTGTACCATAAGCCAAAATTGAGAGTTCCTGCAACATATCTCAGAATCCATTTCGCCATTTTCCAGTGAGAATCTTTGGGAGATTCCATGAATCTGGAAACAAGGCTAGTTGCATACATAATATCAGGCCTAGTTGTTGTAAGATACAACAAACTGCCTACTAAACTTTTGTACAGGGTAGGGTCCACTGTAGGGCCTTCATCTTTCTTGCTCAATTTTGTGCCTAGAGGTATAGGGGTTTCTGTTGGATTGCATTCTTCCATGCGAAATATTTTGGTGATGTCTGCTACATACTTTTTCTGACAGACAAAAATGCCTTTGGTTGATTGATCAACCTCAATCCCCAAAAAATATTTCATGATGCCAAGATCTATCATCTCAAACTCAGATTGCATGGCATGTTTAAAATTGGTTAATTCAAGATTTCCAATATATATCATGTCATTAACATATAAAGATACAATCAAAATTTTACCGTGTTGATCAGTTTTGGTGTAAAGAGTTGGCTCATTTTGACTTTTGCTGAAACCACTTTTGATCAGATAAGTGTCAATTCTGTTGTACCAAGCTCTTGGAGCTTGCTTTAAGCCATACANATATGGCATGTGGCTCCAGTATCTAACAACCAAGTGTCATTCCAAGAAGAAAATGAAGTACTAAAAACTTCTTCAATGCCAAGATTACAATGTGCTACAACATAATGTGCAGATTCGGATGGATTATCTTTGTCTGATGGTTTCTTATCTTTGTCTTTAGTTTTTTCTTTCTTGTCACGAATATTTTCCCAAGGAGTTCTGCAATTATTGGAAGTATGACCCGCTTTTCCACATCTATGGCACTGTAGAATTTGCTTGTGTTGGTGTTGTTGTTGAGAATGTTGTCTGTCACCTTGATAATTTTTACCCCCCTTGCCTCTAAATTGTTTTCTGCCACGACCTTTGTTTCTAGTGTCATGTCTAGCATATTCATCATTGATGCATTGCCCTTGTTGTGCAAGACACAATGTCTTAGCATTTGGAAGTTTCTCCTTCCTCCCAAAGTCTTTTTCTCTCTCTGCAATTTTCTCTACAAGTTTATCAAAGGTCATGTTTTTCATCTTTTCACTAGCTTGAAGAGATTCAAGATAGTGTGAATAGGTAGGGTAAAGAGCTTTAATAAAAGCAATTAACTGTAAATCAACCTTTACACCAGTGGCTTCAATATCATGATAGAGAGCTCTGATTTCAGAGGCTAGTTTCATTGGATCAGTATCCTTCATCTCTAAATTAAATAACTTCATTAACAGTTAAATAATCTCAAGTTCTGAATGAGAAACATAAAGATCTTTGAGCTTCTTTAAAGAGAAATAATCAGTTTTACAGGAAACTATATGCATGCTTACCTCTTCACTAAAAGAGGCAGCAATTAGAGCATATGCCTTTTTGTCTTTACTCTTCCAGATTGCAAGCTCCTTATCGTCTTTGGTTCTGGTGGCTCACTATCATCTGTGCTATCATCATTGTTGTCATCTTTGGCATCATTTTTAGTTTCACAAATATCATCCCATATATCATTAAAAATAAGAGTAGTTTTTACTTTTCTGAACCATTCTTGATAATTTTCCTTTCAGGAAAGCACAATTCCAGCTATTGAAACTAATGAATGCATTTTAATTTACTATTTAACAATCAACCTTTCATGCACTAACTTAACATGAAATAATTTTTTTGTACATCAAATTTTGGTTGCTCTCCTTTAAAAGACAGATCCTTGAATTCCCCTTGGAATAAACTATTTTTAAATTTTTAATCTCTCCTTAAAAAACATATAAAATCCTCTTAATAAAACCCACTTATTACTCCAAAAGTCCGTAAAGAAAAAGATTTAAAAAATTCACCATTCTATAATATTTAATATTTTACCAAGTAAGCTCACGTAGTTGAGGAGCAATTTGCAGCCCTATTCCGCATTTTGTATTCTATTCGCTGCAACAGTAAATCGGGAGCCAAGAGAAGGTAGGTTCACGTGAAGAATCTATGCACGAACTTACCTCACAAATCCATTGATAATATGCTCAATCAATGGAAACAATTGATCCATTCGGACTCTATTTGTTGAACAACAGACAGAACTGAACAACGCTCTATGGCTCTCGCCCATCATGCTCATGGAGTTTTATATGTTCAACCCCTCAACCCAACTCTAATACCAATACCAATGTAACAGATCAATGAGAAAATCAAGGACTATCTACAATGCAGCAGTCCAATCATTATTGCGTTGTTGCATGCTCCAACCATGTGAAAATTGATAAATTGTGAAGCAAGAAATGCAGAGAAAGATCAGAACAGAAAAACAGTATTCAGTATATTAGGAATGTAAGGAGAAAGTACAATGAAAAGAGTTGATGAAGTGATACAATGAAAAAGGAAAATAACTGAGCTAAATAGGCTCAAGCAAATCAAGAAATGAAAGTACAGCTGGCCAGGACAGCTGGCAGTGTACAGTCAGCCTGTTGAGGTTACATTATATTTAACACTCCCTCTTAAACTCAAAAGTTACAAACATCGGCACTGATTATGCCCAAGTGTTGTCTCTGAAAATCAAAAACAGATTTTCCCAGTGGCTTTGTGAAGATATCTGCGAGCTGATCTTGAGAACCACAGAATTGGAGTGCAATGTCACCATTATTGATGAGCTCGCGAATGAAGTGAAAGCGAGTGTCAATGTGTTTGCTTTTCTTGTGAAACACATGATTTTGGATAGAGCAATTGTTGAGGTATTGTCACAGAAGATAGAAGTTGGATCCTTTTTTGTATGTGACATATCTTTGAATATTCTTCTCAGCCACACAACTTGAAAGGAAGCTGAAGTAGCAGCAACATACTCTGCCTCTACAGAAGATATTGAGACAATTGGTTGCTACTTTGATGCCCATGAAATCAGGTTCGAGCCCAGGTGAAAAGCATGTCCTGAGGTGCTTTTCCTGTCATCTAGGCTACCTGCAAAATCAATGTCTGTGTAACTAGATAGTTGATTACTATCAGATTTAGTGTACCATAAGCCAAAATTGAGAGTTCCTGCAACATATCTCAGAATCTGTTTCGCCATTTTCCAGTGAGAATCTTTGGGAGATTCCATGAATCTTGAAACAAGGCTAGCTGCATACATAGTATCAGGCCTAGTTGTTCTAAGATACAACAAACTACCTACTAAACTTTTGTACATGGTAGGATCCACTGTAGGGCCTTCATCTTTCTTGCTAAATTTTGTGCCTAGAGGTATAGGGGTTTCTGTTGGATTGCATTCTTCCATGCGAAATATTTTGATGATGTCTATTGCATACTTTTTCTGACAGACAAAAATTCCTTTGGTTGATTGATCAACCTCAATCCCCAAAAAATATTTCATGGTGCCAAGATCTGTCATCTCAAACTCAGATTGCATGGCATGTTTAAAATTGGTTAATTCAAGATTTCCAATATATATCATGTCATCAACATATAAACATACAATCAAAATTTTACTGTGCTGATCAGTTTTGGTGTAAAGATTTGGCTCATTTTGACTTCTGCTGAAACCACTTTTGATCAGATAAGTGTCAATTCTATTGTACCAAGCTCTTGGAGCTTGCTTTAATCCATACAAGGCTTTCTTCAGCCAATATACTTTGGCTGGCTGCTCTTGGGCTTCAAATCCAGGTGGTTGATCGACATAAACTTCTTCTTCTAAGAAACCATTTAGGAAGTCTGACTTGACATCCATCTGGTATACTTTCCATTTTTGTTGGGCTGCTATGGCCAATAGATTCCTTACAGTGTCTAATCTTGCTACTGGAGCAAAGGTTTCACCATAATCAGTACCTGGTTGTTGTGAGAATCCTTTGGCAACAAGTCTTGCCTTGTGTTTTTCAATCTGCCCTTTTTCATTGAGTTTAGTTTTGTAAACCCACTTGACACCAATACTTTTCTTGTGACTTGGCAAATCAATAAGATCCCATGTCTTGTTCTTCTCAATGGAGTCAATTTATTGGTTCATGGCTTGAACCCAATGTGGCTCCTTAACTGCTTCTTTAAAAGATGTAGGTTGACATGACATTAATGCAAAAAGATTGTGTTGTTCAAAATCATCCAACTGCTGATGGATTTCTCTCAAACTTCAAGTTCTCTGATTTTGAAT
>JZKD02S1672086.1:31720-45287 GCA_000966675.3 Picea glauca
ACATATTGTTTGGTACAGGTTGGTGCATGGTTGATGCACTTGTTTATGGTACAGGTTGATTATAGGTTGAGGTACAGGTTGATGCATGGTTCAGGTTTATTGGTACATGTTTACAGCGGTATATCTAACAGTGATAGTGTGACATTGGTTCCATCATTCTACTTCTACTTCATGGCGGTTGGATGGGGCAAGGATAGGTGGTTGTAGCCATCTTTCGGTTGTAGCCCAAGAACATAAGGGGTTGTAGCCTCCTTCTGGTTGTAGCCAGAGATTTGGGGAGTTGGAGCTTCACTGAGGTTGTAGCCTAAGAAACTAGGGGGTTAGAGCCTCCTTCCAGTTGCAGCTGGAAAACAAAGGAATTTGGTGCTTCCAATGAATGTAATTCTTCAAGACATATAAGAAAAAGCATTCAGTAGTTTTCTCTCGATTTGGGTTTCCACGTAAAACACGGGTGTACTGTGTATGTGTGTGATTGTTCATTTCTTATTTCTCATTATTGGATAATAATTATACATTGATATAACACTTGGATTATTTGGAGAAAAAGGATTATAATTATGCTATTACTTATTCACCCCCCCCCCCTCTCAGTAATCCAACAACCTTTCATATTCCTAATTATTCCATACCAATCCACTTCCATTGTGCAGAATTCATTTAAGGAGATTCCATTTCACTTGTTGCAATTCAACATCAGAATGATAAGTGTCATCCTTGTCATCGAGTTCGTCATATGGATTATCAGTATTTTGATCTCCATCCTTGTCAACATTGTGGAAAAAATAATTATTCATTAGACAATTGCTCCACATTAAAGAAACCTACAATATTAAAGGTTCACTATGGGTGGATAAATCCTTGGAAATGTTCATCAACAACCAAGAAGTTATTTTAGTCTTACTACAAAATTCTCTCTCAAGCAAAGACACATCTTGCATTAACTAGCCATTCAATCTTCTCTCCTTGCACCTTAAAGGGGGGGGAGTGTACACAAATGGAATGAGAATGGCACTATCTTGCACCTCAAAGGGGGGAGTACATTGATGAAACTATCTTTCCCTATTTCGTTGTGGTCATGAAAAGAGGTGTGAGAATGTCAATGGAATTTAAAAATTCTTTCCTTCACAAGGAGCTATTGGGATGTTATATTATTTGCAGTGGAAACTCAGTCGATCTATTGGCTAGTCGAGGATGATCGACTAAGTGATTGAATGACTAAACGGTTAAGTAAAGTCAGTGGTCGATTGGTATCTGACTAGAAGTCGAAAGGTGGTCCCTTATATGGTTGATTGGTAGCCAACTAGTATTTTACTTGTGGTCAAAACCAGAGACAGAATCACGAGAATTACGAGATCGCAGCCTATCATCTTCATGGACATGTAACCGTTTTTGGGCACCAGGAATTAGGGGTTTTATATAGAAGATTTTTATAAATATGGCATTATATAAGACTATCTTTAGAGAGTGTGAAATGGTCATGAAGAGGAATCCAAATGGATATAGAGTTGTTCTTGTAATTTAGCAAGGGAGTAAGATGATGAATTGGTCTTAGGTGTGGATCAAGGTTAGTCATGTAACTCATTATTCGGTGAATGAATAAGAAAACATACAAGCAAGAGTCACTCAACCATCGTTGGCTTTCCTGGTTAAGGGTTTCCAAGGTGAATCTCTATGTACTATATGTGATTGCTACAGTTTTACTTTCTATTTCATTTTTGTCTTTTCTCAAATATTAGGTTTAGTTTCCTTACATTTGATACTAGATAAAGGTTGCACAGATATTGTATCTAAGTAGGTATGAATAAGAGCATATCTTGGTTTCAAGGGGACGCCTTTGTCACTAAGGGTTCAACTCATTCTTGTATTTGTACTAAACCTAGGTCCAATGGGAGTTGTAAGGCAGTGATTTATGCTTGAAAGAATGGAAAACAGTTCTAGGATTGATATTGAGAAGTTTAATAGCCAGAATAGAAAGACTAAGTCTAAGGGTAGATTTTAATCTATGATTAAGTCAACGATAAAATGTTATAAGTGTGGTAAATTTGGGCATTAAAAAGGGACTACAAATCAAAATATGCTGAGAAAAGTTAGGGATATGATGAGAAGAAGTTCGTTGAAAGAAGTACTTCTCCAAACGAAGGAGGAGACATGTACTTAGCGTCGACCAATGCACTGTCAGATCATGATTTTTGGTTGATCGACTCAAGTGCGTCCTTTCTTATGACACCTCATAGGGAATGGTTATGTGAATATGACAAGTGTGGAGGAGATGTATTCTTGGGATTTTATTCAACAACCAAGATTGTTGGATGAGATAGAGTGTGATTGATGTTAAAGAATGGGAGGAATAGAACCCTTCCAAGTGTGCTACATATTCTAGGTTTGGAAAGAAATATAATATTTGTCAAGAAAATGAGTGATACATGTGTGCGCATTTTATTTGAGAAGGATTCATGTAAAATGGTATGCGGAGTGATGGTCTTGATGAGAGGAGCTTGCACTAGAACCCTGTACAAGTTTTTGGGGAGTGTCGACTCAAATAGATGAAACAATACAGTTGTTCCTGAGATCGACTCGATTCTTCCTCGTCTAATACACTAGACCATGTTATGGCACCAAAGGATGGGACATATTGAGGAAAAATGCCTTCTATATATGCACAACAAATTTATGGTCGAAGGTTTCCCTGATTGTTCTTTGGAAGTTGATTTTTGTGAACATTGCATCTATAGAAAAAAGAATCATGTGAGATTCCCATCTAGAAATACAAGGGGAAAAAGGATTCTGGAATTAATACATAGTGATGTGTTTGTGCCTCTACATGTTCCATCACTTGGAATACATGGCTCTATTTCCAAAGAAATAAATCTAAGGTTTCTAGTAAGTTCAAATATTTTAAATCTCTTGTGGAAAACTAGATAGATAAGAAGACCAAAGTGTTGAGAACTGACAATGGAGGTGAATTTTTTGGTAGGTTGTTTGAGTAGTTATACAAGAAATTTGGTATATCACTTCAAAATACCAATCCATATACCCCTCATAAAAGTATGTTGATGGAAAAGGAAAGGATCATGCTCAATGGTGTTAAGCTAGCACAAGAATTATGGACAGAGGCAGTCAACACTGCCCATTATCTTGTAAATAGATTGCCTTCATCAGTGCTAGTCGACATGACTCCACATGAGGTATGGTTTGATAAGAATCCCTCTTTTTCGCATGTAGGATTTTTTCTTATGATGCATTTGTGCATTTTCCCAAGGAAAAGAGGAACACATTAGGAAATAATCCAATCACATGTATTTTCATCGGTTACAAGGATAGAATGAAAGGATATAATATGTGGAATTTGGTGATGAGGAAAATTTGTATAGTTGATATGTGATCTTTATGGAAGTCATTATTACTTCTGGAAATGAAGAGGTTCCAATAGAGAAAGAAAATGAAAAACCGGTGTTTGAGCTAAGGAACGAGGAACATGATTCAGACGATTCAATTGAACCAGATGAAGAGGTGGAACTACAAACTCTGATTGTAAGGAAGTCTGGATGAGTAAGGAAAAAAGATGAAAGATATAGTCCACCTAATTTTCATTTTATTTGTGTTATCTACCACTGATGATGATCCCAGGTCAGTCAAGGAGACAGACGACTCAATAGAGGGTAGACTCTAGAAGGAGGCTATGGTTGAAGAAATGGAATCTTTGCATAAGAATGAGACATGGGATTTGGTCTAGATACTTAATGGAAGGAAATTCATCAATAGTAAGTGGGTGTTCAAGAATAATTTGAATGCAACAAGTTAAATTGAGAAGTACAAAGCTCAATTGGTAGCAAAAGGGTATTCCCAAGTTTAGGGAGTCGAATTTAGTGATATTTTCTCCTGTTGCAAAATTGATTTCATTAGAGTATTAATGTCACTAGTTGTAACATTTGATCTTTATATACAACAAATGGATGTAAATACAACATTCATACATGGGGACTTAGAAGAAGAAATCTTCATGAGAGAGCCTAAAGTATTTGCAGTAAAGTGAAAGAAAGAGTCGATGTGTAAGATGAAGAGATCCATTTATGGTCTAAAGCAATCACCAAGGATATGGTACCAAAATTTCAACACTTACATCCTCAGATTGGGATTTGTGAGAATCAAGGTTGTTCACTATGTGTTTTCCAAGAAAGAAGGTGATTGTTTCATCTATGTAGTGTTGTATGTCGATGACATGTTGTTGGTTGGAAACAACATGGATGCAATAAAGAAGGTGAAGATGCAACCATCCTCCAAGTTCTACATGAATGATCTCAATGTCGCTAACTTCATTATGGGAATGGAGATTAAGAGAGATTGGATAGTTAGAAAACTTTGGTTATATCAGAGGAAGTACATTGAAACAATATTAAAAAGTTTCAACATGCAAGAGTGAAAACTATTCAAGGTACCTATTCTTGTAGGGGTGAGACTAACTGCTAATAGTGTCCAAAGATACAAGAAGAAATAGAGGACGTGGCATGTTTTATCAATTATGTGAGTGTTGAGAAGTTCTCTTGGTGTAAAGAGAAAATGGGAATTGTTTCCCTAGGTTAATGAACAAAAATTTAGTTTATCATTTTTCTACAATAAAGACAAGTGGTAGAATGTTGGGATGTTATATTATTTGTAGTGGAAACTCAGTCAAATGACTAGCCAATCGAGGATGATTGACTGGGTGATTGATCGACTGAACAATTAAGTCAAGTTGGTGGTCGAATGGTAGTTGACTAGAGGTTGAAAGGTGGTTGACTAGATGGTCAATTGGTATCAAACTAGAGGTCAAAAAGTGGTCAATTGGATGGTCAATTGGTAGCCTACCGGTATTTGACTGGTGGTCAAAACTAGAGATAGAGTCCCAAGAATTATGGGATCTCAACCTATCATCTTCATGGATCTGTAACCATTTTTGGGTGCCACGAATTATGGGTTTTATATAGAAAATGCCTATAAATATGGCATTATGTAAGATTGTCTTTCAAGAGAGTGCAATGGTCATGAAGAGGAAGTCAAATGGTTGTAGATTTTTTCTTGTAACTAAGCAATGGATTAAGATGATGAATTGGTCTTAGGTGTGGATCAATTTTAGTCATGTAACTCTTTATTCGGTGAATTAATAAGAAAACATAAGAGAGGGAGTCTCTCAAGCATTAATAGTTTTCCTGGTTAAGGGTTTCCAAGGCAAATATGTGTGTACTATAAGTGACTTCCATGTTTCTACTTTATATTTTATTTAGATATTTTCTCTCCCATTAGGTTTGGTTTCCCTACATGAGTTGGATTGATGCACATGGGTGAATTATTAATTGTGGATCATTGAGGAGGTCGGATTTCTTTTTCCTAAATTGATATGGGTGTTACCCCCCATGCCTAGGGGTAACTATAGGAGATCATGTCTCATGGACCGTAATGAAGACAGTGATCTTGACCATGATGATGAGAAACATGTCCACAGATAGCATCCAAGCAGCCCCTCCTCGGATTTATTATTTTTCTTCATATCAACCAATATCATCACATCTAGTAAAATCAGTGTATATGAGATGGTAAGCCAAAATCACCATGAGGTATGTTAGTCCTTCTTTCATGCAAAATTTTGTGCTTAATATATTAGGCATGTGTATGAGTATCATTGGTTGAAATTAGATAATGGATCACTAGCTCAAGAATTTATGTTTGTTTCCTTGTTTCACCTTGGTGGCCAGCATCTGTTCCCTAGTCTCATGTTGTCATTGCCAAAGGAAAAGTGGTACTACTTGGGGGCCCTCACAAGAGTAACGTTTTGTTTCCCCACCATACTTAACACTTTCCATCCTAGAGCATATCACAGTGTACTAAACTTCGGTAATGGGTCATGGTTGTTGGAGTTACTTCACACACACCTAGGATTTATTTTTCCTAAGGCCCTAAGGTTTCTCCTATGTTTATTTGTCATTATTCATTCGTCTAAAGTTTAGGGGAGAATATTCCACCTAGAGAGTATTCTCTTCAATTGACACTTCAATTTGACTAGTTGAGTTGAGTCTAGATGTTTCATTGGTTTTGTCACCATGCAACATTGGGATCATCACCATGATAATGCGCATTAGCCTTGGTTTCATCACCAGAATGGAGCATTACCCTTGATTCCTTGATCTACTCCTCACTACACTCTGTTTCAGTCAATTAACTAAAGACTGGTTGACTAGTTAACTCAGCTAGGTGGCAATTGACTCTCGTAACTTCCTAAGAGACTAGACTAGGTGGAAGTTCACTCCTGTAATTGTTGGTGTGTGTCCAGATAACTCTAGACCACCACTATGGTGCATTGGTTCTCCTCCAGTGTGCATTGATTGAGTTATACAAAGTATATCATGTGTAAATTATTCATTATTCACTACGGTTAATGAGAATTCTTCCATTCTTTCTCTCTTGCTTCTTCTTTCTCAATTTCTCTCTACAAATGTGTGTCGTATTTCCTAGATAGATCTATTATGTGTAGGTTCAACACATTTACATGGTATTAGAGCCGATGGACTGCTAAGCAAAAGCTACACCAAATTTTTTGTAGGTACAAAAGATTGAAGACAACGGAAATATGGATTTCCCAAAAGAATTCATTCTTACACCTTACAAGTACTTTTCATGGAAGGAGAAAATAGTCATACATATCTGAACCAGAGGATTGTATAGGTTAACCTTGAATATAGACACAGAACTGAAATCAGCCATAGAAAAATCCAAGTATCTAAATTGAATTGATGAAGCATCTGGAACGATTTGCAGTCTTATTTCTCTCAATCTCCTTTTTCACATATCTTCCTGTAAAACCCCCAATGAAGCCTGGACCACCTTGGAAGGGCTCTTTGGAAAATAGGATGAGATGAGGAGACATATACTAGAGGTGGAATTTCTCACATTGGATCCAAAAATCTTCGACAATATCCAAGATTTCTTTACAAAATTCAAGGATTTATTGTCACAACTCAAACCTTGTGGGGTTGATAAATCTAAGGAGGAGAAACAAATGGTTCTCACCATTCTCTCCAAACTTGGTCATGAATTCTCTTTGTTTGTATCAACATTCCATTCAGTCAAATTCGCCTCTGGAGCCACCTAGGATATGCCTTCTCTTGAGGACTTTATCGAATCCCTGACACAATAGCAAACCAAGCTCATCAACATGGGAAAAATCAAAGGCCCAAAGGGGCATGCACTTACTGTGCAAGATGGCAGCCATCAATATTAGAAATCTAAATATAAAGACAAAAAGAAAGATCATGCACATCTGAAGAAGGAAGGGTATTGAAAACCCTTCATCAATGCCTCTAGATCCAAAGGTGGAAAGGGAAGAAAAGGGGAGAAATGCACGTACTTCCATAAAGGATTCCATCCAGAATTTGCATGTATGCAGAAACAAATAGATCTAATGACTCAAATACTTTAGCAAAACAACCTTGGAGATCACATCCCCATAAACTTGGATGAAATAAAATAAAAAGTGGTTGAGTAAGTGGAATATCAAGCTACATGAATTTCCTAACACCAAGGAAGAAATAAAAAAGTTTGTGATTGAAAATTTTAGGACTTCCATGTGGACCAATCATAGTGGGCATAAAAAAGCATACTACATCAAGGAGTTTAACCCAAATTGTGACCATAGTGAAAACACATATTTAGGGGCAGCTATTAAAGGAAAAGAAAGGTTGTTAGTTGCACATTTGAGGACGGGTTCACATCACCTTAGATGTGAGAGACCGAAAGGTGGAGGGTACACAAGGAAGTTTGGGAGGAGAGAACTTGCATATTCTGCAATAAGGGTGTGGTGGAGACAGAGTGACACTTTGTCATGGAATGTGAAGCCTACGAGGATATATGCACTCAGTATGAAAACAGTTTAAACGTCGACAACATGCATCAGCTATTTGATGAGGATAAGATCAACCAGATTGCTAGTCTTCTAGTCAAGATTCACATCAAAACGTCTGAAATCGAAAAGAGTGTGAAGATGAGTTAGGACTGTTATTCTCTTAGTCCCTTAGGTTGTTCTCTTAGTCCCATGGAAATGTTGTGGGTAAAATGACAAAGTGTCGAGGACTAAAGGGAGTTTTAATTAAGTGCTCAAACAAAATCGGTGCCCCCAAGAATGAATGGTGTTTTAATTGACTACTCAAACGAAATCGTTGTGCCCAGCTTTCTGAATGGTCAAGTGACAGGTCAATACGAATTTGAATCTTCCCTCATCGATACCACATATCTCACCATGGGATATTCCTGAACTCTTGTATTCCCCACAAGAAAAATAAAACACGGAATTGAGTAGATATCTCCCCAGTGGTCAAGTGAAGAGGGTCTAGCATTGTATGTATTCCAAGCCATCGATTTCACAAGGGAAGTGAATGCCAGAACAAGTGGATCGTTGTGTTTAAGACAGAGATAAATCAAAATGATGTGTGCTAGATGTGGTGAATGCTACAGGACGTGAACACATTTCACCAGAGTATGCTCAGATTATTGTAGCTCATACATCCATTGCACAGAACGTCAAGCACATAAGAAATTAATGATCCCACACCAGAGCCACGAATTGAAAACAACTACATACAGTTTTCACATTTAACGGAGATTTTTATTATGCTCAGGAGGAAATTAAAGGGGTGAGTTATACACAAACAAACTATGTGTATTGTTACTCAGAGTCGATAAGTTGCAGATGGTCATGGCTCAAACAAACCTTCACTCATGTATACAGGCTACATAACTCTTGTGTCCACGAAACTTTGAATCCTCCTTCATTCTTTTAATGGCTATCTTTGGAAGGCCAACCGTCACATGATTAGGCCAACCATCACATGATTAGTTTCCCTTCCAATTTTTCTATATACCATGTCATACCTCCATAAGGAATGCTTTACAATTTGTATTTTGGATTTTAGTGATTGTTTAAGGAATTATGTATATCTTGTATTTCTTTGCCTCCACACTAGCAGGTTTCTAAAACAGTAAGAAAATCCCATATTTAGTCTAAAAGAGGGTGTAATATTGTTGCCACTTTATATGGGAAGATAAAGTATTACACAAAACCTCATCGCCTCAATTGCCTGTTTTGTCTACACAACCTCGCAACTTTTTCTCCTTTTTATGAGTTGTTTAACAACATTTACATTTAAGTATATTATTGAACATTTTTATTAAATTTGAATATTCTACATTCAAAAATGTATACCATAAAATAAATTACTATTAATACTGTAGTGTTAAGTAGGTATTATTTGGCCACTTAAAAGTGCAAACAATAACAATAAACAATGAAGCATCAATAATAATATATCTCAGGATCTACACAAGAATACTCAAATGGTATGTATATCCCAAAAGAAAACAATAACAATAAACACAATGAAGCATCAATTGTAATATATCGAAGGATCTACACAAGAATACTCAAATGTAACCATGTATATCCTTGAATATATTGCTCTTAAGATTTCACTGGTTGGTGGTTAGCACTTGTCCATCTTATTAAAGGAATAACTTAGAATCAAAATGATTTATGTGGTTGCATCCATGGAAACTAAAGGTTTTACAACTTAGATGAAAGAGATGTATGTGTAACATGGGAGAGAGTTAAAGGAATAACTTATAATCAAGATGATCTTTGTAGTTGTATCCATGGAAACCAAAGGTTTTACAACTTAGATGAAAGAGATGTATGTGTAACATGGGAGAGATTTATGTGTAACATATGTGAAACTAAATTTTAATATTCTTATTTGTGTTTTTTTCTATTTTAAACTATATAAAAGAAGTTTGCATACTGGTTATTTTTTAAAATCATTACTCCATTCACTATAATCGTGTGAAACGCAATAAATATCTATTCACAATTCGTACATGTTGAATAAGAATATGACAACTTCCAAGCTATCTTGGAGGTACTCAACCAGGAAAGTAGTATGCACTTTGCAGAGTAGCATTAGAAGGAAAAGTAATACACGCTTCAGATATATACTAATTGTTTTGAAACATTTTCTATGTGTATATTTCAACTTGTTTGAGAATCATTGCTATATTGTGAAGAGTTTATTGATGGCCTACTAATAACTATCAACAATGTGACAGCCTTCATAAATAAATAACACTGCAAAGATTATAGGTTTTGCACATAAGTATGCAAAAGTATGCAACTATACATCTTGCAATGTAAGCAATTTTATATATAAGAATTGATTGATTGATTTAAAACACTTTTATATATAAGAATTTGTAAACATTATATATTTTATAATTAATACTAAATATCATATATTAAAATATATGTATTGGTTGATTTTAAATATCTCATATACAAAGGTAAATTGTTTACTCTCAATTCAACAGTAAATCAATAAAAATAGTTCTTGAAAGACCAACCCATCGAATCAGATCTAATTAAAATATCATATATTAATATATATATATTTTATAATTAATACTAAATATCATATATTAAAATATATGTATTGGTTGATTTTAAATATCTCATATACAAAGGTAAATTGTTTACTCTTAGTTCAACAGTGAGTCAATAAAAATAGTTCTTGAAAGACCAACCCATCGAATCAGATCTAATTAAAATATCATATATTAAAACATATATATTTTATAATTAATACTAAATATCATATATTAAAATATATGTATTGGTTGATTTTAAATATCTAATATAAAAAGGTAAATTGTTTACTCTCAATATAGTGCAAAGACTAACTCGTCCGGTCTATTTTTCTTCCATCCTTTTAGGATCTGTTAAAACACTAATCATAAGTTAGTTGGATAGTTAAGTTAACCTAACTGTTATTCAGTTACATGACAGTTATGGTATTTTGTATTATATATGTACATCTATGTACATGATGATTTACATAAGCATTGATGAATAGAGTATGCCTTTTATGCCTTTGTTTATTTATCTCTGTTCATCATGGTTTATTGATTGCATCAGTTATTTACATTATGTTTCTGTTATTTTCTTCATTATGAATCTAACAGTGGTATCAGAGCTTTGGGTTGGGAGAAGAGACCGTTGTTGTCTGCACCCATTTAAACGTTGTTTGTCATAAAAGACTGTTGTTGTTTGCCGTGAGAGTGTTGCTGAGAGAAAGACCGTTTAGTGGTATTATTTTGCCAGCCCGGAGGAGAAATGACTGGTGAGCATTCTTTTGCCAGCCTGGAGGAGAAAACCAGTCTGTTGTGAGAGAGTCGCTACCTTCCACGAGAAAACGAGCAGAACGATGGAGAGGTCCGTACACTCGAGTGGATGGGTAAGTTCGTTGAAGTAAGAGCTCTCATGCCATTCCTTTGCCTGTTTGGAGCTGTGAAGCCGCGGACATGATTGGAGCTATGAAGACGCAGACGTTGGGGCACTCTTGATAAACACCTATAAAGACTAGCAGCGAAAGATTATAGGCTGTGGAGAAGCTCAGCCGCGAACCAAGATAAAAAAAAAAGTATTTATTATGTTTTATTATAAGTTTTAAAATGCTCTGTGACACGGATGTGTAAATCCAAAGAAGAGAATGCATAATAAATTCAGAATGGAATGGACATGTGATATCGAATTGAAGTGGACATATATGGTTAGAATATATTTTTCAAAAGAATATATTTATTTGTAAAAAAAAAGAAAAGGATTGACCCGCATTCTGGAGAAGCAAAGGCATTATTTTAAAAGTGGAGTTATTTGAAGAGAAGATGAATTTTATTTTATTTTCCAATGAAGGCTCCCGCGGAATAGATTTGAAGTCGTGGTGAGAGACATCAGGCCTGCATTGCAGAAGGCCATAGAATCTGTCATAAGTATATGTTGCCAATCCGCCAGTGGGGGTAGTGGCATTCACCAGCCTTGATGAAAGGGAACTTGATGTGAAACAAAACTTTGAGTAAACGGTCAAGCTTGCATGGAATATGCGTAGAATGGAGTCTTGAACGAATGATTGTTTGGCTGGAAATGAATGATACATCAAAGAAGTTGAGGTAATACTTTCATGTGACTTTTTATATTTAAAAGTGATTACTTTATATATCAAAGGAAAAGGACAATGCTTCCAAGAAAGTCAAATCTTGGAAAGAGTATAAACTTTCATCAAATTTCAATTTTATTAAAATGACGTGAGAGAGCTTGGGAATTAATATTGAAGTGAGCCATTCCATTGGATTAAATTTGAAGTTAACTTTTATTAGGGAATATTTGAAATAACACATTTTGAACATTTTGGTGATGATGTTTCATGGAGATTATTGTATTGTGGATAGTGAGCTACATGTTATGATAAAGAAAGTAAAAGGAAAATTCAACTTAAGGAGTTATAAGAAGTGGATTAAAATTCGATTTTCTTAAAGTCTTTTTTAATTCAAGTGGGATCATATTCATTTTGTAAAGGAGTTATAAGGTTTTGATGTGTCCTTAAAGAGTTATAAAGTTTTTGTATGGAGGAGTTTTGTCCATTGATTGTAATTGCAGTTATAAGGGTTTGTTATTTATTTGAAGACTTTTTGTAAAGGTGTTATAAGGAGTTTTTGGAAGTTATAAGGAGTCCTCTTTGACCCACCCGAAATTGAATAAGGGGGTCTATCTTAGGATCTTTGTGTGCGTCGTCATTGGTTATCGTGTAGTTTTTTTGGCATTCCTGCAACGAACGATTTCTCTTCGCATGCACAACAAGATACAGAATTGAGCTTAGTGGCATCAACATACAAACAAATGGAAAGAATTGACGAACTATTTAGAATATTGCGCACATTAATTAACTCAACTACCGAATCTACAATTGCAATAAACAAGTGCACCCTCAACACAGTGATTACTTGTTTACAAGTAACGCACAAGAAGATTGATATGTTCAAACATCAAAACAAGTTGTTGTTTAATGAGTTAAGTTTGCTTCGACACCAACAATGTGATTTTAATGATATCAAGGATGAGAATGAAGACGCTTGGTTGACTAGTTATGAAAAACATGAAGATCAGTTAGATGAAGTCCCTATGTCAGCAAAAGTTGCGGATAAATGTATTGTTCGACCTTGGGAAGAATTACGATTTAAACGAAACCGATATGGACTAGGATATGAAAATGATGCTAACAACCTTTTTCATATTCCTAATTATAGCGAACCTGTTTGCTTTGTGAGTGGAGGTTTTTTGAATGATGATAAGATGACAGAGCTTGCGGATATAGCTGATGATGATGTTGCTAATTGGTCGGATAAAGAACCCATACAGTGCAAACACTGTCACCGGTTTGGCCATGATAATTCAAATTGTTTTGATCTTCACCCATGCAAATTTTGTGGGAAGACAAATCATCCCTCAATAAGGTGCCAAAAGCGCAAGTGGAAACAACTTCATTTTGAATGGTTAGGGAATTGGCGTTGGCGTTTGGAAGCCAAATTATTGGAGCAGTCTTATCGCTGAATTTATACACAAGTACAGTCGTACTTGATTGGAGATATTTCTACAGTTGATGGACATGAATGTTTTTCAAGATTTGATGATTTAGGGTATGATCGGGGCCCAGTTGATGTA
>JZKD02S1672086.1:47453-77919 GCA_000966675.3 Picea glauca
TATATACTATTTCTTTTGAAACATTTCCTATATGTATATTTCAACTTATTTGAGAATCATTGCTATATTGTGAAGATTTTATTGATGGCCTACTAATAACTATCAACAATGTGACATCGTTTTAAAAATGCCTTCAAAAATAAGCAACACTGCAAAGATTATATGTTTTGCACAGAAGTATGCAACATTGTAAAGATTATATGTTTTGCACAGAAGTATGCAACATTGCATGAACTATACACCTTGCAGTGTAAGCAATTATATATATAAGAATTGATTGATTGATTTGAAGCACTTTTATATATAAGAATTTGTAAAGATTATATATTTCATAATTAATATTAAATATCATATATTAAAATATATGTATTGGTTGATTTTAAGTATCTCATATTTCATAATATTAAATTGTTTACTCTCAGCTCAACAGTAAGTCAATAAAAATAGTTCTTGAAAGACCAACCCATCCAATAAGACATATCTTTCTTCCGTCCTTTTAGGACCAACACAGTAAATCAGTCCCAAGGAACCACCGGAAAACGCCCGAGCCCTGCCATACTTGGCCTGCAAGTATGACCGCCCAGTGCCAAAGTAAGCTATGTACATCCAACATAGATGTTAGCAGTTTTCCCCTAAGTTCAGGAGTGGATGATTTTTTTTTACCAAAAATTTACGTAGTTGGCTTGTTTTCGCCATGGCTAGGGTTTTCACAGGATGAAGGGATTTAGTGTTTTCGCGGGAGAATCCATGCTCATCATGGTTCCATTGGTCAGGGTTATGCACCTAGGGGGACAAATTAGGAATAAAGCATATCGGTAGGCCTTGAGAAACTAAGTCTTAAATTGAGTAGCTAGGTCATATGGCGATCAATACTACTGAGATTCAATTGCGATGAATGGAAAGCAACAAAGGGGAAGAAGACGACACTTCATGTGATGAATTTGTTGGTGTTTTAATTAATTCCATATCTAATAATTATTTTTATTATGATTTTCTTACTGCTGCCATAAAATAATTACACCATGCACAAGAGACAAGAGACACAAGATATATCTTAGGAAAACCCTTTCATTGGAAAAATACAGCCAACGTTTCTCTAGAAGAATTCAGTCCAAGATATTATCAGTACATCACCATCAATAGCCAAAATACCATACAGAAAAGATCATCCCCAAGGTTAGCATCACCAAGACCTAGAAATAGCAAAACTGCCAAAAGTGCAGTTGCAACTTCCTTGTGCGCATCGCAAAAGGAGTTGTCTGACTGTCAAAATGAAACGAACCAGTCATGTATTTATATTGATATGAGTGCCAATCTGGGGTCGACTTCTTGTTTCTGGGTCTTCAATTTTATTATTATTTTTCCAGTGGGGCTGAATTCTCTTCTTGGGGCTTCTGTAATTGTGTAGATGGGTCTTCTTGTACTTTTTTGTGGAGAATGATTGCCCAAAGTTGCAAATATCCAACAATCCCTCTCAACGAGGGAGGCATTCTCCATACTTGGATTTCTTCTATCATAGAAAGGTTTTCTTCCTGAGTCGTGTTGATGTTCCATATTCGCACATGCATTTCACCCCGGTATATGCATGCGATAACATCTCAATTCCATCCACTCCTTGACAGCAGAAGGACTACACCTAGGCCATTCACCAGTAGCAGGGCCTCGTGAGTGATTGAACCATTACCCTTGGTCATATCAACACTAGCATAGCCTCATGCATGACCAATCTGGGTTAATGTCTGCCTGATGCTTATCCGGGCCACTCACCACTTGCAAAGCCCTGTGGATGAGTGAATCATTCTCCTTTGGTCATATCCTCACTAGAATAGCCCTGTGCATGACCAATCTAGGAAGAATGTCTACCCAAACCTGGAGAACATCAACATACATGGGTCATTCACCGCTAGCAGGGCCCCTTGAGTGAGTGAGTTATTCTCCCCTTGGTCATATCAGCACTACCATATCCTCGTGCATGACCAATATGGGGGAATGTATCCCCAATGTTTTCAACATACCTAGGCCATTCACCACTAGCAAATCCCTGTGAGTGAATGATTCATTCTCCCCTTGGTAATATCAGCATTAGCATAGCCCCATCCATGACCAATCTGGGGGAATTTCTACCTAATATTGAAACAAAAATGCTCATCACTAGCCAAATCAGCATGGCTAATCTTGTGTATCATCCTCCTCAACCAAATCACCATGGCCACTCTAGGAGGATATATGAAATATTATCATCTGTGGATAAGTACTGGAGCTTCATTTCTCCCTTCTGTACCATGTCTCGGATGAAGTTCTGGAAGAAGCTTCTGAAGTTGCACCACTTCATAACTTGTGACACTAGATGTGACATACTCCATCTCTGTTGTACTAAGTGCTACAGAAGCCTACTTCCAGCTTATCCCGAAAATTGTAACTGATTCCAAGCTGAAGCAACACCCTGAGGTGTTCAATCTATCTATTGCACTCCCTGCTCAATCGGAATATGTATACCTCTGCAGCCTCACTTCCTCGTCTAAGACAAACCATATCCAACTGTACCATGCTTTGTTGCCACCCATTGGAACTACCTTAGCTTCAACCAAATATTGGCTCAGGGTGCTCGCTGCAAAGAAAATATCTTTCCTAGCATTAACCAGGTACATCAAGGATCCAATCTACTTAATTTACAACGTGGGATCCACCAAATATAAATCTGAAGTAGAATCACTCAACTTCTTCAGATTTGTCATCATATGTGTAGTCATGGACTTGCAGTCCATCATATCGAATCTCATCAATATCCCCTGAATGAGGAAGATCTCATCTGATCTCATCACACATCTAATCCCAACAATACATCTGTCCAGGATCCTCCATCTCGAACTCTGAGACCAATTCCCTCTATCACTGGAGTAAGTCTTGTTGTCTAGCCTGTCTCATTGCCCTCTATGACTAAGACAAAATCCATACCCAGACCTCCTGATTCATTGCCTACTCTATATGGAAGCTTAGAATCCTTTTTTCCTCTGAATATTTGGTCTAGCCTCCTCAACTCATGACACATGTCTGTCAATCCTAGGAGATGTCTCTCTCCCTCCTAGATCTAGGGGGAACTCCCTATAAATCTAGACTCCCTCTTAGTTTGCACAATATTTCTAAATGAAGAGAAGTATGGGCTCTCGTCCCATGGATAATGACCCTTCTACAAAGTAAGGGTTCTTGTACCGGGGATAATGACCCTTCTTCAAAATATAAAATATGGTCTCCCGAATCAGGGATAATAAACCAAGATAAAATATAATCTTGGCCTCATGTATCATGGATAATAACTAAGATAAAATCTAATCTTGGCCTCCCGTATTAGGGATAAAAACCAAGATGAAATCTAAGCTTGGATTTCTGTATCATGGATAATAACCAAGATATAGAAGACAAAGGTGGCAGATGAGTATATCTTTTAAAGGTATGTCCTTCATGAGCTAGAGTTGATATTATATCTGTATTCTTCATTCCAAGGTTTCACTTTCCTCTTCTAGCATGGGATATAGGAGCTTGTGTTTCTTCATCCTGAGGTTTTTGCGAGTTATCTCTGGATAATTTCTTGGTTTCTTCTTGGACACAATCAGCCTATATATCTTCAAACTTGAGCAATTCTGCTCATCCACAAACTCTTTGAATAAATGGTTCCCATGAATATGGAAACCCACTAATAACTATAGAGGTAAATTTTGATTCTGCAACATCTTCTCTGATTTATTTTAGTTGATCTCTTGTCTAAGAGACCTTCATGAAGAAGGTAACAACTGTATATTTCGTGGTCATATTGATACAGTGGAATTGATTTATCAAGGTTTTCTTTCGATTAATATTCTTTCTTTCGAATAATCCTACTAAAGCATTGTACATCTCTTTGGCAATTTTCAATTCAGTGATGTGGGGAATCAGGTGACTCCTCATGGTATCTGACAAGATTCTTTTGGATTTATCTTGTTTATTCTTGTATCTGGATTTCTCTTTCTCATTTTTAGGTTCTACAGTTTTCTCCTTCACATAGTCCTAAAAATCATGTTCATCTAGAAGTAGTAGAAGCATGGTCTTCCAGGACCTAAAGTTTGAAGCTCCTTCTAGTCTATCTTCTGGTAAGACGCTTGGTACCATTGACAATTTCAAATCTAGGGTTAAGAACAGTACCTTTCTTTATTTCAAACTAAATGTTAGATGTTTTATGGAAATATCCCTTTAATCACTTTCATTGGTAGAAACCCTAGGACTAGAAAAAAAATCCCAAAATTTTCAAACTTCACTAAACTGCAATATGAGTGTTGCAATGAGTGTGCTAGGGTTCGGTGAGTTGCTATGAAGTGGAATTATTCCCAGCAACTTGGAATAAGTGCTCAATCATCTTGAAAAAATAATTGTGCAGCTACAAATCTCAATATCTTTCCTTATAGTTGTTAGATTGTCTTGAAGGTAACCAGCTCTAATACCATGTTGGTGTTTTAATTAATTCAAGATATGATAATTATTTTTCTTATGATTTTCTTACTGTTACCATAAAATAATTACACCATGCACAAGAGACAAGAGACATAATATATATCATGGGAAAACCCTTTCACGGGAAAAACCTAGCCATTGTTTCTCTAGAATAATTCAATCCAAGATATTACCAGTACATCACCATCAATAGCCAAAATACCATATATAAAAGATCCTCCCTAAGGCTATCATCGCCAAGACCCAGCTCCACAATAATATGACAAAGAATAACCAAGCAAGAGCTTCTCTAAGTGTGGTGCACTCTCTGAGATAACAAGTAACCCATAAATAGCTAAATTGCCAAAGTTGCAACTACAATTGCCTTGTTCCAACTGCAGAAGGAGTTGTCAGACTGTCAAAATGAAATGAGCCAGTCCTATATTTATGTTGATCTTGTCTCTATTCTGGGGTTGTCTTCTTATTTCTGGGTCTTCAATTTTATTATTATTTTTCCTGTGGGGTCGACTTCTCCTCCTGTGTCTTCAACTTCTTCCTAGGACTTTTGTAATGGTGTAGATGGGTCTTCTTGTGCTTTCTTGTAGAGAATGATTGCTCGAAGTTGAAAAAATCCAACAAAATTAATGTCACAAGTAGTGATGAATGGTAAAAGGAGATCAACGCCAACCAAGCACATGACATAACTCAATATAATCAAGATGCACATCTGAGATGGTGGACCTACTAAGTTTGTGAGGAGTGGAAATACAACCATATCAAGGAATAAGTTCTTACGTTAGGCCACAATGCATGATACAAATTGCGATAGATCATGAGTGGGCATTGCGAAATGACATGACAAGGACCTACAACTAAGAAGATGAAAGGGATTTTGGCCTGGACTTTGGCGAGAGGGAATACCAAAAGAGGAACTTGGTAAGGATCAATTCGAAGAGGCTCAGGGACAGGCTTGGGGGAAAGGTGGATCTAAAAGCCTTTGGAACTTTGAACCTCAATGCAACTGCAAGCCAAGGTAATTCACTTCTCTATGAGGAAAATCCTGTCCAGGATCAAGGTCAATTTTTTGGACAAGGATCAAAATATTTCCCCACTTGCATTTCGAGGCTGGAGCAGTCACGTAAATGAAGTGGCCCTACGAACCTAGTCCTGCAAAATAGAAAATTGAAATCAATCATGCGATCAAAAGGATATTTCTCAATACACCATAAATATTATATTCCTTTCCTCCAAGAAAATTTATAAATGAGTGTTGGGTCTATTCAACGATAATCATAGTTTGTTATAGATAAGTGTCTTGATACTGCATGTGCCAAGTCTCAACTCAAAAGAAGGATTAGTTATTTTGTGATTTAGACCTAGAGTTTGAAACATAAGGGTATGACCACCATGTGAAAGCATAAATATGAAGACATTAAACATAGCATGCCAGCAAGAGAATTCAAAATTTGAAATAGCCAATCAAAAAAATCATCAACGACAAACTCATTCAAGACAATCATTAATCAATATCAAGCCACCCAACTCCCTCGAGGTAGACAAGAATTAACATTAGGCTCTAGTACTAGAGGATTAGGAATTAGGGATGAAATTTTAGTACGGGGGCCTTTCCTTTCGCTTGTAAAAGAAAAAGTAAAGGGGGGTTGTTGTAGCCTCAACACTACACACATGAGACTCCCTCCCATGTACCTCAAAGCCTTGATGTTTCTCTATATATACTTCTTCCTCAATGACCTCGTTAAGGAAATCCATTTTCACATCCATCTAATGTATCCTCCACCTCATGACTTAGTCAATAGAAATAACAACTCAAATAGAATCATACCCGACGACTGGAGAAAAAGTCTCATCGTAATCCACTCCCTCTTTCTAGGAGAACCCTCTCGCCACAAAGATCGCCTTGAACTTATCGATGCGACCATATGCAACATGTGTGATCTTGTAAAGCCACTTGGAACTCACAACTAACTTCCCCTCTGGTCTCGACATTATGTCCCAAACATCATTCCTCATAATAAAGGTTTACTCCTCTACCATGGAAACCTGTCATACATGTTGATCTCCCACTTCCTCAAAATTGGAAGGCTCAACATCAATTATGCTACACATAAGTGCCACATAGTTTAGAAACTTCCTCAGAGGTCTTCGCTCTTTGACCACACTCCTAGGAGTCTCACCAGCATACCTCAATGTCTTTAATAGCCACCTAGGTCTCTTGACATGATTGAAAGGGTATAACTCCTCCTCCCCACCTGAAGTCTGAACTGTTGATTTTTTCTCATATTTCAAAGCTAGTTGCTCCTTATCCTCTGTCACTATTGATGACACTTGATATATCCTAGATACCAAGTTTTCCTTGAACTTAACACATCTTCTCACAAATGTATTCCACTGCACTATAATGAACATCATGTAAGCCTTTGAGGTCTCGTTGTACCCCACAAATACACTCTTCTGTTCTGAAGTCTCCAACATCGTCATCTTCTCCATAGGCACATGGATGTAGACCAGACAACCTAAGATCCTAAAATGTCATATATTTGGTTTTACTCTTGAGAAAGCCTCCTTTAGAGTCTTATCCCCCAATATCCTATGAGGATTCATGTTCTTCACATATTCTTCCATGTTACACACCTCTTCCGAAAGAAACATGGGAAACTTCTAGTCATGTATCATAGCTCTGGTAGAATCGATGATGTAGCAGTTCTTTCTCTTTGCAACCCCATTTTTTTAGGGTTGTACGAGGCTTTCAGCTCCCTCTTGATCCTCGCCTCCTTGCAGAAATCCTTAAAGTCATTGGAGGTGTACTTACTCCATTATCCAAGCTCAAGACCTTGATCTTCTTTCCTATTTGGTTTTCCACCTGAGCTCTAAACTCCTGAAACTGACTAGAAACCTCATCCTTCATATTCATAAAGAAGATCTAGGTTTTCTTGGAAAATTCATCATTGAACGTCACATAGTATGACTCTCCCTACATTGATGCTACTGGCATCATCCCACTCACATCTAAATGTATAAGATCCAAGATCCCCTTGGACCTACTCTCACTACTTAGAAAAGTAGCCTTGACATTCTTTCCAAGTGCACACCCTCTACACACACCCTGCTACTCAATATTGAACTCTAGAAGACATGTAACAATCCCCCTCAGAGCCAGAAATGTCATGCAGTGTAGGTGTCCCAACCTCACGTGCCATAGCTCACATAGGTTTTCATTTTCATGCACCAAATCCTAAATAGGCTTCCCCTGCAACCTGTATAAAGTTCCCTCTCTAACCCAATGGCCATTGTTGTGACTGGGCTATATTTCTCTAGATGTATGAATACTTTCCCTCCCTGAAAAGTAACAGAAAAAATATTGTCCTCTATAGCTGAGACTGAGAGTAAATTCTTCTTCAGTCATGGTATGTAAAGAACATCCTTGGCATCCAAAGTACCTCCTGACTCAAGCTAGAATGTAATTATTGTCTCTCCCTTAACTACATACTTCGCATCATCACCAAGCTCCACATGAACATTTGAGTCTCTCTCCTTCATATTGCTAAATAGCTCTCCTTCTTCTTTCATATGATGAGATCCACCATTTTCCAAGAACAAAGCACTCCTTGTGGTTGTGTTGGTAGAAAGGCAAGAAACTAGTGATAAATCCTTCTCAAACTTCGTTGCAAAGTCATCTACTTCCATCTCTATCGATGTTGTTTTCTATGTCTTTCCTTTGCCCTTCTTATTCTTCAGACAATGAGATGCATAATGTCCATTCTTATGACATGAGAAGCACTTGATTTTAGTCAAGTCCTTCTTCTTCCATGGTTGTGTTTATCCTCCATCATTGTTACCCTTCTTGTTGGAACTCTTTCGTTTTCCCTTCTTCATCTTACTAAGAAGAGCCAAGTTCTCATCACTACTTCCTTACTTGGTTCTCTCAAACTTCTCCCGAGTCTCATCCTAGATGCAATCATCCCAAAGTCTTAGCCAATCTGGGAGATGTTCCCGAGCGCAAAATCCCTTGACAAATGCTTCCCAAGACTTGGGAAAACCATTCAATGTCACATTCACGAGCTCTATGTCATTTGTATTCTCTCATATGGATGCAAGTTGATTATATACGTGAGTGATCCTCATGAAATAATTGGTAACATTGTCAGATCTAAACATCTGAACAGATTTGAGTTTATTTCTTAAGACCATCTTTCTATTCATATTAGTTATTTGGAATAAACATACCAAGGCATCAAACATATATTTGGTCATCTTCTTCTCGAATAGGTGAGGAATTAGATGATCTTTCATTGAATCCAAGATAACCCTCTCAACTTTGATATTCTTCTTCTCATGACCTGCCAAAGTTTCCTAATCTATTGGTAAAACAACCAATTTGTCTACTAACTCCCAAAGGTCATACTCCTTTAACATCAAAGTCACTCTTGATTTCCAAGATAAGAAGTTGGATGCTCCATCCAATCTGTCTTCAATTCTTAGAATTGTTGATGTCATCCCTTAGACCTAATAAACTACCGTGGAAATAACATGTTGTTGAAATTTCCCCTATACTGACCTATACAACATTGTAAGCGCCTGTCACCATGTTGATCCACATTCACGATCAATATTTGTACATAAATTCTTATCCTTAATCTTCTTCCTTTGTTTTTATTTTCTTCTTGAATTCCCTTATTTGGTTTCTTTTTCCTTTCAAATGTGGGTTGTGGGTCACACTACCATCAAATTCTCATGACCACGCATCCACAAACCTAAACTATTTATACTTAGTATATTTTCCCCTCTTTCAAATTTTCCAACACTTAGTCTTTTTCGAAATGATGCGAGAGTTAGTCATTTTTCGAAGGGATGCGAGAGTACAACAAGTCCCAGACCCGCATGCCCCTATGTCCACAGACCCACAATCATTCTATCCACAAATTCCACCTCTTACCTTCACTTCCTCCAAAATGCACTATTTTTTACCTTTCATACAATGTTGTTTTCTTGAAATGTGAATGCGAGACAACTGACTATCCCATTTACCTGTTTTCCATGTCTTTAGTCTCGCATACCCATTGACCCACAATCCAATGTTCTACAAAATGTATCTCTTATTTCCATGGGCCTTAAAATCACTCTCTCTCATACTGAATTTTCTTACTTTGGATGTGGGGCCCTTTCCCTTTTATCTTTTCATCCCCATATTCCCACAAACCCTCATTCTTGCCTCCTACATAATGCACTTTCCATTCCTCTTTATGCACCTCCATATTTAACCACTTTCATCCGCTACGATATCACATCATCACTTCCCATCACATTTATTTCCCCTACCACATCAGTCGCCACTTTTCTGAACATAATTTCGTTATTAAAGTGGCAAGGATTTCGTAAGCCTTGTAATAAACTCAAAAATATTGTCATGCAGACATGCAATTTTGAAATAAGAATTACGACAGAAAAATACATGGTTAATAAAATAAAAACTAATATTCCAAGCTGTAAAATGGTATATCAACAATAGCGCCACCTATTTCCAAGACTAGAAAGTAGTGAAAATAATGTCAAGTAGGAGAAAGGAATTTTATTGTGGAGGCACACTAAATACGCTCGGACGTGAAGATCAAGAGTTCCAGTGGTAGCGAGCCTACAACTACTACAAGGCCTTCACTCCTGCTGAGAAAAAGATAAACCAGGTCTGGACCTCGGGCATAGCCCTTGTTGGTTGTTTTCTGGAGGTAACATATTTCAAAGAGCTCGTTTAGTGGTGTGAAAATAAATTCAATTTAGAGAAGAGAACAATCTATCTCCAAGTACAACGACTTATCTCTTTATCTCCTCTATTATTTACTAGAAAGATACCTCTTCTTATGCCCACCATGAAATTCAAAGGCAAAGAAGCCAATGAATTCCTAAAGCAACATAAAGGAAGGGAAGAGTTCCTTGATAAATATATGGTTGACCCAAGAAATAACACTAGTGCTTCCAATATTGAGGTAAGTTCCTTGAAATACCCATACAAGGAGTTTGTCTGGTTATTTTCTCATATCATTGGTCTAGAATCCATGGTCTATGTGTCAAGAAATATCATCTATGTCCTTGATCCAGATTATTTTCGGCACGAAATGAGAGCAGAGATATAATAAAGAAATGTACAGGGATATCTCGGATATCCAATAATATAACAGAAATGTATCAGAGATGCAAGCATAAACACAGAGATAGAGTAATACACAATTTTCTATTAATGAGCGAAAATGTACAAAGACTGTAAAAACACAGAGTGAAAGACTCGCTAGAATGGTGGCATCTTATCTCTGAGAAGAGATGTGTCCACTACTCACATTTGCAAGAAGATGATTTTACAATGAGGCTCCAAAGGCCTTTTTATCTTAAAGAAAATCCAAAACCCTAACCCTGGAAGATGAAAATCCTACAATTTTGTGGACCATGTTTTGGGTAGTTTGGTGTATCAACTTCCCGGGGGAATAACTTTGGCATACGATCTCTGTTTGGGGTGCACGATAACTCGTTGGAAAGGTATCATTAAGGAGATTCATTTTGGGGGATCAATAAGAGTCTTTGACTATCATTGAGAAACTATATCCCAAAAAACCTTCATTTAGACCCTCAAAATGGCCTCGGAAGTTAAAAACTACTAAAAATAGTAAATTACCAAAATTGCTAGAAAATTGTTTTGAGCTAGTTGGAAAAGGTGGGTGGCCACCGATATCCACCTGGATCCATCCTCCCTCCTTAGAAATCAATGGTCTCCCTTGCGTTGCGTTCCCAGGGGAGAGGGAAAATCATTTGTTGAATCTGCATCTTGATGAGTTTCTTGCCTCGTTGGAGAAGTTGTATTGCTTAGCTTGTTGAAGGTTGTCACGAACCTGTGGATGGAATGGTTGGACATTTTTAATCAATCTGGCTACATGAGATGCCTGTGTGCAGAAGAAATATTTACACTTTTTGCAATCTTGTCGACTTGCTTCTGTTGGATAGAAGGTGCTTGGGTCGAGGTTGTTGTGGTTGCAGTATCCTTTTGTTCACCTTTTGAACACATTGTGAAGAAGTTGAATTTTGTAGTATGAGATATTGCCTTGCGGCATTTTTTAGGTGGGACAGTAGTTGGAACTACCTCTTGTATCATGTAGAGATGACCCCCCATAGTAACAATGACACTACATGGTCGAGACTCATAGATAGCATGGTGCTTCCACATATATGGTTGGCCCAAGAGAACATCACAGAAATCTAGGTGGGAAACATCACATAATACCTAGTCCTTGAAGGTTTGGATGTCATATGACAATCGTCATTGTTGGCTGACATGAAGATATCGTCCCTGGTGAAGCCACCCGATGTTGTATGGTTGTGGGTCTTTTGTTGTCGACAATCCCAACTTTTTGATGACCTCTGCTGAGATGAGGTTCTTCTGGCTTCCTCTATAAACAATAAAATGCAGCAAGGTCCCCTTCACCCACATCTATGAATGAAAAATGCATTCCTCCTCTTCAGAATCTATTGGTTCTTCTGGTTGAATTGTTGTGGTCGCGACAATAGCAGTGGGGTCTGCATTGATGATCTATCTTGTATCAGTATTTTCATAATCAAATTTTGAATCAGGGTTTGGCTCCTTGTCTTTTATCTTAGCCACCAATGATTGTTTTGAGCAACATTCATCGGTGTTGTGCCAGGGGATTTTGTGGAAAGCACACCATTTTCTAGTGTCCTTCTTCGTCTTTCTGTGACCCTTCTTTTCATGTGGCTTGGACTAGTTTTTGAGATGTTGTTTGTTAGGGACGTCTTTATCATACTTTGGTTGTTGCGGATTTGCAGACCCGAACTCCCATTTGTTTTGGTGCTTAAAATTCTTCTTTATTTTAACAGCATAGCGATAAGCAGAACCGAGTGATGAGATGTATAGAAAATCCATTTCAGTTTGGATGTATCTGTGTAGATCCCCACAGTATTTCATAACCAAATATTGTCCAGAGTCTTTGATACCCAGCATGGTGCGCAAGGTATGGAAAGTATTGGTGAAAACCATAACTGCTTGGCCCCTTTCTTTCTATAGTGTGGTCCATCTCATGTGTTGGTCCTCATAGTTGTCAATAGGGTAATATTGTTCCTTTACCGCATCCACACAAAAAATCCCAAGTGGGCTCAGCCCCATATATTCCAGAATCTTCTGTGGAACTTTTCTCCCAGTAATTTTCCCACCAATGTTTGACATGGGGGAGAGCCTTAAGGTGTGTGAAGGTGATATTTTCCCTATCAGAGAAATTATGAACAGAGAAATAACCTTCTAGCATATTTAACCATTTTTCTAAGGCATCCACATCTATCTATCCTTCAAATATGGGAACATAAAAATTAACTTGTACCTTGAAAGGCGAGGTACTTCCAAAGTGGTCTCTTGATGAAGACGCACCTGTTGTTATCGAAAGGTGTTGAAGGATGTGGGCAAAATTCTCCATCATTTTGTACCTCTGTCGCGTGAGAGCTTGTTCAAGCAACAGATTAATAGAATCATCTGCTCTGTCGTTTTTATTTTCTTCCACCGTGGAGGGTTTCTTGGACGTGAGAGAGTTATTGTCTTCAAGAGAGACAATCTCAAGACCCAACTTGCTATACTCGAACCTCATCCAGGACATGCACTGAAAAACGATCAAGAGTAGTCTGCTCTAATACCACTGATCCGGATTATTTTCGGCACGAAATGAGAGCGGATATATAATAAAGAAATGTACAGAGATATCTGAGATATCCAATAATATAAAATAAATGTATGAGAGATGCAACCATAAACACAAAGATACAATAATACACAATTTTCTATTAATGAGAGAAAATGTACAAAGACTGTAAAAATATAGAGTGAAAGACTCGCTAGAATGGTGGACACTTATCTCTGAGAAGAGATGTGTCCTCTACTCACATTCACAAGAAGATTATTTTACAATGAGGCTCCAAAGGCCTTTTTATCATAAATAAAATCCAAAACCCTAACCCCAGAATATGAAAAGCCAACAATTTTGTGGACCTCGTTTTGGGTAGTTTGGTGTATCAACTTCTCGGGGGCATAACCTTAGAATATGATATCCATTTGGGGTGCACGATAGCTCATTGGAAAGGTATCATTGAGGATATTCATTTTGGGGGCTCAATTAAATCCTTCATTTATCATCAAGAATCTCGATCCCAAAAAACCTTCATTTAGACCCTCAAAATGGCCCCGTAAATTAAAAACTGCTAAAAATAGTGAATTACCAAAATTCCCAGAAAACTATTTTGAGCCAGTTGGAAAAGGTGGGTGGCCACCAATATCCACCTGGATCAGTCCTTAATTTCTCTCTACATGAAAATGCGATCATATATTGGGGTCGCATAATTTCTCGTGAAATCTCATTTCAACTGAGCAATTTGAAAAAGAACCGGAAATTTTATATGACATTCTATCTTATTTTCGCCATAGCTTATTTCCATGTTTTCAAGGAATTACTGAGGGAAAGAGGTATTGAATTTAACTCTAAACCAGTCTTCACCTGGTATTCATCCTTGTGGAGGAACAAAGCTCAGTATCATTTCTACCGTATTCATAATAATTTTATATCAGAGTTTAAAAAATTAGTTTTTGGACCTAATACGTCAAGGTTATCACTTGAAGTTGCCACCTTTCTTGTGGGGAAAGGATTTTTTGAAACCACTGAAGATTTTAGTATTATAAGCATGTTTGGTTGTGAAGAGAAACTTTTCCTCCTCTCATTTTATGTATCAGATAGGAGTTTTGTTGTAGAAGTTTGCAGGCAATATAAGTCCTGGGATCATTTCTTCAATGAGAAGAGAAAAAAAAAATGCATCATGTTGCCCTGGAAAATCAGAGAAATTATTGTAAAACACATCTCCCATTTGGATGAACTTGTAGGTCATCTTGACCAAATTGGCCTAAACGAAGTTGAACTTGTTGAGGTTTTCGACCCAAATGATATGTTTACTGCACATATGTCCTCAATCGATAATTCTTCTTATTTTACTAAAATTGAATAGTTTAAAGAAGGAGGCGGATATAATTTGAATCTTCATGAGACTTCGCTTGGCCAAGATTTTAATCATTTGGAGGAATTAGTCAGTACCAATGAGGGATATCGACAGTAAGTTAGAGAAGCAACAGATAAGCATCCCAATTTACCGATTGCATCTCAAAAGAGTACCTCGGTAAAAACAAAACCTAGAACCAGTGGTTTAGAGAGGAGGAAAACACTGACCGAAATTTCAGATGATGGAGGTGATAAGGACCCAACAAAGAAAAATATTGAAAAATATCACAATGTATATACCTCTACCAAGAGAAAAATGGAAACACGGAAATAGGATTAGGTGTACCTGAAACATAAGAAATCCCACGAGCTATGTATGTAGACAAGCATTTTGAAGAACCCAGTTGGTCTGAGCAAACATTGTTGGAAACCTAAGAAATCACTGAAGCCCTAATCACTCAAGAACCGAGATATTTGAAGAAGCGTCTATAACTTTGCACCAACCGGACTACAATCGAGTGTCTAAAAAATTGTTAATTGAGAAAGTGAATACAAAAAACAAGAAGGTATCCAAGACAATTGATTTTGATGGGATTGCACCATAAAAAATTGTACAATTCCATGAAGCAACCAGAGAAGCCCTGAAACAATTTGTCAATAACATTGAAAAGGAAAATTTAGAATTAAAACAAAAAATAAATGAATTAGAAGTAGCTTTTGTTCTAAGGACCTTTGTTTGCAAAACCTTTAAATACAATTCAACCAACACTCACTTTAGAGGATATTCTAAAAAGAAGCAACAAATGGAAAGGTTCATCTAGTTTGTTACAAGCAATAATAAAATATGTTGGAGACAAGATACAAAAAACAATAGATTTGATTCATGAAATTTGGGAGCTTTCATAGAGATCCACCAACTTTGCAACAAGGATTAAAAATTTCAAAGAATATCTTCAGAAAGATCTGGAGAATGATGAAGGTTTCTACAAGGAAGTTGTGGGTACATTCTGGGAAAAAATTTCAATCTTAAGCGATATTTGTTGATTTTTTCCTAAAACTAGTTAGGGTTAGATTTACCATAGCAATTTAACTACTTTTACATGCTCATTTTTCCATCGATGATGTTACATCATCATCACCCAACCATAGGCACCTATATGTGCCACCCTCAAGCATAGCACATAGAGATCTATCATGGGAAACCCTACTGAGGAATAAAACCCAGCAGAACTTCTTCAGTATAGATTCATCAACCAATTACAATGTCAGTACAATGCTCTCTCAAAGAGAAATATCCTAGATAACCCTTCTACTTAAAAGGGAAACTCTAATACTAGACTTGTGCCTTGTCACCATAATATACACCAAGTATTATAAAAATACATACACCAAGAGATACAACAAGGCATAATCCAAACCCTAGCGCATTACCCTAGCAAGGTAGCACATGAGAGAGAGACCAACCAAGACCAAGATATGCACCTTATCCTTCCTCCTATAGTTGCAGCTGCAATTGCATCTCTTCACCAAACTAGCGTTACAGCTGAGTGTGTTGTGATGATCAAATGAGTAAGGTGTCACCTTATTTATACTTATTCTTCCAGTGAACTTTTCCCATGGGGTCGACCTCTCTTTTATGGCAAATATAATTTACTTTGACTTTTTCTAGTGGGGTCGACTTCTCATATTGCAAGTACAAAATAAAATAATTATTATTTTCCTGAGCCAACATTACAAATATACTTTAGTATTATTCTTTTATGGTTTTGACTTAATCAAATGCAATAAGAATATCTTTTGGAGCTACATAATACTTCAACACTCCCTCTTAGAAACGAAGGTGTTATTCTGGCACGATCTTCAATATTGTTTATGTATGCATATGTACTCTAGACCATTTACTTGTTGACTTTCCATGAATATATACATCACTAGAATTTATGCAACATCAACACTCTCTCTTATATAGGGAGTTATTAACCATGATGCTCTTCATCTAGTAGTCTCAATCACATCCATCCATTACACATGGCATGTACAAGACTACTGCCAATCACATGGTCTTGCAGACCAGTCTACAGGTAGCATCACCATACCCACACAGGCTATCTCATGATTAAACATATCATGTCACAAGTATCACCGTCATAACCAAATAGGCTTTGTCATAGTCACACACATACTATCTGATGAATCGATACATCACAGTCACCATCATAGCCATATATTGGCTCTGTCATAGTCACACATAGACTATTTAATGGTCGTGTCACAGTCGTGCATATAAGGTCTCATCAACACATGTAGCATCTCTATAGTGGGCACAACCTTGTTTTCCTCTCGAACCTTATGGGTCTCGGCATCCTTTTGGACCTTATGTCACTATAGAAATTCATATAGCTCACTCAAAGCTAGGCAACTATCCCCACACAAAACTACACTACTACCCAATCCACACGGATTCTGGGAAATTTATCGGTTTGAGCCAATTCACACATAGAACTATGCTACTACCCAATCCTTACAGAGTCTGAGAAACTATTCAGTTTGATCCAGTTCACACAAAATTGTGCTACTACTCAATCCTTACGGACTCTGGGAAACTATTGTGCTTGTAAATGACTACTTGTTGTTGCCACACTCTGTAAGCTACTGCCCCAAGAATCACATATTTGAGTCATCACTCCCTCTTATGAGGGAGGTCCTTCTGGACCATGCCAAGCTTGTCCTTGAAGTACTCAAACTTTACCTTTGATAGAGGCTTGGTCAACACATTTGCTATCTACTAGTTTGTGCCAATATATTGGAGCTTCACAACTCCCTTTTGCACTAGATATTGAATATAATGGTACTTGAACTTGACGTTCTTGGACTTGTCATGAAACACCAGGTTCTCATACAAATTTATACAACTCCATTTGTCACAACAAATACAAGTCACCTCCAACTAGAGATTAAATAACTATGCAAGTAACTTCTGAAGCCACATAGCTTCGTGAATAGCTGAAAATGTTGCTATGTATTTTGCCTCGGTTGTACTAAGTGCCACACTAGTCTGCTTTCCGTTGAGCCAAGAAATCATAGTTGACCCCAAACTGAAGCAACATCTCAATGTACACTTTCGATCTGTGACACTACCAGCCTAATCTGAATCAACATAGCCATGCAGTCTTATATTGCTATCTGAAACATATCAGAGTCTAAAGTCTATCATACCCTTCAAGTACCTTAACACGTGATTTTCCACAATCAAGTGAACACGTCTTGGTTCAACCATATACTCACTAAAACTCTTCACCGTAAAGCATATCATGGCCTAATGTTCGTCAATACATCAATGAACCAATCATCTGCCTATACATGGTGACATCCACTATCTCTAAATAAGTATCACTCAATAACTTCAGGTTCGCCACCATTGGTGTGGGCATGGATTTACAATCCATCATTTCTAATCTCTTTATGATATCTATCTTATATTTTCCTTATCTAAGGAAAATCCCGTCTGGTTTATGCCACACCTCTAGATGCAAGAAATAATGCATCATACCCAAGTCTTTCATCTCGAACTCTGATGAAATATTTCTCTTGCACTCAACGATGAGCTTCCCATCCCCTGTTAGAAACATGTCATCCACATATAACAACAATATCACTGGTCCACTATCCTCAACCTTGTAGTAAAGGTTGGGATCTGCTTTACGCTTGGTAAAATCCAAACTCATCATAAAGATGTCAATTCTATCGAACCATGCCCTGGGTGCTTGTTTCAATGCATACAAGGATTTCTTCAATTTGTACACATGTGTCTTCCTATAATGTGTCTTGAATACTTGTGGTTGATCCACATACACTTTCTCTTCCACTATACTATTCAGAAAGGTTGTGTTCACGTCCATCTAATGTATCTTTCATTTCATCACTTAAGCTATCACAAGTGTATTTCTAATCGAAGTCTATCTCACCATAGGAAAAAATGTCTCCTCATAATCTATTCCTTCCTTCTAGGAGAGTCCACGAGCCTCGAATCTTTCCTTGTACTTCTCGATACTACCATATGTTGAATATTTCATCTTGTAGATCCATTTTGAAATCACAACTAATTTCTCTTTCATTCTCGGAACCACATCCCAAACATCATTCTAAATGATGGACCGGTAGTCCTCAATCATGGAATCTTCTCATACTTTCTTCTCTGCAACCTCTTCATAACAGGTAGGCTCAGCATCAATGATATCACATAACAATGCCATGCAACTGGAATATGGTTTAGGTTTATTTCTTTATTTGAAAGATCCATCTAGAGTACCATAAATCTCGGCATCCTGAATAATCTCATGATCCCAAGATGGTCTTATTTTCTTTGTAATAATTTATGTAGGTGTTTGTGGTTCTGTCTTGTCATGATTCTCTGGAACATGCTCTTCTGGTACAATGCCATTACCTACAATTGTTATCGTTTGGTTCTTTATTTCTGTTACGCCATTTTGTTGAGGACAATAGGGAGTAGTGAGCTCCCTCTTTATCCCAACTTCTTTCCATAATGTTTTGAAGTCATTTGATGTGAAATCTCCTCCATTATCCGACTTCAAAGTCTTTCTCTTCTTTTCAGAAAGATTTTCTACAAGGGCTTTGAATTCCTTGAACTTGTTGAATAATTCACTTTTTGTTTTCAAGAAATAGATCCAATTTTTATGTGAGAAATTAACGATAAATGAAACATAATGTACATACCTTCTTAGTGAATTGGTTGTCATTGGTCCACACATGTCTGAGTGCACGATATCCAAAACTCCTTTGGCTTTGTTGTCACTGCTTGGAAACGAACTCTTCATGATTTTCAGTCTGCTCCATGTCTCAAACTGGAGGCTATCTAATATGTCACCTTCTGCAACTGTCATTGTAGCTCCCTCTCAGAGTTTTCATCGGTGACTTGATTATGTGGTAACCTTATTGGAACACATACATCTCCATGGTAACTTCCATGGAATTTGTAAGATAACCTTCCCGAGACAAGAACAACAAGAGAAAAAGTATTTCCAACATAATAACAATTTCATAAGAACATATCTATGATAATGAGAATGAAGGACAATTTCATGGTAATCCTCATAGCTTTACCAAAGTGACCTACCTAGAAGCAAAACAAGAATTATCTCCTAGAGGAGATGTTATATCATCTTGCAAACAAGTACAATAAGCATTTATATCAATAATACCCACATGCTACCAAGTATTTATTGTACCTAGCAGTAATAGAACCTTTCAAAGACTGTTGACACAACTATAGTGTTTACTTGTATTGTGGCAATTACCAAACTCGATATGTGCAAGTTGGAAACTTATCAATTTAATCAATCAAACCTGGAACCTAGAGTCTTATCTCCAAGAATGAGTGTTGATACGTTTCTTTTGAGTCTCCTTCATTCAAGATGACAAGTATTCTCTCCAACATGTCCCTTGTACTAAGACAATATGCTTTCTTGAAAAAAATCTAAGTTAGAGAATATAATGCAAATAAACTCTAAAATCTCAATCTTAATCAATCTAAAACTTTGACTAAATTCATCTTATAACTGTAACTTTGACCAAAGGTTAGTATAATAATCATAACTTCAATAGATCAAAATACAACTCAATGTTCATAAGATCACAATAATTCCATAACAGCTAGAGGCATATCAAAACAATCAAACCTGGAGTGTGTTGTTCCTTTGAATGTGTTGGATCTGAGATCCCTCTGGATCTACGATTGTTTCTTGGAAAAAAGATCCATTCTCCTGCAAACACCCTCAAGATAGTGATATAGTTTAAACATATACAAGTACATACCTCTAGTAGTAGCGACAAATGAGGGCAAGCAGCAGCATCATCTGGCAACAGTAGCAAGCAACGACGAACCCTAAAACTTCAAAGTGCTCCAACTTGCAATCTGGAGGTAGTTGGAGATGAGCTAGGGTAGGGTGCACTTGTTTGTGAAGGAATTAGGCCAAACGTCCTATAAAAGGTGTTCAACGAGCTTGATAAAATAAATTGTGCAATGACATGGTACTACAACACAATATTGCGACAAACTATAGTGTCGAGGTAAATCTCATGATCTTCCTTCCAACAATTAGATTCTCTGGAGGAAACTAGCTCTGATACCATGTTGAAATTTTCCTAAAACTAGTTAGGTTTAGATTTATTGTAGCAAGTTAACTACTTTTATGTGCTCGTTTTTCCATAGACGATGCTACACATTGTCACCCAACCATAGGAACCTATATGTTCTACCCCTGAGCACAGCACACAAAGATCTATCCTAGGAAACCCTCTTGAGGAAGAAAACCCAGCAGAACGTCTTCAGTATATATTCATCAACCAAGTACAGTAACAGTACAATGCTCTCTCAGAGAGAAACATCCCAGATGACCCTTCTACTCAAAAGGGAAACTCGGCTACTAGACTTGCCCCTTGTCACCAGAATATACACCAATTATTATACCAAGACATACACCAAGACATAATCCAAACCCTAGTGCATTACCCTAGCAAGGTAGCTCATGAGAGAGAGACCAACCAAGACCAAGAGATGTGCCTTATCTTTCCTCGTGTAGTTGTAGCTGCAACTGCAGCTCTTCACCAAAGTAGTGTTATAGTTGAGTGTGTTGTGATGATCAAATGAGTAAGGCGTCACCTTATTTATACTTATTATGCCAGTGAACTTTCCCAGAGGGCCGACCTATCTTTTCTGGAAAATATAATTTACTTTGACTTTTTCTGGCGAGGTCGACTTCTCATATTGCAAGTAAAAAATATAATAATTATTATTTTTATGAGCCAAAATTACAAATATACTTTAGCATTATTCTTTTATGGTTTTAACTTTATCAAATACAATAAGAATGTCTTCCACAGCTACATAATACTTCAACAATATTCATAGAAGAGAGAAAAACCTTCCTTCAAACATCTAGATGAAAAAAATTAATGCATGGATGAAACCTACCCTAAGCCAACCTAACCATAACTAAGAAAGTAATAGTAAATGAGTTTTAGGGCCTCGGGGACCTTAACATATCCCCTCTCTTTTTTAAATGTTTTTCCCTCAAAGCTTGTAATTGAGGGTGTTTCTTCATGAACTTCTCATTTTCCCATGTAGATTCTTCTAGAGCCATATTATTCCACTTGATTAGGTACTCCATAATGGTTCTATTCCAAAGAGAAATAGAACATCAATCTATAACTTTTTTGGATTCAAGAATCAACTTCCCTTCTTCATCTTATTCTAGAAGTTATGTCTGCACTACCATAGTTTGTCCCAAAACCCTTTATATGAAATATACATGAAATACCTTATGGATGCAAGAGGAAGGAAAATCCAATGCATATGCGACTTTTCCAATATTGTGAATAATATTGTAGGGTCTGTTAGCACTGAGATTCACCCTCAGACTACAAGAGGGTAAGCCCAGTACCCATCAGAATGTTTGGTGGATGTTGGTTTTATGAGTGGAGGTCAAATGGACGAAACTCAGTACAAGAATGATTTTAACACAGAAACTAGACAAGCAATGCACAAGGAAGTGAGGTCCTCATTAACTTCAGTCAGTGATTTGAGTTTAAGTGTGAGCAGAAGGAAGACTTGGTGAGAGATGTGAACAAGACTGCTATGAGTATCTGGTTTTCAAGCAGCTTGGTGAATAAAAACTCAGGCTCAAGAGCACTCTTGAACTTAAGTTTCAGACACTGAAATGTGTCACAGCATCATAATAATCGAACCTACATTACCATGCAACTACGACAACTCGACTGGATCCTCCATAACCGAGCCTTTCAGTGTAAGGGGAAATAAGATAACAAAGAAGCTAACTAAAACTAGTCACAGCAATATTGTAATCAAACCTACATTACAATAGAACCACAACCCTCGATTGGATCCTCCATGCCCGAGCGTTTCAACATAGTTTAAAAAAAGATATGAAAGATGTTGACTTCTATTAATGCAAAAATCTCAAATTTGATAGATAACCAAAGAATAGTTCTGGCATCAAAATTACATAGTAGGGAGCTCTGCTC
This sequence comes from Picea glauca, assembly GCA_000966675.3. Taxonomy (NCBI): domain Eukaryota; kingdom Viridiplantae; phylum Streptophyta; class Pinopsida; order Pinales; family Pinaceae; genus Picea; species Picea glauca. Next base: position 70,019 of record JZKD02S1672086.1, read on the forward strand.
AACCAGTTGACGACCCTAACAAAAATTTGAACTGGTCTATTTTTACTCAGATCAGTCCACGACTACCAGGAGTGTGATCTAGCCATACCATTCAAGGATTTACGTCTGGGCATCCTTATGTCAGATTGTGCATGCATCCTTCTACCATACATGAGCTCATATCAGCATGGGCCTGCAGGAAAAACCGTCCATAGGGGTACCTTGGGCTGACAGTTTTGTCTCCATGGATAGACCTTCCATGCCTTTTAATTATGGAGTGAATCAAGGTTTCAACCACCACTCATTTTTCATTAACTTCTTTCTCTCGGGATCACAACGAGGCTTAATTCCTAGGGGGTAGCCATGCATTGCTCTTGGATTTGACGTTTTATAAGAACGTGATTGCGGGATCGTCGAAGGCGGTTTGGACCCACACCGCTTTTGATTTGACAATCCACCACCTTCCACCATGTAGCTCTTTCGCTATACCATGGTTTAAATTGCAAGACCGCCCAAGAATTTTATCGTTCGAGCATGTTGTGTCCCCGCAATGAAATGTGGTTGTTGATTTGGTCACGATCTGCGCTCTGGGTGCTCCTGCTGAATTTAGCACCACCACTAAAGTTTATCCGCCTACCAAATTTAGGATCATTCTAATCACTCTAGGAGATGGCGCTAATTTTGGCATTGAACAAGAACACTTCCAAGAGGATGATCTGATGTGGTGGCCTTACATCATTATGTTGATGTGTCATGAAAAGAGAGGTGACACGTGTCACTTGGAAACAAGCAGGTGATATGCCCAAAGGTTCCTGGACTGAGTGCCATGTGTCATCGTCAGATGGATGCCAAGTGTCATGACTGACGAGAGTGCCACATATCCGAACTAATGACTGCCACGTCCTTTGGCAATTTAGAGCTCGGGGGTAGTATGCATGTAGAGTTGGAGCTCTGAAGTGACCGTCGATCTGAGGAGGACACGTGGCAGGGATATGTTAACTCTGGGAGAAAACACTTTGGATGAAAATGGGAGAGAGGAAGCTAAAACTCCTAAATCCCAGAGTCCCGAAGAAAACTACCACCATTAGATTTGGATGGACATGCGACAGCGATCTGTGGACTTTGGGAGAAAATTATCTAGATGAAAGCGAGAGGGGAGGAGCTAAAACTCTCGAAGTATGGATTCCCGGAGTAAATATTGATCGTCCTATGGAGAAGGATGTGTGTCGCTTGATCTGCAACTCTGGGAGAAAGTACTCTGGAGGAAAATGAGAGGAGAAGCCCCAAAGTCCCAAAGTAAACATGATCATTCGATCTAAAAGGACGCATGGAACTTGATCTGTGACTTCAGACAAAAGCACTTCGGAGAAAATTGGGAGTGGGGAAGCCGAAACTCCTGAAGCTCGAACTTTTGAAGTAAATCATGACTGTCTGATCTGAAAGGACGCGTGGTACTTGATTTATGACTTCGAGCAAAAGAACTTCGGAGGAAATTGGGAGTGGGGAAGCCCAAACTCCCGAAGTAAATCATGATCGTTCGATCAAGAAGGATGCATGGCACTTGATCTCTGACTTTGGGGCTTCCACTTGGTATTTACACCTTGCGCAATTTTTACATGTTGAATACACGTGAATCGTTGATCTGAAATGCTCCTGGGATCTCCGTCGTTGAAAATTGAACCCGACCACTGCTTGTATTTCAGCCCCAAAATAGACTGCTCTGAATGTTGTGCTTGTTCTTATGGTTTTTTCTTGTGCAAGAAAAATATTTGGACAACTGTTGTGACCCTTGACAACTTCATGTGATAACAAGGTCCATAAAATTTTGGAGCTAATTTCCTATTCGTATTTTGTTTGAGAGTAAATTTCTTATAAGATTGTAATCTCAATAATACCCAATCACATTCCTCAAATTTACTTTTACTTTGATGCCAATCTTCTTGCTACTTCATCTTGTTTCATGCCATTTGAAGGTTTTCCTTAGAAATTGTGAAGGTTTCTTTAGTCTTCTCCATATGTGACTCTATCTCCTACACATTGGACTTGTCCTACAAAAAGTGTGAAATACTAGGAGTTGAATATCCATAAAGGGCCTCAAATGGGGACATCTTAGTAGATGTGGGATAGGTGGTATTATACAACCATTCTACTAAAGGAAGCCACTTCACCCATTGATATTTCTTGTCTGGAGAATAACAATGTAGATAACCCTCTAAACAATTGTTAACTATTTTTGTTTGACCATTTGTTTGTGGATGATATGCTAAACTCATAGCTATTCTTGTTCCACTCATCCTCCATAATTCTTTCCAAAAATTTCTAGTAAATTTTGGATCTCTTTCACTTACTATTACTTTAGGAAATCCATGAAGTCTATGAATTTCCTTCATGAACACTCTGTCACTTGACTTGATGTATATGTACTTTGAATTCCACAAAAATGTGTATATTTTGTGAGTTTATCCACTACCACAAAAATGTCACCCTTACCTTCTGACATCGTTAAACCTGTAATGAAATCCATTGATATCTCTTCCCATCTTTGATTAGGTATGTGTAAACGTTGAAGTAAACCTGGAGTTTTTACTATCTCTCCTTTATTTATTTGGCAAACTTGACATTCTCTTACAAATATTTTAATATATTTTTTCATTCCTTCCCAAAAAATATATTTTTTGATCCTTTGATATGTTTTAAGGAACCCTAAATGTCATGTCATAGAAGAGTCATGAGACTCCTTTAATATTTTTTTCTTCAAATTTGATTGATGGGTTAAAAATATTCTACCCTTGTACCAAAGGATATCTCTCTTCCATCCCAATGTTCCATAGATTTCATCCCTTCCTTTATACATTGTATTTTATGTCTAGTATTATTGTCATTTTTCCATTCTTGGTGTGCTTATTCCAAACACACAGGAATGGAAGATGTAATGGAATATAAACTTGAGGCTTCTTCTATTTTGTAAAGGACGTCTGCTACCACATTATCCTTCCCCTTTTTGTAGATTATTTCAAAATCAAACCTTTGCATCTTTCTACCTATTTTTGTTGCTCTTTTGATGAAAATGTTTTCTCCAAAAAAAAATTAGGCTAATCTATCTTGAATTTAAAATACCTCCTAATGAGATATTGTCACCATTTTTTATTGCATGTAAAATTCCTGTCATTTTGTTTTCATACGTAGATTTCACCAATTCATTCCCCTTGAATTTTTTACTTTCAAAGACCAATGGTCTCCCTTCTCACGTCAATATGACTCCAATTCCTTGTCTTGATGCATCACATTCAACTATGAATGTTTACCAAAATCAAGTGTTGCCAATACTGGTGTAGAATGTTGGGTATCTGTTATACTCTTTGCACGACTAGTTGTAGTGTTGTCTATGTTGTGCCAGGTGCGTAGGGGGGTTTGAATGGGGGTCGCTAAGCCCCCCCTTCAGGGGTTCGGGGGGCAGCACCCCCAAGAAATTTTTTTGCCTCAGGAAACGTGTTGCATTTTTGCCTCGTTTTTTGTGTCGCCTCGATTTTCTTGTCCATTGTTGGGTAGTTTTTCGGCACATGGTTTCTCAACACATGGGTTAGAGTTTTGGATGCCACTGGATCCTACATGTATATTGTATTGTAAACAATGTATCACTATGAATGAATATATAATATGATGGTTTTCCCGGTTTGGGTTTCTAGGGGAAAAATATCTATGTAATGTCTGTATTTTCCATTGTATCTTTTTTGTTCTTTTAATGAAAAATTTTTGCAGTAAAATATTGTACAAGGTTAAAATCTACATTTGGTATCATAGTTTCATTGGCCTCAAGGGGACGCCTTTGTGGTCAAGGGCTTGGCTCGGGACTGTGATAAGCCTTGTTACAGTGGGAGATCTATGGTATTGTTTTTTCAGGTGAAAAGAAATGGCAAGAAGTTCGAAAGTGGAGATTGAGAAGTTTAATGGGCAAAGTTTTGAGTTCTGGAAGCTCAAGATGGAAGATCTGTTGGTGGACAGATATCATTGGATCGCAGTGGATCTAGGTACTGTACCTATAGGAACTTCAGTAGATGATTGAAAAAAGTTGAATCGGAAGGCGAAGAGCATAATTTGACTGTGTCTCTCGTATTAAGTATTAATGAATGTGTCAGAGGAAGCTACAACCAAATATTTATGGGATGAGTTGGGGAAGTTGTATCAGTCTAAGTCCCTAGTAAATAAACTCTTCCTGAGAAAGAATATGTATAACCTAAGGATCAGAGATGGAGACTCGGTGGCAGGGCATTTGAACACCTTCAATATTGTGGTAATTCAGTTAGTATCTGTTGAGATTAAAATTTTAGATGAGGAGAAGTGTATCAGTTTATTGTGCTCTTTACCAAACTCATGGGATAGTCTGGTTGTGTCCATAGGTAGTAATACAATTGCCTTGAAGTTTGATGAAGTGGTCTCATTCTTGTTATCGGAGGAGGTGAGATGTAATAACATGGAAGGACAGAGCATAGATGCATTATTTGCAAGAGGACGCTCTGAGGAAAGAAATAGATCTTAGTCCTCAAGTGGAATATCTAAGTCTCCCAGAAATTTTGTAAAGGTATGTTGGAGATGTGGAAAAGAATGGCACTACAAGAAGCAGTGTAGATCCAAAGTTGAGAAAAAGAAGAGATATGAAGAATCTCCCTCTACAAAAGAAAAGACCTCCAAGGAAGAAGGAGGGGATGTGTACTTAGCTTCTTCAAGGACATATGCAGATCATGAGGCATGGTTGGTTGACTCGGGTTCATCCTTTCATATGACTCCCCATAGGGAGTGGTTCTACGATTATGAAAGGTATGATGGAGGTAATGTTTTCCTAGGTGATGACTCGACAACCAGAATCATAGGTCGAGGAAAATTCAAGTTGAGGCTCATAGATGGAAGGATTAGAACACTACCTGTTGTTTTTCACATCCCAGGATTGGCCAGAAATTTGATTTATGTAAGCAAAATGGACAATGCAGGGGTAAAAACAATATTTGAAAAGGAAACTTGCAGGATGGTTTGAGGAGCAATGGTGTTGTTGAAGGGAGTTCGGTTTGGAACTCTCTATAAGATGCAAGGAATCATTATTAGTGATGGGTGTAATAGTTCCATTGTTCCTGATTTTAGAGTTGAAAAAGAAAGAACTCCTATAGACTCTGGAGAAAAGGTTATGATGTGGCATCAAAGACCAGGGCATATCAAAGAGAAGGGTATTTGACTACTACACGGTAAAGGTATGGTTGAAGTTATGCCTAAATACTCTCTGGATTTTTATTTGTATGAACATTGTGTATATGGGAATCAGAATCGAATAAGATTCCACTCTAGTGAAACGAGGGCAGAAGGAATTTTACATCTAGTTCACAGTGATGTGTTTGGACCTGTGTCGGTTCCATTGTTAATAGTTCCATTGTTCCTAATATTAGAGTTGAAGAAGAAAGAACTCCTATAGACTCTGGAGAAAAGGTTATGATGTGGCATCAAAGACTAGGGCATATCGGAGAGGAGGGTATTTGACTACTACATGGTAGAGGTATGGTTGAAGATATTCCTAAATACTCTCTAGATTTTTATTTCTATGAACATTGTGTATATGGGAATCAAAATCGAGTAAGATTCCACTCTGGTGCAATGAGGGTAGAAGGAATTTTACATCTAGTTCACAGTGATGTGTTTGGACCTGTGTCGGTTCCATCATTGGGAAAATATGTGTACTATATCTCATTTATAGATGACTTCTCGAGGAATACTTGGATATATTTCTTCACGAAGAAATCTGAAGTCATTGACATGTTTAAAGAATTTAAGGCTCTTATTGAGAATCAAACAGAGAAAATAATTAAGGTGCTAAGAGTAGATAATGGCAGAGAATTATGTGGGAATGAATTTGAAGAATTATGTAAGAAGTGCGGTATGGCAAGGAAGAAGACTACTCCATATACACCTCAACAAAATGGAGTTGTGGAAAGGATGAACATGACGTTGATGGAAAAATCAAAGTGAATGCTTAGTGGTGTCGACTTAGGGAAATAATTCTAGGCAGAGGAAATGGGTACTACATGTTATCTGGTCAACATATCACCCTCATCAATGCTAGATGAAAAGACTCCACAAGAGGTATGGACTAGTAAGGAACCTTCTCTCATACATCTCAAGTTATTTGGTTGTGAGACCTATGTTCATGTTCCAAAGGAAAACATGAGTAAGCTAGATAAGAAGGTTGAAAAGTGTATATTTACTGGGTATAAAGATGGTCTCAAAGGTTATAAGGTTGTGTATAGCCAAGAAACTAAGAAGGTTGTGTAAAACCGAGCTGTGGTATTTAGATAAATGAAGGATGTTGTTAAATAGGAAGTCCTACCAAGTAAGGAAGAACCAAAGAAAATAGAGTTTGATTTAAAGGATGATGAATCAAACTCTACAGAAGAACAAGAATCAGAAGAAGAAGATCCTCATACACCAGTATTGAGGAGATCGGTTCAAGAAAGAAGGATACCGGAAAGGTATACTCCATCTGATTTTCATTCAAATTCTTCTTTGTCTATTATTTATGTTGATCCTAGAACTGTCAGGGTGGCAATGGATTCAGAAGATGGAAAGCTATGGAAAAAGGCCATGGATGAAGAAATGGAAGCCTTGGATAAGAATTAGGCTTGGGATCTAGTAGAGTTGCCAAGTAGAAGAAATTTCATTGGAAGAAAATGGGTATTTAAAAAGAAGTTGAATGTAGAAGGAAAAGTGGAGAAATACAAATCTCGGTTAGTAGCAAAGGGTTATTCCCAAGTTGAGGGAATTGATTTTGGTGAGATTTTTTCTCCTGTTGCCAAGTTAACTTCTATAAGATTTATGTTATTTGTTGTTGCTGCATCTGATTTTGAAGTAGAATAGATGGATTTGAAGACAACATTCATGCATGGGGATCTGTAAGAAGAAATCTATATGAAGCAGCTAGAAGGCTTTGTTGTGAAGGGAAAAAAGGAGTTGGTATGCAGGCTGAAAAAGTCCCTGTATGGTTTAAAACAATCACCAAGGATGTGGTATCAAAAATTTGATACTTATATTTTGGGACTTGGATTTGCAAGAAGCAAAGAGGATCATTGCATGTATTTTAAATTAATTGGTGATCATTTGATTTATTTGGTCTTGTATGTGGATGACATGTTGCTAATAGTAAACAACAAGGAGATTATCTAGAATGTGAAAACTCGGTTGTCCTCTAAATTTGACAAGGATCTTGGTGCTTCAAATTTCATTTTGGGCATAGAAATTAAAAGAGATCGGAAAAAGAGGAAACTCTGGTTAAATCAGAGAAAATATGTCAAGACAATATTGCAGAGGTTTAATATGCAGGAATGTAAACCTGTCAAGGTCCCTATTCTTGTTGGTGTAAAGTTATCCGCAGATTAGTGTCCCAAGACATAAGAAGAGGATGAGGACATGTCTCGTGTTCCATATGCGAGTGTATTTGGTAGTTTGATGTATGCAATGGTATGTACTATACCATACATTTCACATACAGTGGGAGTTTTGAGCAGGTTTATGTCAAAACCAGGGAAGGACCATTGGACAACAGTAAAAAGGGTTTTTGGGTATTTGTGTGGCACTGTTTGTTGAAATAATGTAACTGCGAAGAGCATTCTTATTATTATTTTATTATTGGATTAAATCCCCATTGTGGATTAATCATGTCATTATTATTATTATTGTTATTGGATTAATTCTGATTGAGAATTAATCATGTCGGTAATTGTATAAGGACCAAATCCCCTTTTGCGGATTGGTCATCGGAAAATTACAAAGTGCAGAATAAGAAGTCGGCCCCAGCAGTTATTATGGAAGACCCGGAATTAATTAAAGGTGGGTTTACCCACCCAGAGTGAGAGGTCGGCCCTGCCAGTTGTGACCTTTCACACGTG
>JZKD02S1672086.1:87637-99495 GCA_000966675.3 Picea glauca
CCTCCATAACATCGAGCATATTAGAAGCTAGAGATTGCATACACTTAAGCCTCCATATATCCACACTGTCAGATTTGGGAATTTATCAAACATATATTTTGGGAGTGTAAGGAAGCCAAGATCATTTTTAGAAACATCAAGGATGGAGATGTTTGGAGCGGGATCTAATTTTATCTTATTTTCAAAACTTGCTTTCTCCTTTCATGGTAGATTGCCAGTTTTAGAAATTGGTCCATATTCTACATTACTCATTTTTTCCACTCTCTAGGCACACTTGATCGTTTAAAGTATTTAGAATGTTCTTGGGTGATTCTCTTATTTCTTTTTTAGCATAACTTCTTCAGAACCCCACTTAGCTGACCTTTTCCTTAGTATTTGACTTCTTACCTCTTAATCATTGTCTTATCTTCATCGAGTTGCTAACTGGAGATGTGCTCTATTTCTATTTGTCTTTTTTTACAACTTCATCTATTAGGTGGGGAGACTGTCATAGTTAGTTTACCTTTAGCTGGTTAACCCTCTGGATTCTTATACTTCCTTTCAGCTTTAATCCTCCAACAGTCCTAAACACTGAAACAGGGGGCCCACCTACTGTTTCATTATTTATTTCTTTTGTTTTCATCTGACTATCAGACAAGGTGGCACCTTACCTTGCTAGGCACGGAATGAGTACTAAGGGCAAGGATGGAGAGGACAGGAAGGGTCCCCTTAGATCTGTTCATACACAATGAATCAACAAGTCTGTTGTGAAGACTTTATTGTTGCATTCATTACTTCCTTCTTGCACTCCTCCCAATCTACCAAGTCAAGCTCACATTAACTTAACACACTTGTGTTTTACTGATCATCTTTCGGAAGTCTCTCATTCTCCTCTGGAGTCAGTTTAGACTCTGGGCTCTCTGGTTGTAGTAAACAGAGCATCTGATCCTCCTAAAGCAGTCTTTTCTTTCGTCAATGATCGTTACAATCATGTTATGACCATGACACAAGACTTCCCTCAGCATGTTTCTAAGATTCGTAAGCACACTAGACACAAGTTTCCTTCTAAATCCCGGAAGCCAAAAAAGGCACACCATCAACTAGTCATTGGCATGGACGTGGGACTTAAGGAAACCTGTCACCTCTCCCTTTGTGCCCTAGTAGGTAGATTTTCATACAAATCTAAGTGCTCTCTTTCCTTTCAAGATTGGATGAAGGATACATGGTTCCCCATTATTGGTTATGTCCCTGACTACCTAACTCTCCCCTGTGGATGGTTTGGCCTGACTTTCAAAATTTCGGAGGACGCAGAACTCATCTTGTCTAGCTTCTGGGACTACGATGGAGGTAGTCTCATGCTGAAAATATGGCGCACTGCTTTTGACCCTACCATAGGGTATGTCAGTCACCAACACGTCTGGGTTCTTCTACCAGGTCTACCTCTTAACCTCTGGAACAGAACTGCACTTAAGGCCATAGGAAATTTACTGGGTCGCTTTCTAAAAGTTGACGAAGCTTGTCGCCTTTCTTCGGATAAGTGTTTGGCCCGGATACTTGTTGAGTTGGACATACACACAGGCTTAATGAAAGTTATTGAATTTGAATGGTGTGGTCTGGTGTTGGAACAACGCCTAGATTACCTTGGACTCCCTTTCTGATGTACGTTGTGTCATAGAACAGGACATCTCTGAAAGGATTTGTTTGGTGGTTGTGAACCTTTGGTTGAGGAGGAGGCATCAGAACTGGGCTTCAAAGACTCACTGTATATGGATGAAGAACCAGAGGGGCTGGGAGACTCGGTCAGCACAGAAGATTTAAGCATGGCTACTCCACAGGAAGTCGACATTGATTCTCTGCTAGGTAAGTTACAATTTTACTGCCCTCTCTTCTTTCACAAACTCTCACTATGGGAACGAGATTTCCTATTAAACTCTCCTAATTCATTTGGGGATTCAAATGTCTTTTAAAAAAAAAATCGGATTCGACAGTCCTTCCTGTGTCCCATTCCTCAAGGTTAAACCTTCCTACTACAACACCTACTGATACTGCTTCTGATGTTCCCTCTCCCAGTACTACACCTATTACCTCTATCCTAATTATCTCCCCGACCCCACATCCTCCTACCTCCCATAATTCTACGGAATTGCCTTCTCTCACTGATCCACCATTTTTACCCCCTAGTCTGGAACCCATCTTCAACCCTTTGGATTCTTCACATTTCCCACCCCTGTCAGAGAGTTCTAGTCCTACTCCTCTGCAGACCTTTCGAGGGTCAAAACTTATACCTAATCCAGACTTTGACCCAAGGAGAGAACATTTAGCTGAACGGGTGACTCAAGGAAAATATTCACCTTGGTCGAGGGCCCTGGGCACTAATTTATCACCTCTCAAGACAAGAAGTTCTCGTAAGAAGAAAGACCTACCTCCTTTGTCTACAGACATACATTCTTCTTCTCGGGATTCGAGGGCGCTTAGAGTTAAATCCTTGGCTCGAGGTCACCCATGATCCTTCTCACCTTGAATGTTAGAGGGGTGGGAGGTACCCTCAAACTAGCCTCCATGCGCAGACTTCTCAATTATATTAAACCTGACATTATATTTCTCCAGGAGACTCTCGTTGATGATGAAAAGGCAAGAAAAAATTTACTCCCACTTCATCCTATCTGGATGTTTAGTGCTGTGAGATCGGTGGAGAAGTTTGATGGACTTCTGGTGGCCTGGAACCCAAACATACTTTATCTCTTACCTTTTCATTGTGCAGGCGACTTTCTCTTATCAGGTGTTCATTTACCAAATAAAAGAGATCTTAATTTGATCAACGTTTATGGGCCGAATACAGGTCAAAGACATTTTTTGGGTCTTCTGGAAGCTAAGGGATTACTGGACCTTAGTAATCTTATCATTGCAGGTGAACTAAATTTTTCTACCGGTTCTGATGAAATTTGGGGGGAAAAAGCTTTATTGGATCCACAAGCAACTTTTGTCAGAGATTTGTCTACGTCTCATCATTTAGTGGACGCCAAGCCACCTGAAGTGGTGCCTACTTGGTGCAACGACAAACTGGGCTCAGAAGGTATTCAAAACAGACTGGACAGAGTCTTTGTATCTACTACTTTACTTAACCTTTCTACTTGTTTTTTATTGTGGGTTGATTTGCCTTTTATCTCCAACCATGCTCATGTGTTCCTACAACTTGATTTTGGCATTATTCCAATTGCATTTCCTTTTAAATTTAATTCGGATCTCTTGAAAGATGAGCACTTTAACAACCTTGTCAGAGATGATTGGATTAGCAGACAGAATATTCCAGGAGAAGGGGCACAAACAAGATTGGTTGGAAAACTCAATTCTCTAAAAACAAAAGTCAAAAAGTGGATAGAAAAACAAAAGAAAAAGGAACATTTACTCTTGGATAACATTGAAGAATAAATAACCAGGCTCACAAATGAAAGTCTAGAACTCCTCCCTCATACAGAACTTAATCCTATTCTGATAGATCTTGAATTGGAAAGAAAAAGAATTTTGAAGGCCGAAGAGGAACTTTGGAGACTTAAAAGTCGGGCTGCTTGGATCCATTCTGGAGATAAGAATACTGCCTATTTTCATAGGTTTGGCAGCTTTAGAAGGAATAAAAAACATCTCTGGGAAGTAAAAGATGAATCAAATCAATTACATACTGGGCAGGAAGAAATTAACAAAGAAGTCGTGAGACATTTCAACACCTTCTATAAAGACTCTAATAACTCTATTGTTGATCAAATTGCCTCAGTTCACCTTTATCCAAGGATGACTACTGAAGAGGAGGTACATCGAATGGAAAGACCATGTACAAAAGATGAAATTTTGAAGGTACTATGGGGTTTCACCAAGGACAAGTGTCCTGGTCCAGACGGGTGGTCAGTAGAGTTCTACATTTACCATTTTGATCTTCTAGCGGATGATTTATTAGATGCAGTTGAAGAAACCAGATTAATTGGTGCAGTGAACAAATCTATCAATTCAACTTTTTTAACTCTCATTCCTAAACTGAATGGGCCAACATCTTTTAGTGACTTCCGTCTGATTGCGCTCTGCAATCTCTGTTATAAGATCATCTCTAAAATAATAGCTAACTGTATCAGGCCCATTTTGTCCCGCTCAATTTCAGAAAAGAAATTTGGCTTTTTAAAAGGAAGACAAATCACCGACACCATTGGATCGGCTCAGGAATGCATTCACAGCATCAGAGAAAGAGGCTACAAGAATTGATCCTCAAAATTGATCTGAAAAAAGATTATGATTCCATAAGCTGGGACTATCTCAAATTGGTACTTCTTCAATGTGGTTTTGGCCTACATACAACCAAATGGATCATGGATTGTGTCTCATCAGCGACATTTGTAGTTCTCATAAATGGAGAATCTTCTGATTTCTTCATTAGTGGCAGGGGACTCAGACAGGGTTGTCTGCTCTCCCCATTACTTTTTACCTTAGTCATGGAAGGTCTGAGTTTGGCATTCAAGAATAAACAAAGAGAAGGATTGCTTACAGACATCAATGTTTCAAGAGTAGTTAGAATTCTACATCTTCTATTTGTAGATGATCTACTCATCTTGAACAAGGCATCCTTATCTGAATTGCAAGTGATAAAAGATCTCTTGACTATCTTTTGCAGTGCATCCGGTTTACAGATTAATAACCAGAAATCATCATTCTATCAGTTTGGAGTACATCAATCTGCCCTAGATTCTATTAAACTCACCTTCAATTTTTCAATTAATAACATGACCACTGGATTTAAGTATCTTGGTTATATTTTGAAAGCAGACACTTACAGAGCAGAGGACTGGAACTGGATGTTGTTGAAATATGAAAAAATAATCAATCATTGGTGCAATCAGTGGTTATCTATGGGTGGCAAACTTGTTTTAGCAAAGGCGGTCTTAGAAAGCCAGACGGTCTACTGGATGGCCTTGGCAAACATACCTGCTTCGATTCTCCACCATATCCGACAAATTGTTTTTAATTTTCTGTGGAATGGAAAAAAAAAAGAAAAAAGGGCTTTCATCTGTGCAACTGGCATCTTATAGCCAGACCTAAGAGATTCGAGGGTTAGGGGCTAAGGAACCTTTTTAGTTTCAGTTAAGTTATGGCAGTTAACTCTCTCTGGCAGGCCTTAAAGGTGGATGGATTCTGGCATCGAGTCATTAAATCCAAATATTTCACATCTATATCTATCGAAAGTTGGCTCAGATTAGACTTGGTTTCTCACTTTAGGGGCTCTCCGACTTGGAAATATCTCACCAAAACTTTTCATTTTCTAGTTCATGGTCTCTCTTGGCGCCCGGGTATAGGTTCCTCAATCCACATAGGGAAGGACTAGATTCTTGGATTGGGATTGTCATCTTATTTGTCGGATGAATTGATTCAAGCACTTAATCACCGTGGTATTCATTTTCTATTTCAGGCCTGTTGCTTACCACGACTGGGCTTTTTTGGTCATAATTGACTCACTTGCACAGATTTGAACTTAGGAAGGTCACTTGCTACAGAGTGGCAGAATTATAGAAAGTTTCTTATTAACAGTGGAATTCAGTTAACACAAAGACCAGATGCTCTTCATTGGCTTGGAGGAGATCGCTCAGGCAAAATCACAGTCAAAAATGCCTACGAGGTCATAGAATAAAAAAAAACATGATTTTCTTATTAGTGGTTGGAGAACTTCTATCTGGAGATGGGACTGCCCTTTAAAACTCAAACTGTTCAGTTGGCTTCTTGTGGAGAACAAACTTCTCCTATGGAACAACTTGAAACACAGAGGATTTGAAGGCCCCAGCCTCTGTTCCTTATGTATGAATGATTTAAAATCGAACATGCATCTCTTTGTCGGATGCGACTTCACCGGTGGTGTTTGGGTTAGAGTTCTGCATACATTAAAATTCACAGGTAATTGGCAAGGTGACTCCATTTCCGATTGTTTTAAAAACTGGATACAACAAAATTCCCACTTTCCTCATTTACTGGTATTTCTTTGCTCGATTATCTGGTTAGAGAGGAACCTTGTCTTATTTGAGAATGGAATACTTTCTATTCAGAGAGCATCATATAGAACTCTATCTTTTCTGAGAGACATTTGCACGGAGAAGAAACGCAAGAAGCCAAGGAGATAGTTTCTACGATATGTGACTAGAGATCCCACTGGTTGTTCTGATAGGGCGGTCTCTGGTTGGTTTGACGGGGCAGCTTCAACTTCAGGTCAGAACAGTGGTGCGGGAGGAATTATAAAGACATCATATTTCAGAACTTTTAAATGGTATTTTAACTGCAGCCCGGGGACTAACACTAGAGCAGAGTTACTTGGAGCTTGGGCACTACTCACACTTGTTGTCAGGCTGGACCTATCAAAGATTTCAGTTTATGGTGACTCCAAAATAATCATCGATTGGTTATGTGGCAAGGGATAGCTTCAGGTTCACAATTTGGAGGGCTAGAAGGAGAGAATTCTCGAACTAATAAGCAATTTTCACTCCATCTCTTTTCAACATATATTTCGTGAATACAATACAACAACTGAAACTCTATCAAAACAGGTTCATCAGGCTCAGGGGAAAATTGTTTACTTCCAATGTGTGGGGGAACATGAAGGCCCCCACTTGTCCCTTGAACTTTATTAACTATGTTTTGGTTTTGCTGGGACTTAGTTTTTGTCTTTGAATCAGAGGCACACAAGTTGCTACATTTTTGTATCCTATCTCAGGAAGGCTGATATATTGTTACCATCTCCTCTCTCTCAGTTGCTTTCGAGCACTTTTGCCAAGGTTTCACATTGTATTGAACAATTTATATTTTTAGTGAAATTTTTTGTAGAAAAAAGAAAAAAAAAAAAGATCATTTGGAATTGAATACTTCCAAAGTTGGAAGGCATATTCCTTGGTCAAATCCATTGGAGGATTTCTTAATGGGAATATAGCATCGTATCAGGTTGGTGACTCTATACTTTAATAAGTCCCAATTATATTTAATTACTAGTTTAAAAAAAAGTTCTGTCAAAGTTCTGAGCCAAAGCTAAAGGCCATGTCCAGGGTTCTAGAAAAGACACGAGGTCCAGATCTCACATTAAAATAAAACATCATATTTATTTTTTGTCGTGACTGAAGGGTCTAAATCATGTTGATGTAACATATTTTTTGATGTATAATATAAGCATCATTTCAAAAAAAAATATTAGTAATACGTTCTGAAATTTAATAATAAATTATTCTAACGACCACATTCTCCTAAGAGCAATATTGCTTATTTACTTATTCTGTATAAAACTATCATTTCCATTAATTGGTGAGCATGTCAACCGTTTCTAATGGATTTCAGCATAGTTCTGGAAAGGAGACAGGAACTGTTCCACGCATGGTTCTGGCACATGTTGATATCATAAATCATTTGGCACATAGTAAGAAAAGCACTGATCCCAATAGCTTTACATTCACATCTCAAATTTTATGTAACCACAGATTGGACAATATTTACAAAGATCTTTATCCTCAAGCCAAGACAAGCAAAATAGGTGTGCAACGGGCAGAAAAAGTGTGAGACTAAACTCTGAATTTTAAATATTCATAGTTAATCTTATAGTGTAAACAAGACACTAACAAAATTGTCTGCTTTGCACCAGAACCAATGACTTAGAGTTGACACTCAACATGAGACTTCATGAGTTCATATAACTAGAATTAGAACAATTCTAAATAAGAAAAGAATATACCACTGCAGTTGGATAATTTCAGTAACAATTCTAATATTTACTCTGACAAAGTCAACAACAATGACATAACTGAAGGGAAACAAAAATTCAAACCCTTAGATAAAAATCAAAGGTGCATAGAAAGAATCGAACCAGCTTTTAAATCAGCTCCAAATATCTGAGACTTAACCTCATTTAAAAAATATTGTTTTATCCCCTGTTTCATCATAAATTTCCCAAGCAGGTCGCTCTGATTTTCCCTTTGAATATCTTTCTGTACGCCCCTCCGGATTAGCTTCACTATAAAGAAGTACTGAATAGGATTGTCAAGATAAATCATTGATTCATCAGAAAGGAAGCAACCATAACCTCTTAAGAAAAATAATTATGAGAAAAGCACAGGTTTATATTTATCACAAGAAAAAACAATTATTGAGAAATACCTGCAATGCCAAAAATAGAGGAATCCAACGTTTTCCCCATTGATTAGCATTAGGACCTTCAATTAACTTTTTGTCGATCAAAATTGGTTTATTGCCATTTTTTTCCACCTCCACAATCTTCTCTACCAAATAAGGAAGCCAAACTATGCCATCTGAGAGAACCTGTATCCAACAGAACCCTGTAAGGGAAGAAAATGAGACTTTTGAAATATACAGAAGATCGACTAGTTAGCTTGGGTTAAAGGATCATAAGACAAAAATGTGGGAGGAAAAATATTTTTCCCACCACTGTTAGTATTGCAGCACCCACTGTTCGTATTGTAGCCTCCGTAAATTTGCTCTGCTTGATGTGGGCATGAATCACCTTATCCTCTGGTAGGGAATTTCTTTGAATACATCCCTGCAGAAGACAAATATACATAGCACAGTCTAAACGTTTACCTGTGATACCCAGAACGCCTAAAGCTTTGCTGAAGTGGCCCTATTTATAGAGTGTCAAGATGGTCAAGAGATGTGGGCTCCTTCTTTCTCCTGTGGGGTGATCTCCTCTGTCCCAGTTTGCTGTCGATCGGGGTCGGCTGAGTGTTTTTTAGTGTGGGTTCTGAAATTTGGTCGCAGCACTGATCGTGCGTGGGTGGGGTTTTTTTTATTCGGGGTTTTCAAATTTGGGCAGCAAGGGTTTTCAATAGTGGTCAGGTTTTGTTTGTTAATTTTTTTATTTTTTTTTATAATATATATAATTAATATATTTTTATTTTTTTTGTTTATAATATATGTTTGGTTTGTTTTTTTTTTTGTTTATATATTATATATTTTATATAATAATATAATTAATATATGATATAATTAATATATTATATTGATGGCGTAACGGTTAAGAACATGATTTTACTCCCTAGAGGTCATAGGTTTATGAAGATATGATTGCAATGACAATGAAGATGACAGTCATGATGATGACGATGAAAATGGCGATGATGACGTTAATGGAGGACTTATTTGACCCAAATGTACTAGTCCTTCTGGAGAAGTAACCAAATGTACTAGTCCTTCTGGAGAATTAATTTTTCCAACATCACCTTTGAGGGTTTTCAATACTAGTCTGTATGCAAAATTAATGGTTTTATTTCATTAATACTATGAGTCCACAGTCTAATCTACCATTGGTACAAATTAATGGTCTTACTGCCAGCACATGGATTCAATTTACTTCCCTTGAATATCTCCACTGCTCTGCCTCTGTCATATGGGGCTATGAATTGACGCCAATTGCCAGTGTTTCAGCTAACACTAATGGCTATGCCAAACCTTTGTAAATAAATCCACCACCACTTGGACAATTACCAGCAGTGGGCTCTATAAACCCTCAATCCATGGCTAACGACTCAACTCCACAACCACCAAGTCTGGTCAGTATTCTTTAACTCACAATCAAGCAGGGCTACTCGAATACTCCATCATACATAGTGTTGGTTCGGGCTAAACGCGGTAAATCAAAACAACAACCAATGGTGCGGGTGGTGCTTGCTGGGTGATTTTCTCCTCTGCCTCTATCAGATTGAGTTTTTATATCTGAACCTGCCCTAAGCAATGAACGAATGATGTATGGGGAATCGAGACTGGTTTTTGTTGACTTTTGTGAGGTACCTCCCTCCCACCAACCTTCCTCCCACTAAGTTTATTGACATTATTGTCATTATTTTTTATTATTATTATCACTATTAATTAATTAATTTGTTTTTCATGTGTTTCATCCTTACATTACATAGAATAGAACATTATCATGTCAAGCAATCCACCATTATGAGTTGGTTTGATTAGTTAGTATTTACTGTTAGTGTTTTACATACGAACAAAATATGTATATAATGGTGTTTGACTTGTGCATAAACAATATTATACAATCTGTTTCTCATGCATTTGTTTGTTTCTTATGCTAAAATTATTACATTGGTTGTGAGGTCTGGTCTGTTGCAGCATATATGTCCCAAAATGCCATGATCTTTATGCAAATAAGAGTGTCCACAGAGGCCATGGATCTCCTGCTAACATAATGATTGAATGGTTGTAGCCAGTGGGATGAATATGCATGTTTGCTCGACGTCCCCCTCGTGTGGATGTGGATGATGTGGATACGGATGTGGATGTGGGTGTGTTATTAAAATATATCTTTATGCAAATGGGGTCTCCGCAGAGGCACTGGCCCTCCCTCCTAATCAACCATTAGGATCTGAAGCCATGCCTCAGAAATTTGAAATTGGGGCATAGAAAAAAAAATCCTCGGAGACCAAATCCGGCCTATGAAATTGAAATGGGATTTTCTAAATTTGAAAATGGCCTATGGAACTAAGCTTGTTCCCAATATAAGAACTATGGTGTTCTATACTCCTTGAAATCAAGGGCTTTAGATATACCCTGGCCTCGGTATTTGAAATACCACCTCAATAAGACCTTACAGAAATCAACCTCAGTAATCACTGAAATAGGCCTCAGAAATCGTTGAAACTAGTCTAAGGTTAAGTTGTTCAGAACTTTACTAACTCACTAAGATTATTTCTTGTCAAGGCACGGCGACACTTAAAAAATCCAGCAACCACAAGATTGAGTACAATGACCTCAAACATTGCTTCAATTAGAGGATTTCATGTTCTTTTACTATCTGCTTTTATAGTTCTCAATATTAAAGTTATGATATTAGATAAAGACCTTATGAACAACTGGATGTACAGAAATATTAAATAAAAAAATTCAAATATTTTCCTAAATAAAGCTTAAAGCTCACTTGGATAGTATATCACAATATCTTGAAGTGGAACAAATATTATCAACCATGGCCCAAACATACTACAGAAAAAAGGTTTTTCATATCAACAACATTCGTATCAATTTTGTAGCTCTTAGCTTCTCTAGATGTTGAACCATTTGCAACTTTGGTGCACAAGTATGTTTTGGAGAGAAATCCTCTCCAAAACATACTTGTGTACCAAAGCTGCCTTGTTTGAGAACCATGTGCAACAGAACACCAGAGCAATTGTGTAGGCCTCCTAATTTTCTTCAAAACAAGACATATATATCATCTTAGGAGACAACGTTACAATTAGAAGTTGGATCTCCCGAAATATCTTTTTGCTAGCAAACATTTTTCCGTTTAAGAGCCCATAACACATGTTTGATGGCCAAAATATTATAACTCAATAAACTCAGTTGTGGAAATTCCTTTGAAGAGTTTCCTGCCTCGGGATAATTATTGTGCAAAAGCATGATAAGGCTCACAGTCTATGGACTCACGGAGATGTTATTGTCTACAACATAAAAAGTGGAATGAAATCCTGTGACAGGAAAATGTTGCCCAAAAGAATGGCATTAAAGCTCACCTTCAAGCTGGTAAATACAAAACTTGCGAGGGAAATTTTGAACTTTGCTAATTCCCCAATGAACCTTATATTTCTTATCTTTGTTTCAATGTTCATTTGATCCTGCACAAAAATATGATTAACATATACACTTAACAGTGAAAACTTAATAGCATAAGATGACAATGGCATGCCTAACAAAGAAACAGACTTTATCTCGATATAACAAAAGACCAAAATACAAGAAGTACCATGTAATGTTTTCAAAAAAGTCACTGACAATACCGAAATAGAAGGCCATAACCACATAGCTTCCCTTAATGCCATTAATTAATAATACAAGAAATATCTAAAAACACAAACCAC
>JZKD02S1672086.1:111464-128922 GCA_000966675.3 Picea glauca
GTTTAGATGTTGCATTGGTTTTGTCACCATGCAACATTGGGATCATCACCAACTCACTACTCTTTGTTCAGTCAGTTAACTGAAGACTAGTTAACTAGTTAACTTAGCTAGGTGGCAGTTCACTCCCGTAACTGCCTAAGAGACTAGACTAGGTGGCAGTTTACTCTTGTAACTGTTGGTGTGTGTCTAGATCAATCTAGACCACCACTATGGCTCATTAGTTAATCATTTATCCTATATATATTGTAAATTATTCACTCTTTGAGTGTGGAATACGGTTAATGAGAATTATTCCATTCTTTCTCTCCTTCTTCTTCCTTCTCCAATTCTCTCTACAAATGTGTGTATTATTGTTTAGCTAGATCTGTTCTGTGTAGGTTCAACACATTTACATGGTATCAAAGTCAACGGACTGCTAAGCAAAAGCTACACCAAATCATTTTTTGCAGGTACAAAAGATCGAAGGCAGCAAAAAGATGGATTATTCATCGAAAATACTTCTCACGGCTCATAACTATTTGGAGTGGAAGCCAGAGATTCTACTTCTTCTCAGAAATAGAGGCTTATACCAAATAACCATGGAAATTGAAGTAGAGCATGATTCTGTCGATGAGAAAAATGACTTTCTCAATAGACAAGATATGGCCATAAGAAGTATCAGCATGTTTGTTTCTCCCAGACTTTTCCATCAAGTATATGAAAATCACAAGGATTAACTCCAAATGAATTATGTACCAGATTGGAGGTTCTATTTGGGAATAAAGAATATTGTGAATATTTCATGCAGGAGGTCGAATAGATAGAGCCAGAAGAGAAGCCATCAGAAGATCAAGTCTCTTATTATGAAGAGTCTTCTACAAAAGTATTTGCAGAAATTTGTATTCCAATAATTGAAGATGATGTCTACTCCATTTCAGATTTATTTTATAAAATTCATGTGGAAGATATATGGCATGCATCTCAAGCGTCACATGCAGACACTTTTGCATGCACCATGCATGCATGTCAGGAGACAAAAAAAGAGTCGCGCAAATCAGACTTCATTCTGATATTTTCTGAGCACAATTTGCAGAAACAAATTGGATATTTGAATTCCTCTGGAGAAAATATCCAATTTCAAAAAAATAATCGTCTGAAACGGAGTCCGGAAAGTGAAGTTATGATTTTTTTAAAATCAACAAAATTTCAGCATTTTTCTGGAAACGGCCGCACGGTTTTCAAAATTTCATCCAAAAATTATTTGGATATTATTCATTACAAGAAGATAAAGTGGATATGTGTGGAAATATCAATGATGCATATACTTCATCAGATCCGTGCAGACATCTACATCTTCAACAAAATCTTCAAAGAGCACAAACTTGCGCAGTTGCGAGGTCTTCTTGGAGTGAAGGACATGGTTGCTTAGCAACTGTTTTTTGTTCCTTGTCATTTTTTTATTTTATGCATTGTAATTTGAGGGGGGGGGTTGTTCCCATGAGGTTTTCCCTCTTTCCTCGTTTAGTTCAGTGTATCTTTTGTATTTGGGTACCCAACATGGCCTCATAGCCGGGACCCATTCTTTATTTTCACCATAGTGATGTTTAGGGGGGATATTGGAGCTACTTCACACACACCTAGGATTTATTTTTCCTAAGGTTATTCCTTGTTTATTAGTCATAATTGGTCATTATCCAGTCTTCTATATTTTAGGGGAGAATATTCCACCTGGAGAATATTCTCTTCCAGTTGACACTTTAGTTTGACTAGTTGAGTTGAGTTTAGATGTTGCATTGGTTTTGTCACCATGCAACATTGGGATCATCACCAACTCACTACTATTTGTTCAGTCAGTTAACTGAAGACTAGTTGACTAGTTAACTCAGGTAGGTGGCAATTCACTCCCGTAACTGCCTGAGAGACTAGACTAGGTGGCAGTTTACTCTTGTAACTATTGGTGTGTACCCAGATCAATCTAGACCACCACTATGGCTCATTAGTTACTCATTTATCCTATATATATATTGTAAATTATTCACTCTTTGAGTGTGGAATACTGTTAATGAGAATTATTCCATTCTTTCTCTCCTTCTTCTTCCTTCTCCAATTCTCTCTACAAATGTGTGTATTATTGTTTAGCTAGATCTATTATGTGCAGGTTCAACACATTTACAAAAGTTGGTGGAATACAATAGTAAAGATTTATTTTAAATTATATTTTATCTAACGAAAAATGAATATATTAAAAAATATTCAAATCTCAAAATTTTTATTGTTTGAGAAAATCAAAATTCAAATAAATATATACTTATTTTGATGGAACTTCTAAGGACAATTCCAACAAAATAACTTCGTGCAACATCTACAGTACTTGTGGTGTACTTGGCATTGCCAACTTTGATGGCATTCTCCACCTTAAATAGTCCAACTATCATGGCCTTCACCTATTCCACTCCATCATATAGTTTTATAATTATATAAACTTATATTAATAATTATTTTCACATTCTCCTTGAAATAAGTGTCAATATAGGAAGGACATGGAAATTATAAAAGAGTCTTTTTCAAGAGCCTAGTCAGAATTAAGGAAAATTTTAATGACCCATACTTATCTATAAGTATAGAATCCTTTGTCAATTTTACTAATTCTTAAAATACTAATCATAAAATGTTGGGTAATGTCATTTTTAATAAAAGGTTCATAAAGTCTACATTAGAGTAAAACATTGTGAAACCATTTCATCGAAAGTGTATAGATCAAAATGTATTATTATTAGTCCTTGTCGTAGACATAGAGGGACTATACTGATCGATAATTCGTTGGCTTCCTATTAGTTTGTCCATTGACCACAAATATTTGCATAATATCTATTGTTGGAATTAGGGAACTAAAAACATTTATTTTTATATAATAAAAAGTACCATATATGTCATGATCTGATTGGATAACAGATTGGAGGTCTTATTGTTGGCTTCACTATTCCCGATGTTTTATATGTTAGCATATCCAAAGTTTTTTATCATATAGGGTCTTTCTAAATAATATATGTTCTTATGCATTGCTCGAAGGTGGATTAATGCTAGCATTGGTTCGAATGTTTGTCTTAGCATTTTCTCCTAGCTAAATTTATCCTAAGTTTTATTAATTATAAATAATTTTATGTTTGTTGTACTATTGTTATTATTATTATTATTACTTTTTATTATTATTAAGTACTTATCGTACATAAAGAGGCCTGCCACACGCATTCTTTCTTAAATTTCTACACAGCGTGAGGCCCTTGGATGGTTCTGACAACCTTAAATGTTTACGTAACAGATCTGAGACCCTTAAATGTTTACTTAATAGGCTACAATCTTGTCTGTAGTGAATTTGGGCAGTTTGGGTATACTGAAGCTTGCGAGTTCCAATGGTTCGGGGTCGAATTGCAAATGATGGAAATGATGTCTGCAAAATGTGTATCACGAAATTGTTGGGTACAAAATGTAAATGACTGAAGTGTTGAGTGCAAGATGTATATCACGGAACACTAGAATGAAAAATAAAAATAAATATGAATAATTAATTGAATAAAATTTAACAAAACATTATCACATATTAATAATGAATACATATTTAATATTAATATTATAGAATAGATATCATTAATTTTACTTTATTATTTATTTATTAATATTAATATAAAATAGTATATACAAGTATATATCCATTTTAACTCTAGAGTCAAGAAGGAACCTGTATTATCATAAACAAAATCAAAATTCCAAAATTATATTTAAAAACATTAAAAATAATATTGAATAAAATTTAAATAAATGTTTATATTATTATTTAAGTAAAAAGTGTTATAGCATTATATAAATTACTATAAATGTTGGTACAATGGCTTCAATATTTCCAATGTTTTATATGTTAGCATATCCAAAGTTTTTGATCATATACGGTCTTTCTGAATCATATATTTTCTTATGCATTGCTTGAAGGTGGATTAATGCTAGCATTGGTTCAAATGTTTGTCTTAGCATTTTTTGTTAGATAAATATATCCTAAGTTTTGTTAATTATAAATATTTGTATGTTTGTTGTACTATTGTTATTAGTATTTTTATTATTTTTTATTATTATTAAGTACTTAACGTAGGTAAAGAGGCATGCCACACGCATTTTTTCTTAAATGTTTACACAGCGCAAGGAGCGAGGCCCTTGGACAGTTCTGGGAGCCTTAAATGTTTACCTAAGAGGCCTCACACCCTTAAATGTTTACTTAACATGCTCTTGTCTGTAGTGAATTTGGGCAGTTCGGGTATAGTGAAGCATTCTAGATCGAATTGCAAATGACGAAAGTGATGTCTGCAAAATGTGTATCACGAAATTGTTGGGTACAAAATGTATATGACGAAAGTGTTGAGTGCAAGATGTATATCACGAGACATGAAAAATAAAAAAATAAAAATAAATATGAATAATTAATTGAATAAAATTTAACAAAACATTATCACATATTAATAATGAATACTATATTTAATATTAATATTATAGGATAGATATCATTAATTTTACTTTATAGTTTATTTATTAATATTAATATAAAATATATTATAGGATAGATATCATTAATTTTACTATATAGTTTATTTATTAATATTAATATAAAATAGTATATACAAGTATATATCCATTTTAACTTTAGAGTCAAGAAAGATCAATTTCCAGGTACAAACCTTTATTATCATAAACAAAATCAAAATTCCAAATTTACATTTAAAAACATTAAAAATAATATTCAATCAAATTTAAATAAATGTTTATACTATTATTTAAGTAAAAAGTGTTATAACATTATATAAATTACTATAAATCTTGGTACAATGTTATAATATTCTATAAATTACTAAATCTTATGTTGCGGTTGGTCGAACTCGTGATACATAAGCATGACTATAAATGTGAATCCGCTAGTCCGCAACCTGCGTAAATGTTGGGTGCAGAATGCATATGACGGAAGTGTTGGGTGCAAGATGTATATCATGGAACAAAATGAACATGAAAAATGAAAAATAAAAATAAATATGAATAATTAATTGAATAAAATTTAACAAAAACATTATCACATATTAATAATGAATACTATATTTAATATATTTTTTTTGTAAATAAAGAGAGAGATCCTTGTATTATATCATCATGAGTGTACACTTGTATATCATTTGGCAACCACGTGTTCTGCCACATAAGGGAAACCGGAACAGGTGGCTCCAAGCAGTGATATGTCTATAATGGCAAAGTTTCAGTTTACAAAAATTGGAGCAAAAGCTGAGAATTTCAACAGGAACTTTGTTCCCACTAGCTAGCCTAGGGCAGACTTCATTCACAGTCGCCATTACTATGATGGTTACAAAACTGTAAAAAATAGTAAAAAGAAAATCGTTATTCATTCTGAAAATGGTAATTGACAAGAACCAGAGACACGGGTGGGTCGCGTCAAGCCTTTGGGGAACATGGATGTCCATGGGCGGTTTAGACCATAATGAACTTCTTCTTGTAGGTGAGGCATTGTGCATGTGGTGGGGAATCTGAGAGCGCATCGAACAACAGATATAGTCGTTGATGGATGGTCCTTTGTCCATGCACTTGTTCGTCCTGTTGTTGCCAGATGTTAAAGAGAAGCTCCAAATGCTCCGCTGCCAGATGATAGGTGTGGTGTGAGCCTTCCTCACCACCATCATTTCCTGTGTCTTCCATTGTAAATGGGTTCTCCCCATATCCTGCCAGTTGCCAGCTTGGGGGGATTTCCTCCTCTACAATGCAACCTCCTTCCCATGAGCGAGGCTGAAAGTCATGGGAGGTAGAAGGGCTTGGGAGGCTTGCCCTGGGGGGAGACCCTTTCATTTTCACCAGGCTCAGGCTTGGTTGTGGAGCTAAATGTGGCTCAACGTCATCCAACTTCGTGCCCGGATGTTGAAGTGAGGGAAGTGCCTCCTCTTTGACTATGTTGAGGATAGTTGGTGAATGTTGGGATGGCAGAGGAGAATGCTCAGTGAGGGACAAGGTCTCCGTTTTGGGAATGCGAAGGGGAGGTTGAGCTTGAGTCTGGGGCGAGGTAGGCAGGTCTTCCATTTTTGGAATGCCCAGGGTAGATTGAGTGATGTTGGAAGGTCTGTGGGGGTGGCTAAAATGGGCAATCAGGGCTCGCTGAGAGGTTGAGAGCCGGTTGTCATGGGTGAAGGCGTTCTTATTCCTGGTGGAATTCCTAGGCTTGCCTCTATCCCGTGGCATGGTGAGAACCAGAGAGCAAGATCAATTATGGTCGGGGGAGTTATGGAGGTCACACAGGAGGTAGGCAAAGAGGCCAAGAGGGCCAAGAAGCACTGAGCAGAGGTGGTAGCTTGCAAACAACGGGTAAGAATGCACGCCTTGGTCATTTTTATCGTTGTTGGGAGCCATTGATGCCCCTTCCATCGCCATTGAAGGTTGAAGGGACTGGTTCAAGAGCCTAGTACCAGTGGCCTGGTTGGATCGCTCCTCCGAGATCTCCTGCAAGCGCACTAGGTTAATATCCCTTATGGTGAACACCATGGGGAGTTAATTGCATCGGGGGTGGCGACTTGGGGTATTAACTCCCCCCGCCAACTGTGCCTTCCACCTGTCCCCCTCCTTTTGCCAAGTGTCACCCCATCCGGGTGAGGATAGTCCCTTCAAGCCATCTCCTAGCAGTGAGTCCAAATTGTTGAGCTCTGGGGCCTTCCAGGGATCGTGAGGGTGATTTGTTGTGTGAGGTCCACCCCTGCATTAGCTAGTCTTTATGATGATTTGTTTGCGTCCCTTCTCACATGATAGGTGATGATAGTTAGAGAGGGTCTAAGTAATTCTTGAAAGCTGCATAGGGGGCCCAATAGGCACCAACTTGGGGTGATCTCTTACAGGTTCCTGCCATTGATGATTTTGGAAGCTAGCTCGATTATAACCTTTGAGTCTCCTTCGATGATGAGGCAGGTGAGGTTGTGGTCTAGGGCTAGTTGGACTCCTCTGATCATACCCCATATCTCCACCGATTTGTTGGTATCATGGCCCAGGTTTTCTGTTGTTATGTTGTGCATTCTGCCAAGACTATCCCTTATTACTGCTCCTGCCCCGGAGGGGATTGGATTGCCTTTTGAGGCTCCATCGAAGTTGATTTTATGGAAATGTGGGTGGGGGGTGGGAGACCAGATCGAGGGGTTGATCAGCAGGGAAGAGGGAGGAAGAGGGGGCGGCAAGGAGAAGGTGGAGGAGAGCGTGAGGCCCCAGGAGTTAAGAATTAGGAGTTCTGATGGGTCAGAAGGTTGGTCATCTTTGGTCCAAGGATGGAGCTGGAGGGTTTCTTGAAGGTTCAAGAAGATGGTGGACCAAAGGCTGGCGGGGGTGGAGGGCCTTGAGTGAAAGACTCTCTTGTTTAATTCTTTCCAGAGTTTCCATACTATGAATCCTAGTAGGAGCTGCCAGATCCTATTGAGAATTTGGCATCTGTAGGGTCTTGGTCCCCAATTTCTGATAGTGTTTATGATGCTACCCTGATCTCGATGTGTTCTCTGCATATGTTGAGTGGCATGATCCAAAATATCGGCACTAGTGGCACAGATGTTGAGGAGATGTTCCATGGTCTACTCATTTTTATTGCATAAGTGATAGATCGAAGGGCCAATAAAGCCTCTTTTTCAAAGATTGTCCCAAGTTAGGATCTTGTTCTGTAAGAGGAGCTAGAGGAACGTGGAGATTTTTGGCCAGAATTTGGATTTCCAGACTGCAGTCCAGATGGGATCCTTTGGTATGGATTGAAATCCCTCCTACAGAGCATATCCTTCTTTGAGAGTGAAGTTGTCGTTGGGTGAGTGCCCCCATCGAAGTATGTTAGGGTCATTGCTTACTCGAATTCTTCTATCAAGTCTAGTTTTGCAAGTTGCAGTTTTCTGCTATCTGTAGATTCTGATGCATGGATTTCCAGGTTCCCAAGGAATGATTGTTTGGGTTGGCTATCCACATGTTAGCTACTTTAGCTATGGCGAGGTTTTGTATGTGGTTTTCATAATGTAGTAGAGTTTCATCTAATTGAAGGGGTGGCAGTCGTTGCCAGAAGTCAGTCCATAACCTAGCAGTTTGACTGTTGTTGATTTCCCATAAGGCATGCTCCTGGATAAGTGGTATGTTCTGCCAGGCAGCATTCCAGATGTTGGAGCCTGGAAGTTTGTCTTGCATTCGGATCCAGTGTGATTGTTGGATGTCTGGTGCATATTTGTGTTTCCAAAGCTGGGCCCATATTTTTGTTGGAGTTTTGATCCATCTCCACTGAATCTTTTCTCCCATAGTGTTGTTGAGTTTGCTAGGGTCTCAGAGGCCAAGACCCCCCAGGGCTTTGGGTTTGCAGACTTTTTACCAGCTGACTAGAGCCCATTTCTTGTCTAGGTTGTGGCCATGCTAAAGGAAGTTTCTTTGAAGATTCCAAATTTATTTTATGACTGATTGAGGGACAGCAAGAGCGGAAAAAAGACAGGTGGGTATGGCTTGGAGAACTGATTTGAGGAGAATTATTCTGGCTGGGAGATTGAGTGAGCGAAAGGTCCAACTGTTGATTTGGTTAGAGATGGAGAGCAAGAGAGAGTCCCACGAGAGGTTGCGGGTTGCCGAATCTGACAAGGGGAGGCCTAAGTAGTGAGTTGGTAGGGAGCAGACCGGGATGGAGAGTAGCTGAGAGACATGTTGTTGGATGGATTTGGGGGTGTTGAAGAAGAAAAGTTGTGATTTTGCTAGGTTTAAGGAGGTGCCAGTAGCTTCACTGAAGTCTGATAGGATGGATTTGAGCTTGTGGATTCTTGCGTCATGGGGGTGTTCATAAACATGGTGTCATCTACGAATTGACTATGGGAGGCCACAGGTTGAAGCCCATGAAGGGGAGGCCTTGCAGAGATCTATTTTATATGGAGGCTTTTATGTACCATCCTAGACCCTCTACCATTATTACAAAGAGAAAGGGGGAGAGAGGGTCCCCTTGTCTTATTTTCTGCGAGGGGGAGAAGGGTTGGGAGGGGGTTCCATTAACAAGGATTGAGAAAACGGTGGAGGAGATGAGGTTCAAAATCCTGTCAATCCAGTTGGTGCAGAATCCTAAATCAGTTAGGGCCTCTTTTATATAATGCCAACTTAGTTTGTCAAAGGCTTTGGAGAGGTCAATCTTGAGAAGCATACCTAGCATACGTGTGATTTTGAGAAAATGAATGACCTCGACTGCTCCTTTGAGATGATGAAGGGGAGGATTGGCTTAAGTCTTAGAGCTATTACTTTCGAGATGATTTTGTATATCACATTGCAGAGTATTATGGGTCTGAAATTTTTTGGGTTGGTGACCCTCTCTTCTTTGGGTATCAGGGTGAGGAAGGTGGTGTTAAGGGTTGGGAGGACTTTGTCGGAGTTGCGTGATTCCTCCACTAGTTGCCAGACTTCTTCTCTTAGCATGGGCCAGCAAAAGTGAAAGAAGTTTGTTGTGAATCCATCGAGCCCTGGAGCCTTACTCGTGGGTATCTCCCATATGGCCTGATCCACTTCATCTTAACTTATGGGGGTCATGAGGGATTCATTTTTCTCCTGAGTGATGAGTGTCAGTATGTTGGTTGTCACTCTACCAATTGTCTCAACGCGATTCATCGGTGCCTCTGAGAGGACGTCTTGGTAGTAATCAGTGAGCTCCCAAGTGATGTCCTATTGAGTGAGCAGGGTGCTGCCCTGAGCATTTTCTAGCTTGGTTATGTGGTTGATGAAGCGCATGTGGATCATAGAGTGATGGAAGAATTTTGTGTTTTTTTTCCCTTCTTTTATCCATTGAATTCTGGATTTTTGTCTCCAGATAATTTCTTCCTGTTTTAATCTTTCTTCCAATTGTTTCCTGATTTGTCGCTCCTCCTACTGCTGATTTGGGGTGTATCCAGTTTGGATGGTTGTCTTTTGTAGGGCTTCAAGTTTTTGTTCCAGGAGTTTTCTCTCTTGGAATATGTTTCCAAATACTTCTTTGTTCCACTTCCGCACTTGCTGCTTAAAGTATTTGAGCTTTTGCTGGAAGCAGTACATCTTGGTTCCCTACTGAATCTCTGTCATGTCCCACCAATGACGAGCCAAGTTTTGGAAGTCTGGATGTGAAAGCCAGAACTTTTCAAATTTCAAGGGTTTGAACTTGGGGGAGGCCATAGTGTCAACCCATAGCTGAACAGACCAATGATCTAAGCCTGGTTTTGGAAGGATGTTGGACTCTATTAGTGGGCCTTCCAAGAGAAGGGTCTCTGAGAGAAGAAAGCGGTTGAGCCTACAGGCGATTTGTTGGGGTCTCGTTCGCTTGTTCGTCTGAGTGAAGGTTCCATTGCCATTTTCTATGTCTACTAGTTTGTGAAGTTCTAGAAATTCCTAAAATTTTATGCTATCTTGTTCCAGTCTTTTCTTCCCGCCTATTTTTTCCTCCAGAGAGAGGATCATGTTGAAGTCTTTGTCCACTATCCATCTCTGGTTTTTATCTATGGAGCTAAGGTAAGTTAGATTCTAAAGGAAAAGTTATTTTTCCTAGATGATCTGTGGTCCATATGCATTGGTGATCCATCCATCTTTATCAGAGCCAATTGCTCGATAATGGGCTGTGAGGGAGCTCAGTGTTGAGAGGCCTTGGTTGAGAATGACGGAGTTTGGGTTCCAGAGGATGGTCAGGCATCCTGCCGCGCCTTTCGAGTCTATTTGGTATGAGTTGCAGTTGCGCCAACATCCTCTGAAGATCTCTTCTGCGGTCTGAGCCGCAATTTTTTTTTCTTGGAGGAGGAGGATATCTGGGTCTTCTGTTTTGATGCAGTTGCGGAGGATCCTTTGCTTGGATATTCCATTGAGGCCCCTGATGTTCCAAGTGATGACTTTCATGATTTAACAGTTTGGTGGGTAGGAGAAGGAGCTCTCTAAGAGATTTTGTATATGTCCTGAGTTGATCATATAGTTGCCAACTTACCTGATGAGTTGTTGCGTTATTTTCCTGCCCCTCCTTTTGTTCTCCTTTGTGTTTCTTCTTTGATCTGGGTTAGGATCTCCTCTTATGCCTAGTCGTAAGGTTTCCCCTGCTAACGAGTCCAGAAAGACTTTGTGAACTTTCCTTAGTTGATCTTCAGGTAGGGTTTGTAGATCTTTCTTGTTGAGAGCTTCTTCAAGTCTGTTGAGGTATGTTCCTGCTAGGTCTTGTTCATTCATTGCCATGATTGTGTCTTCCTCCTTATCCGGTGCTTTTCCTGATTCTGGGGGGTAGCTCAAGGTTTCCTGGGTTGGGGCCTCCCTTGGTTGCCGACTTTCCTTATTGTTGGTGCCATATTCTCCTATTTCTTTATGGCGGTTTTCCAACTCGTCTGTCGTTGGTAGTTTTGTGAGGGCTTCAAAGGAGTTGGTGTTAGGGTGTTTCTGACTATTGTTGGCTGTTGGTTTTCTCTACATTTTCTTTCTATGATTATGCACCTAGGTGAAGCCATCCTTTGGCTTTTATTCCTCGGCTGGCTTGGGGGGGGCGTTGAGGGGGGAATCTTTGAAGAGATGTCCATGCTCATGGCATTTTCTGCATCTGAATGGTACGTGCTCGTAATCTATTGTCTGTGCCCACTCCTCATCTTGGTATTTCAGGGTTATCGAGCCTGGGAGGGCCTTGGATATGTCCATATAAACGCAGATTCTGGCATAGGAGGTGTACTTCCTGTACTTAGTGGCTTCTAAGGACTTGACATGCTTACCTAGAGTATTACCTATGCCTAATAAGATTTCTTCTAACCAAAATTCTTGAGGTAAGGAGTAGAGACGAATCCATATCGGGGCATAGGTGAAGTTCTCTTTCTCCAGGGAAAAGCGTTCAATCCAAAATCATAGATATAGCCCAGTCGAGTTGTAGAAGTAGGGTCCTCCTTCGAATACACATTCTTTGTCCTCCAAATTGTAGAATATAACTGTGAAGAATCCCTTAGAGCTCAACTGGAGCTTGTAGTCTCCCTTGGGGCTCCACCAGGTTTTGATCCAGTGAGCCAGGTCTTTTTCCGAGGGCCAGAGGCCTAGGAACTTGCCTATGAGGGCATGGTCCCTCATGAATTGGGTATGCTCTCCTATTATGTTGTTTTTTATGATGTATTGTGGTGCCCTTGGGGTCTGCGGAATGCATTTTCCTGGTAGACATGCACAAGCTTCTTTTGGATGCGAGGTCTCTGCATCCATGTTCGTTCTCGTGCTTCCATTTGTTTCGTCTTGCAAGAACTGTTCTCATAGATGCTATGGCGGTTCGAATGACAGTCTGCGTGCGCGAGCGTTCTACAGGTCATTCACTGCAATATTGCGGTATGAGGGGGCTTCTGCCCCCTCTTCAGTGGTCATTTTGTTGCATCGGTCAGAGCTTTAGTGAAGAGTGCATCAGAGGTTTGCAGAGGTGTTCGGCTGAGAAGACAAGGGATTCGAGAGAGCATGAAACCCTAGTTGCAGAGCATCAGAGCATCAGCGAGCCCTCCGATCTCTTCGGTCTTTCCTGTGGTATCTTTCTCCTGATCATTTTATTTCATGTTCAATACTATATTTAATATTAATATTATAGGATAGGTATCATTAATTTTACTTTATAGTTTATTTATTAATATTAGTATTAAATAGCATATACAATTATATATATCCATTTTAACTCTAGAGTCAAGAAAGATCAATTTCCACATACAAACCTTTATTGTCATAAACAATCAAAATTCCAAAATTACATTTAAAAACATTAAAAATAATATTGAATAAAATTTAAATAATTGTTTATACTATTCGTTAAGTAAAAAGTGTTTTACCATTATATAAATTAGTATAAATTTTGGTACAATGTTATAATATTCTATAAATTACTAAATCTCATGTTGTTGTTAGTATCTCATGTTGTTGTCAGTCCGATGATACATAAGCATGAGCATGACTATAAATGTGAACCAGTGAGTCCGCCAACCAACCCACGGAATTGTTGGGTGCAAAATGTATATGACGGAAGTGTTGGGTGCAAGATGTATATCAAGGAACAGTGGGGATATGAGAAATGAAAAATAAAAATAAATATGAATAATTAATTGAATAAAATTTTACAAAATATTATCACATATATTTAATATTAATATTATAGGATAGATATCATTAATTTTACTTTATAGTTTATTTATTAATATTAATATAAATAGTGTATATATATATATATATATATATATATATATATATATATATTAACTCTAAAGTCAAGAAGGATCAATTTCCATACAAACCTTTATTATCATAAACAAAATCAAAATTTCAAAATTCCAAAATTACATTTAAAAACGTTAAAAATAATATTGAATAAAATTTAAATAAATGTTTATATTATTCTTTAAGTAAAAAGTGTTATAGCATTATATAAATTACTATAAATCTTGGTACAATGTTATAATATTCTATAAATTATTAAATCTCGTGTTGTCGTGATACATAAACATGACTATAAATGTGAACCTGCTAGTCCGCCAACCCACATAATTGTTGGGTGCAAAATGTATATGAAGGAAGTGTTGGGTGCAAGATGTATATAAAAATGAAAAATAAAAACAAATATGAATAATTAATTGAATAAAATCTAACAAAACATTATCACCTATTAATAATGAATATTGTATTTAATATTAATATTATAGGATATATATCATTAATTTTACTTTATAGTTTATTTATTAATATTAATATAAAATAGTATATACACCTATATATCCATTTTAACTCTAGAGTCAGTCAATTTCTAGGTGCAAACCTTTATTATCATAAACAAAATCCAAATTCCAAAATTCCAAAATTACATTTAAAAACATTAAAAATAATATTGAATAAAATTTAAATAATTGTTTATACTATTCTTTAAGTAAAAAGTGTTATAGCATTATATAAATTACTATAAATCTTGGTACAATGTTATAATATTCTATAAATTACTAATCCGCCAACCAGCAAAATTGTTGAGTGCAAAATGTATATGATGGAAGTGTTGGGTGCAAGATGTATATCACCAAGTCTGACATGAAAAATGAAAATTAAATATGAATATGAATAATTAATTGAATAAAATTTAACAAAACATTATCACATATTAATAATGAATAAGATATTTAATATTTTGTTTGAACCCTTAACATGGTTGGATTTCACTCCATCACCGACTGTCCTACACCTCGGGGACAATAAGATATTTAATATTAATATTATAGGATAGATATCATTAATTTTACTTTCTAGTTTATTTATTAATATTAATATAAAATAGTGTATACAAGTATACACTATTTTAACTCTAGAGTCAAGAAGGATCAATTTCCAGGTACAAATCTTTATTATCATAAACAAAATCAAAATTCCAAAATTCCAAAATTACATTTAAAAACATTAAAAATAATATTGAATAAAATTTAAATAATTGTTTATACTATTCTTTAAGTAAAAAGTGTTATAGCATTATATAAATTATTGCATGACTATAAATGTGAACCCGCAAGCGGAATTGTTGGGTGCAAAATGTATATGACAGAAGTGTTGAGTGCAAGATGTATATCACGGAAGAGACGGTACATGAAAAATGAAAAATAATAGTTTATTTATTAATATTAATATAAAATAGTATATACAAGTATATATCCATTTTAACTCTAGAATCAAGAAGGATCAATTTCCAGGTACAAACCTTTATTATCATAAACAAAATCAAAATTTCAAAATTACATTTAAAAACATTAAAAATAATATTGAATAAAATTTAAATAATTGTTTATACTATTCTTTTAAGTAAAAAGTGTTATAGCATTATATAAATTACTATAAATCTTGGTACAATGTTATAATATTATATAAATTACTAAATCTCATGTTCTGGTCTTTTGGACTCGTGATACATAAGCATGACTATAAATGTGAACCGAGAGTCCGCCAACCCACGGAATTGTTGGGTGCAAAATGTATATGACGGAAGTGTTTGGTGCAAGTTGTATATGAGTTGGACATGAAAAATGAAAATAAAAATAAACATGAATAATTAATTGAATAAAATTTAAATTTGAAACAAAGAGATGATTAATGTATCAAACAATGCATTAACTCATTCTAAATAAGTTAGTGCACCAACCATGGATCTCAAAATTGGCCTACAATTTACTAATCTGGATAGTAGGTTATAAGAATTCAAGTCTCCATAATACACTCATGGTAAGATTCTACAATCTTCTATCTTCTTGATTCAACTCTCTTCACATTGATTTCTAAGAGTTGTATCCAAGATGGTATCACCAAATAGTTGTACCAACAATTAAGTTGTTCTGGGTAAATTAACTTTTAATTTACTTTTAATTAACTCAACAAATTAACTATCACTTTTCCATGTAAATTAACTTTTAGGCAGGGACTACGCTACCATGCAGCACTTGTTCTCTATATTTATTATTTTAAATTTAATTGAATAAATTTCATATATTATAATTGTTGGATAGTATAAATTAATAAAACCTTTGGAAAAAATAAATATTAATAAAATATAATCATTGTTATTTTAGTAAACAATTATATTATAACTTTGTCTTGTAATCTTTGGATAATAAAAAATAAAAAATAAAATAACATTATTATTAGTTAATAATCATGTTATACTATTATTATTATAATATATGAAAAAAACATAAATATTCAAATCACAAACATTTCACTCATCATATTCAAGTATTTTTGTTTCTAAACACATTTAATCAACATATTGTATATTTTTGGACAAGAAGCAATTCACCTTGAACAACAATTAAACAATATATGGCATTAATGGTTGTAACTTTTTGCAATCACAATTCCAATTAAATGCTTTCATAAAAGTAAAGTTAAACATTATATGCCAACTATAAATTTAAATGAGTGATACATATCAAATTTCACTTAAAAACAGAAAAATCATTAACAATGTTTGTCATTAGCATACTCATATTACATTTTATAAATCAAATGACAACAACAACTACAATATTATATGAAAAACATAATATACATGAGTGATATACATATGATTATACATGTCAAACATACATCTAAACAAAATCTGCAATAAACATGCCATATATAGATCTCCAGACAAATATAAAATAATAAGTATAAATGTCAGTCAGTGCCACTACTAGCAAGGTCCACCACCAGAGTCAGGTGCATCAATGTCTCTACTACCAAAGGTAGAGCCTCTATCAAGAACGATTATCTCATAAAAAAATGTCGACATAAGTGCACTATCAAGTGTCTCTATATCAATATCATGAATATGTGCATCAATAGTACCTGATGTTAGCATAGTGTCCAAAGCATCAGAACCTTGTGACACATGTGGAGGAAGAGGAGGAAGATGGGGATCGATGGATGATGACACATGTGGACTAGGAGAAAGACAATGATCGGCGGATGGTGACATAAGCGAAGGAAGAGGGGGAGGAGGAGGATCAGATGTGGATACAGGTTCAAGCACATGTGGAGGGGAAACATGAGGAGGAAGAGGATCATACGTGGATGGACAATCATTAAATGTTGTAGCTGACTCATGTGGAGGAGAATGAGGAGGATCGTGTGGTGGAGTAGAGGATGTGGATGGCTCTGCTAATGAGCTAGATGTAGTATCATCACAACCACTAGCCCTCAATGTATCAATGAAGTTGACCACATCAATAATATGACGCATCAACATCATCATGTCACGAGGAAAACACCACCATGTA
Organism: Picea glauca; assembly: GCA_000966675.3. Lineage (NCBI taxonomy): Eukaryota > Viridiplantae > Streptophyta > Pinopsida > Pinales > Pinaceae > Picea > Picea glauca. Next base: position 128,243 of record JZKD02S1672086.1, read on the forward strand.
GCAGAGAGCACCTCTACCAGTAATATGTCTATAGGGGGTACATGTACCACTCTGTGACTAGTCATGACACGACATAGCTCATCTTCCACCTCTAGTCGAACTCTCAAATACGACATGTGAGTTCTATGTACTGTTGGAGGCTACTCCTTTGCCTCCCCCATCACCACATAGTCATGTTGGGGAGGCGCATCCCGATAATATGTGCCAATATCTGCAAAATAATAGATAATAATTATAAGATGACTGAAATAAAATGTTACAATAAATTACCTCTGCATTAAATAAGACATAGAAATATGCAAATAGGTTGATCAAAACATAACGATAATATTACTCTTCTCATATATTAACTCCTCTACTATAAATTGTATGTTTGGACATCTCTCCAATCTATCCCCGCATACGGGTACTCTACAATATCGAGAACATTATCATCCTCGCTAGACAACAAATCAATAACTAGCCTTCCCACCGGAGTAATGAGATACTCGGACTAGCCCCTCTTCGGCATCAACAACCCCCACATGCGCATACGTACATCAAACATAGGCCTAAGAGGAAAGTGGGTTATTGTTGGTCGAGTGGCATGAACCCTCTCAAAAAATAGTGTATACAACTCAAACGCGAATGGGAAGAATCACGTCCCAGATTAAACATAGCGACAATGATCTAATGCACGA
>JZKD02S1672097.1:0-10646 GCA_000966675.3 Picea glauca
AAACTTATTACGTTTGTATATTTTCAGTTGGGCCTGCTTTAATGTGGTTTATTAGTATTCAGAGTTAAAGAATTGCTTATGAAGAGGCAAGTCAAAACTTATTGCCTAATTTCAAGTACGTTCAAGGTTTTTATGATCATACAAATCCCTAACCTCAACTTTTCCCTCCCCTTTTTTATTTCTTTTCCTTTTTAATTATTTCAGATTTGCTTTTTTTTTTTTCCATAAATGGCCGTTGCACTATTTTTTGGCTACTTCCCTTCTATAAAACGCCATTATTTTTCCATATTCAGAGTCCATGTACATTTTCTTATGTACTTCATGACTATTATATAGATTACTAGGTAGCATTGGTGTTTCATTAGTGCATCTTCTTCCTTGTTATGACTTTGCTCTTTTGCCATTAGAAATATGTTTTGAAACATGAAATTTTCAATTGGAGATTTTATATTTGTTAAGTCTTGAAATTCTTATGAATCATTATGACAACATTATTTACAATCAATTCTTGGAGTTGCTGGAAAATGAGTTGCTTAAGGCTTATCTGACCTAATTTTGCTATATTGATGTAAATCCTCCTATTGACCTGTATTTTCCTGATAAATGATGTTCATGTCCAAACCCTGACTATTTTGAATGCTGCAACATTACAAGCCCAGACCTAATGTGAGAACGTAGTTTTGTTAGGTATCAAATCTATCAAAACGAACTATTTTCACATTTTCAAATTCAAATAGTTTCTTTTCACATATTTGCTGCAGATACAAAAGAATTTACCAAAATTAAGGGATGTAACCAAAAGGTGGAAAAATCCTAAGCTACATTGTCATTCAGAACACAGTCAAGATTTCAAGACGTGGTTGGGTATTGATATTGGATTCTGTCTATCCTACTCAAGTAATGCATGCATGTTTTCTGTTTTGATTGATATCCAGGAGTTTTCATTCTATAGCTTATGTACCTTAGCTTATGTATCTTAACAATCATTGTGAAGTTAATGAAGCAAAGGTTAGTGTTAATATTTGTATGATGATATAAACTATAATAAGAGTTGGCAACATCGATTCTCAATAGCCCTTTGGAAAGGATTTTGCAACTAAAATCCTGAAGTGAGTATTGCATTTCCATGATATAACTACATATCTTCTAAGTCTCGTTTTCATGATATAGTTGTTTCAGGGGAAAGAATAGAAATGATTCAGGAGCATCGTTGGCAAGCGCGCGGAGCAGGCACTCAACGCATGGGAATCTTTCCGAAATCTCAACGCTGGCAGCCTCAGCGAATATTCTGAAGCACGTCTGAACCCAGCGATTAGCACACCTGAACTCAGTGCTGGAAAAATATTTGAAGCTCGCTTGAACGATTGCGAGCAAAGTGGGAGTTTCCACTCCTGCTCTGGAATGCGGCTGGTCTAAGATAGTCGTTAGGTTAGGTTTTGGAGTAGCCAAGTAGTCGGGGGGAAACCCTAAGAACCCTCTGAGATAAATAGAGGTTATGTATGCCCAAATGAGGCTAGATGCAAGTTAGTAGGAGATTTCTGAGTTTTCAGTTTTTGTTTTGATATAGTTGTAGCCATTTTCGCTTTTGAATATAACAAAGGAAAATTGACCCAATGCATGGTGTGGACATTGCTTGCAATTCTCTATAATTGTGTTTTCATGAATGAATGAATGAATTTCGTTATGAGTGGAAGGAACTGTGAATGTTAGGATAAGTTTCAATTGTCTATCTTCTATCGAGTGGTGCAAGGTGTGCACACAGGACGCAAGGAGTGTGTTGTCGGGATCTGTTTTGATTCCGAAGCTCAAAAGAGATAACACGAAACTTCCCTTTGCAAGGAGTGCAAAGAGACTAGTGCAAGGCATGCACAGTCGTCCACAAGAATTCAAACCTTGCATAAAAATCTGGTGCAAGGAGTGCACAGATCCGAGGTTTGACTAAGTGTCGAAGGGACTTTTTAAGAAGTCAAGGAACCAACAAAAGGAGAACGCCATGAGGGCGAGAGGAACTTCTCTTCGAGAAATCCTTCGGATCTGAGTTATTGAAATACCTAGAATGCAAGGAGTGTGCGAGAAGTTGAAGTCTTCACAAGACCAATCTCAGGAGGAATAACACTTTTCATAAGTGTTAACGAGATCCAAGAGTCGAACTCGTCGGAGGAGCAAAGGTTCCAAACCTTTGAACACTTAGAAAGTCTTCTAAGTCAAAGAAATATGAAGCTCAAGACGAGGAGCGACGTCGGTCGTTGGATCATAGCGTAGGGACCCACAGCCGTCTGATTGAAGATAAGGTACGCGAGCTTTAACACTTCATATACACAGGGGAGAGAACCCACCAAGATTTGAGACTTGAAACTTCCGAAGTCTGGAGTTTCGATTTTTCAAAGTGAAATCTCCATCGTCCGATCATTTGAAGCAGGCTGAGCCGTCAGATCGTTCGAGGTGAACGTCCGACGTTGGATTGCCAAGGAGAATATGAGTCGTTGGATATCGCAAGCCCAGGAGGAATCAAGTTTGAAACTTGAGATTCCCGAAGCGCGTAGTGTCGGAGAGCCGAGAGTCGTCGATCTGTTGGAGGACACTTGTCAGCAGATCGCGAGCTCCGAGAAATTTGTTGTGGGATTCTTCAGTTTGAGAACTGAGGTCGCCAAACGTCGAAGACCCGAAGTGAATCTGAGCCATCGGATCTGGAGGAGACGTGGCAAGGATCTGTGAGCTCCGGGTAAAGTCCCAAAGCGATCTTTAGCCGTCAGATTCAGGGTAGACGTGGCTTGAATCTGTGTACTCTGGGTATAGACCCGAAGTAGTCCTCATCCATTGATCTAGGGAGGGACACGTGTCAGTCAATCACATCCTTCGGATAAAAGCGTTGGGGAAAGGGTGAAGTTTGAGATTTGAAATCTCCGAAGTCTGGAACCCGGAGGAGATCTCGACCATTGATTGAGGGGAGGGTCTCAGGACTGTTGATCTGGATTGAAACATCAAACACCCAAGGTAGAAGATGGACCGTTGATTGTGAGGATAGGTGTCTTCAAATCACCCGCTCCGGAAGATTGAAGTACGGAAGGAGGTGAGGTTTGAGATTTCAAAACCCCAAAGTCTGGAGAACCACAGAGATCATAGCCGTTGATTCAAGGGGATAGGTGTCAGTAGATCTTCCTCTCCAGAAGATTTCCCTGTAAAGGAAAACAAGGTTTGAAACTTGAGAATTCCAGAGCCCAAAATTCCGATTCAACAACAGTCGTCGATTTGGGAGGAGTAAGTCCGAACCATTGACTCCGAGGAATAGATCTCAGTTGTCCATTTGAAAGCACCATCAAGATCATGAGATCGATGGTCATCTCGCATTGCGGGGATAGGAGTTGCGTGGACTTTAAAAAGTCAAGGGCGGACCGCAATCCCTACCATGGTTTCACTGGGAAGATGTGTGGAGGCCCAAGGGACATTGCAGGCCCTAAAGTTGTTTGACTCCAAACCGCTTGTGGCCACGCCCATTATCACGTGGTCATCACCAAAGGTCACATTGGAGGAGGGGCCGAGAGAAAAGGTGTTAACACCCAATACTCTGAGATTTTCGCAGAGCGCGAAAGGGAAGGTCGCAGGTGCTGAGAAGCTTGCGCAAGGAGTCGAGAGGACCTGTGTTTAACACAGAACGAGACCAATGGAGTTTTAGAGAGTCAACTGACTCCAGAATCGAAGATCCTGACCGAGAGGTCATGCAACCCTTAGGAGAGAAGGGGGTCTGCACCAAGAAACCTTCTGGTGAGTTAACTTCTTTCAACAACACTAAGTGATTAGAGTCTTGAGTGCGCAGATTTCTGGCAAATGGAAAATCTGATTCATTTCCCTTCCATAGTTGAGTTAGAACTTAATGTGTTAGCATGTATTATACTGTAGTGACTGTGAGAAGGCTATAACAATATCTATTGTGGACGCACTTCAAAATTTGTTGCTACAGATAATAGGATCCTTTGCATGTTTCCTCTTCTCAAAGTAGACTTCCAGATTTAGATTGGAATTGAAACAACCCTTTCTAATTGAATTGATTTATTTATCCTTTTAGCTATCTAAATTACCATTGGTGTCTGGTTATGATGAAATTATTGTTTATAACTTAGTGTGCCATATGGGATATAGAAGCAGGCTTTGGAATGATATTTTGTATTCTGAATAAGTTCTTGTGTTTATTGGCTTGAAACAGGTTTTGGAATATTTACGAGTAGTTAGACTTGGAAGTGTTATTGGTCCACAACAACATTTTTGCGAGATATGCAGTCATACACGTGGAAGGCTGCAAGTATTAACTAACTTCTGATTAATTCAAAACTACAAAGCATAGTTTCAAAACCCAAAGTTAGTTTCTATGTATATACTATATTGTGTGCGAGATATGCAGTCACACATGTGGAAGGATGTAAGTATTGACTAACTTTTGATTAATTCATGACTGCAAAGCATACTTCAAAATCTAGAGTCAGTTATTCTAATGTCATTTTTTTGGAACTTGGTTCCTTTAGGTTGAATTGATGAGGCACCAAAAGTCTAATACTGATAGAAATACCAAGGAGAATACGCTGCATGTAGCTTGTGACTCTGTGTTGGTATCAGGTGATCTTGCTCTTGAATCAACTGTGGATGCTCTATCTACAGGGACAAACACTTATGGGCACGGGTGTAATGTCCCTTTCCGAGTAGGATCTCCAGAGAGGAGGGCTAAGTAGTCTAAACAGCCCCGTTAGACTATAGCTAGGGCCAAACAAGTGTAAACAGGGTTACTAGAGGTCACTTCAGTCGAGGGTGTTATAATTCGAAAGTGATATTGAGCTAAAAGTGACTAAAAGCGCTTTTTAGCCAAAGTGAGATAAAAATAGAACAGATGAGCTAAAATAGAGTCAACAACAAATTAGGGTTTCGAGCAACTATAAGAGAAGGTAAATCGACCTAATTCATCATTATGAATAATTTGACTTGTCATTGAGGAGAGAGGCGCATCTCAGGAGAGAGAGCTTTGTGGATTCTAGGAGGAATACACCCAGTGGTTCATTTTGGTGTTGAGAGACAAACCCTAGTCATCGGGGAGATCACACAACAAATCTTCCATCGATCTTATCAATAGTTACACAGGTTGAAGCAACAAGGGCGCACTTATTCAGGGTGCGGGCGCAACTTCTGAGGAGGTTTAGTGAGTCGACTTGTCCCAGCCGGGGAGAATCCAAGCATTCCCTTCTGACCCAGTTGAGAGGAGGGGAGGCGCACCTATTGTCTGGTTTCCTGTCAAATTTTGATGGAGAAATTATCTTGGGCACATTACTCAGCCATTGAGGGTGCGAAAATTTGGGAGGATACATTTGGGATTCCCAAGAGATCATCAGACCAGATCCAGGGAAATCCTTCTGACCCATTTCAGAGGAGCCTAGGGCGCTCAGTTTGAGACCCTTATTAGTCGATTTTGATGGAGGAATCACTAGGGCGTAGTTTCCAACAACAGTTGTGGTGCATTTCCCCGGGGGGGTCCATCCGAGATCCGTACAGATCGTCAGAGGGTCGATCTTTAGTTGGTCAACTACCGAGAGTCTTTATGATGTCAGGGCGCACTGTTTGAGACAGTTTCCAGGTGGATCCAAGGAGTTTAGCCACCAAGGCGAACTTTCCAGACTTGCAGCAGTTGCCGTATGAGTTGTTGTAGCGCACAGCAGATCCTATAGCTCATCCATTGATCCAACAACTTTCTTCTATTCTGGGTATCATTGTTTTAGTTTGCTTATTGTATTCTGGCTAAGATCCTTTTGTCTTTGATCTAGCCGAGATATTTATTTTTATTCAACCACATACGACATTGTAAACCGCAAAAATATCATAATGTATGGTTTGCAAACTTTTGTCTCATTTACTATTTGTATGCTCATTTATATGTTGTAAACAATTAATTATCTACACACATGCGAAAAACACCAAGCATGTAGAAACCCGCAGCTCAAACGCATCCAAAAAACCCTAGAGTATCAAGTCAGACACCAGACATATCAGATTAGCAACATTTCCTAGACTAGCCGGATCTGGGATATTACTGTGGTATTAGAGCTTTAGTCCTTCTAGCTTGTGACTAAAGACGATGAGTTCAGCAGGTGACCCAAAGGGACGTGAGAATGTAGGTGACGTATAGGTCACTTACAACAGATGCAGGGAGAGGAGACCTAGACCATATTTTCCCCCTTTTTCTCCCAATTCAGAAGAAGAGGAAGAGACACACATGGAAGTAGAGAGAAGGGTAGAGCATGAGGCAGAGAGGATGATGGGAGACAAATACGAGAGACGAGAGGGCAGTGGCAAGGCCCCCATGGAACCAAAGGAAGCCTTCATGTAGGTACTCAACAATCTGGTAGTCAGTCAGCAGGCCATGACTCAGGCTTTGGCACAAATGGCTGATAGATTGGCTATAGTGGGCACCCAGGGCACACAAGCCCCACATGCAACGCAGGGGAACTTAGGGGCAGGCAGTAGACCCCAGTCACCTACTCGCACATACACCTCTTCGAGTAGGATTCCCAGGCCGTTGTTCCCTAGTTTCCAAAGGGCACCCCCAACAACAACACAACAACCAATAGCACAGAGGTCGCCCACTCAAGCAGAGGAGATTCCAAAGTACAGGAGGGAGTATGCAACATTGGGTCGTGACTTCCATCATGACATGATCCTGGTCGAGTACTGTGGACTAAGACTCAAGAACCGTCCTAGAGAGCCTCAAAGAGGAGGACAACAACAACAATAGGGGCATAACCTGGATTTCATCCAGAAAGTTGGTAAACTCACCATACCTTCTTTTGACGGATCATCCAAATGCACTACCAGAGCCTGGGTACAAAATCTAGACACATACTACAAGCTCAACCAGATGACTGAGACAAAGGCCATCAGTTTCGCTACCCTACGCTTGGAGGGTGAGGCACACGAGTGGTGGCATCATGGACTGGTGACATTGGGTCACAGTCGCATCACTTCCTACAGGGCATTCACAGAGAGACTCATGGACAGGTTTGATAGGAGGGATCCAGAGATCCATTTTAGGGATCTAGCTCAATTAAGACAAACTAGCACAACAGAGGCTTCATCACAGAGTTTTAGCGGGTAGCAGCGGCAATGACAGATATCTTAGAGCCCAGGTTGATTATGTTGTTTACACTGTACAGAGGGGCTCACAAAACCCTTGAGAGGATGGGTGAAGGCATATAGGCCTCACACCTTGCAGGATGCCATTTTATGCACACGAGATCTAGTAGACTCAACGCCGAAGACTAAAACTTTTCCCAAACCTGTTGTGCCACAAGAGGACCAGGATAGGAAACCAATCCAGAGAGAGTGGAAGGGTAAGGAGAATTTGGATGATGCTACGAGGCATGATCTTATGAGAAGGAAGCTATGCTTCACCTGCAAAGGCCCATGGGTCCCCGACCATAGGTGCATGGGCAAGGGACAAATACTAGAGACCCACAACCAGGCAACATGTTTTACTGTTAAGAATCTGGAAGGTCAATAGTTTGAATTTTTTAACTTTCAAAAACAGAGTTCAATATAGGTTTTAAAAAGGAAAAATTAATAGGTACGGAGTTTGCTGAAGAAGAAAGAAATAGGTGTTGATCTTGGAAGCTTGTACAGAAAAATGTTATAACAAACATAGAGAAAGTAAAAGGGGTATGTACTTTGCCCAACCTGTCATTGTAAAATTTTAAAATTTTATCACTATGGTGTACCTTACCCACATGGAATGAGGCCAGGGAAACTCCTGAGCAATTTGCCAAACTAGATGCCCCTCAGACCTGGCACCATAGCTGAAGCAATTCTACTCGTTGTAGTGCAAACTCTTGTGTCAGGCTTATTAAAAGTTAAAACACTATATGTAATGAATCCTGAAAATCAATTTACACCTCTTATACTTATGCCCCTCGAACCATATTGATATGCTCAATGCCTTAATAACTTAATCACTGATCGCTTGAGATTACATGATTGATGGAACCAGTTGCTACTTTCATTGTCTAAGTAGTAGCTAGAGAGAGAGATTGGGTTTAAGACTATGGAAATACAATACCTTTGTCTTGGTGAAGTTGCTTAACCCTGTGCTCATGTTCAAATTCTTATGCAGAATCAAGATATTTTGGACCAGAATAATTTCATGTGTCACAAGTTAGCACAAGTATCTAAAAGTCATATATATTGTTTAGCATGAAATTTTTCGGGTGCTAATAATTTCAACAGTAACCCTTCTAGTTTTTTGTCACCTGGACCAAGTTTGAAAACTGCAAGATCTCCTCTGACTGCACAGGGATCTCTCGCGTTTTCTCGACTCCCTACACAGGTAGTGGAAACCCATTTCCCTAGGAGCTCCACCAAGTGGTTAAGCTCTAGGCGTATTTTGTTGGCCTGCAAACCGATTTATAGAAGTCAAGGATGTGATAGATCTTTTTGAAAATAGAAATTAAAATTTAGCTAAGGAGATTTACCCTTAATAATGACATTGTTAAATGTAATACAAAATTTCAACCCTTAGAAGCTGCCATGGAGAATGTAAGTAACAGACCTGGGCTTAGTGCCTTTAAATATAGCTACAAACAATTCAGTTGTTCATACAGGAGGGGCTTTGCAAAGGTAGAGACCCACAACCAGGCAACATGTTTTACGGTTAAGAATCTGGAAGGTCAATAGTTTGAATTTTTTTACTTTCAAAAACAGAGTTCAATATAGGTTTTAAAAAGGAAAAATTAATAGGTACGGAGTTTCCTGAGGAAGAAAGAAATAGGTGCTGATCTTGGAAGCTTGTACAGAAAAATGTTATAACAAACATAGAGAAAGTAAAAGGGGTATGAAATAAATGTTTCAGATTTTGTTTAGCAAGAGGGAAACTTTAGATATTCGAGAGGATCAAAGGTTATGAAATTTTCCACCGTTGGTATTTATCTTTTGCCTAGCACCATTGATTAGTGTAATTAGAACACTTAAGGTAATCACTTGGATAATATAAAGTGTGGTTGAGAAGAGGAGAAGAAACCTGGATACCTAGATTCTCATGATAGCCATCTTATTTTAACTGCATCCCCAACGTCATTGACCAAGAACAGAACTCAGGACAAAAAATTTGAACTGTTAATAGAAACAGTCTAGGGTAAGAGCAAATGGGATTCTCATAACCACAAGACATGAGGTTTTCATAATTAACTCATCTTGACATTCATTTTTTCATATAGGCAGATTTTAAAGCATACATGACACACCTAAGATTGTGATATAATAATTTAGAGCCCATAACAATTGATTAGCTGATTAGCTTGGCATTCAACAGTTGATTAGCTGATTAGATTGGMATTCATTTTAAAGCATACATGTGATGCCTAGGATTGCGATATACAAGGCTTTTAGAATTCATCAAGTTGATTAGCTCAAGCTGTTAAAGTTTCTCTCAGTGCAAACTTTTATCATCCCATTTCATCACAACTCCAGTTCGAAGAGACGAGATTAAAATTATAATGGGACTAGAACTTCTTGACGATAAACCAATTTGAATGGGGTATGACCAGTCAACTTCTTATATGCAGTTCGATGTGTGTATAAGATTACCAGTTTGATCATCCCAGTAATATTGTTTGACATTACAGTGTTTGTTAACTTTGATGCCAATATCTCGTCGAATGCTTCACTTGATATATTACCATCCAAATGAGAAGCTGAACTTCTATTATGTTGAATTATAAATTCAGAAGCATGATCTTAGTTGTCTCATCGACAAACCATTACCCCTGATTGCTTTAATCAATAAAGGGTATCCAAATCTAATAAAAACATTTTCATACATAAATCATGTATGATGTAGCTGTATGAGTAGGTACAATCCTGCATAGATTTAGCCTCTGCTGGTTTAGTAAAAAATTTAGCTGCAATAATGATATATCTTGTTTTGTTTCTCTTTACTTTTCTATGGAATGGACCAACAAAATCAATTGCTCCCTTGTCAAAAGAGAGTTGAGGAAAAACATGATTGAAAGGCATCTCATCTTGCAATGTAAGCCTTTCAATTCTCTGATATGTATCTTTGATTAATGTGTGTCATATTATTCTTGAAGAAATTTTCTTGCTGTCATGTCACCCTTACAGTGTCCACCAGCTATCCCTTGGTGAACTTCCTACAAATTTTCTTCTCCTCTGTTTTTCACTATTGCAGGGACCCAAAAAGCAAGCAAGGGTACAGCACCTTAGAGGCCAAGTAATTTGTGCAGAGGTTGTAGAAAGAGCATTGCAAAGGCCTAGTAAGATGTGAAAAAGTAATCCAAGAGTGTAGTGCCGTAACAACAAAATAAGAAGAACAAATGTTACAAAAAGAGCTTCCCAAAGGTGAAGTATGTTGCTTAGAGGTTGTGGAAAGAGCACCATAATGGCCCAGTGATTTAGGCAAAGGTTGCAAAAACAGCACTGTAAAGGCCCAATGAGTTATGGAGAAGAAAACCAAGAGAAAAGCATTCTAGAGGCCTAGTAAGTTCTGTAAAGGTTGTTGAAAGAGCACTGTACAGGCTCCATGAGTTGCATAGAGGTTGCAGAAAAGCACCATAAATGCCTAGTAAGTTGTGGAAAAGCAAGTCGAGAGTGAAACACTATAGTGG
>JZKD02S1672097.1:28402-38966 GCA_000966675.3 Picea glauca
TTCCCATGATAAATGTTGTGTCTCTTGTGGATGTGTATTTCTCAGTGATCTTGTTCTTATTATGCTCTTATCTTATGAAATGCAAAGAACTATAATAATGACATAAACATTAACAACCAGGAAAGAAGGAAAATGGGCAATAATTAGAAATCGAAAAGCTATTGTTAGGGATAGATGTTAGAATATTGGATGTGCTCGTTTAACCATAGAAAATATAGCAATATTTTCACCCAACCATAGGCACTAATGCCACCCCCGAGCACCTTGACCTTGATAGAGAGAATAATTTCCGGCAACAAATCAATAGCCAACCAAGGCTAATGCACCAAACAAAGATAACCAAAACTGATTAGAGAGTCCAACCCAGAAAAATGAAAATGCAGATTGTAGAACTGCCGACAACAACTGCTCCCAAGACTTGTGCACAAACTGGATTTCTGCAATGCGCACAAGTGTACTTTTGCAGTTCTGATAATTCTGGCTAAAATGAAGACTGACCTCCTATATTTATACTGCTTCTTCCAGATTGTCTGGGATGACTTCTCATTCTGGGTGCTAATTATTTAGTATATAATATTTCCTTTAGCTGACTTCTCTTCTAGGGTTATATCCAAATCTTTTCTTGTTTTCAGAATATTCTAATCTTGTCAAAGGTCACAAATGGAGGTTAATACCTCCCGCAACTACCATAATATCAACACTCCCTCCTATCTAGGGAGGTATAACAGATAATGGTCTTGAGCACAAACAAACCATTCAACTGGTAGCATCATTATAGCCACACATGCTAATTAAATCACAAGCACCGTCATCATTTATTCAACTAGATAATCTCCATGACAACTAGTACAATGTCAACTAATAGAACACAATTGTGTCTATCCATAGTAGTATGCAACTACTCAATCTGTGACACATATTCACAACCAGTGGAACATATCCACCACAGTAGCATACCTCTATTGTCTAGAGACATACAATCTCCATAGTAATCATATCATATGATATCAACGTGCACAAAAACAATATCATGATATAACTGAGACATCTGGGCCATTCTTCCACACACATCTGTGAGATCTGGAAGAGCATCTTCCCTCAGAGAGTAAAACATCAATGATGGACTATCTAGACTATTCTTCTCAAGCATGGAAGAATAACTGTCCTAATTTTTGAGCCTAGACCATTCACCTATCTGGGCCATTCCTCCAGCACTAAACAAAGTGCAACCTGGAGAGAATGAGTCTGCCCTAGGGAATGTATGTCCCTAATTGCTGAACTTGTACCATTCACCTATCCGGGACATTCGTCCAACACTAAACAAAGTGAAACCTGGAGAGAATGAATCTGCCCTAGGGAATGACTGTCCATACCATTTCCTAAGAAAATGATTGTCCTGCACCAACCTCCAAAACAAACCATTCTTCGAAGCTACTCGCAACTGTGAGCTTCGAAAGAATGACTGTTCGGCGAGGCAGACCAGTCTTCTTGACCACTAATGAGAGTGGTTGTCAAGAAGAAAGGTTGTCTTAGACTATTCCCCCACACTAGCCACAAGGGGAATTGCTATCTATGGTACATCAACAATCCATCGAACCATTTTCATTACGAAAATGACCATTCGATCTGGACCATTTTCCAAACTGGAAAGGAACTACCCATCCTGGACCATTTTTCAAAACTAAAAAATGAATGTCCATAAATTAATGATATGTCAGTGCTCCCTCCCAACCTGGAGAGTCATCTCTTCCCTTTCATCTAAGGGAGTTATTTCCACGATCCCCAATTTGTCTCATAAGTATGCAAACTTTATTCTAGACAGAGGCTTTGTCAAGATATCTGTTGTCTCCTCATCTGTGGGGATATAATGGATCTTCACTTATCTTTCCTGGACTTTATCTTGAATAAAGTAGTATTTGATCTCAATGTGTTTCGACCATTCATGAAACACTGGGTGTTCTGATAGCCTTATACAACTCTGATTGTCACAGTGTATTATGGTCGAATCTGGAACCTGATCAAATAATCCAGAAATCAACTTTCTCAACCATACTGCTTTTGTACATGCCTCACATGCTGCGATATATTCTACTTTTGATGTTCTAAGTGCATCAAACTTCTGTTTCTTACTGCCCCAAGATATCATAGCAGAGCCCAAGATGAAACACATCCCTGAAGTACTCCTTCTATCTTCTACACTTCCTTCCCAATCTGAATTTGTGAATCCATGAAGTTGTATATCACTGGATGCGGTATATCTTAAACCATAGTTTAGTGTCCCACGAATATATCTTAGAACATGCTTTGCAACTATCCAATGCTCATGTCTGGGTTCCACCTGAAACTGGCTTAGCGTGTTTAGGACAAAGCAAATGTCTAGTTGAGTATTTACTGAATACATCAATGACCTAATCAATTGTCGATATAGGGACGGGTCTACTGGTTTAGAATCCGAGTCTCTTACTTTTCTTATATCTGTGGTCATAGGAGTGTCCATGGATTTGCAATCCTTAATTCCAAACTTCTAAAGAATCTTTACTGCATACTTTCGTTGTCCAAGGAATACTTCACCATGCTTCTGCCATACTTCTAGTCCCAAGTAATAATGCATGAGAACAAGATCTTTCATATTGAACTCAGAAGCTAGTTCCTTTTTACACTGGATGATGAGAGACTCTTCACCTGTTAATAATAGATCATTGACCTATAGAAGTAGAATCATAGGTGCACTATTCACGACTTTGTAGTAAATATTTGGATCTGCATGACTCTTGGAGAAGCCAAGTCTCATTAGGTAGCTTTCTATTCTGGCATACCAAGCTCTTGGAGCTTGCTTGAGTCCATATAAATATTTCTCTAGTCTGCAAACATGAGTGTCTCTGGAATGTACTTCAAATCCTTGAGGGTTCAATGTATACTTCTTCTTCGATTTCTCCATTGAGGAAAGTTGTTTTTACATCCATATGATGTAAACTCCATCCCATGGAAGCAACATGAGACATAATGGCTCTAATAGAAGTATATCTGGCAACATGACCAAATGTTTCGTCATAGTCTTCTCCCTCCTTCTGGGAGAACCCTCTAGCTATGAACCTTGCTTTATATTTGTCCACGCTTATGTCTGTTGCATGTTTGATCTTATAGATCCATTTTGAAGTTACTACTGATTTTTCTTTAGGTCTAAGCACAATTTCCCATACATTATTTTTCATGATAGACTGGTGTTCTTCTGTCATGGCTTCTTTCCATTATTTCTTCTGAGCTACCTCTTCAAACATGGTGGGTTCTTTGTCTAGAAGCTTTGTCATACATTCTTCATAGCTAGAGAATCTCTTGGGCTTCTTTCTTTTTCTGAAGGTCCCACTTGGAGCTTTGAGTCTTTCTGCTTCTTGTAGGGTAGCTTCAAGCCAAGCTGGTTGTTTCTTGGTTTTGGGTATAATGTTTGAATAAATAGTCTCACATGGTTGCATCGGATGATTGAGTTGTTCTATTTCTTCATTCTAACTTTTTGGAAGACATGTGCTTTCTTCAATAGGCTATTCATACTCTTCTTCTTCTATATTTTCTTCTATGGATTTCTTGAAATCCATATTTTAATTGAAGGTTACGTCTCTGCTGACTTCAATATTATGTTGTTCTGGGATATAGATTCTATAGGCCTTGGATGATTCATTGTATCCCATGAATATTCCCTTCTTTCTCGAGGGTTCTAATTTATTCCTTTTGTCTCTAGGAATGTGAAAGTAAATAGGGCATCCAAATATTCTTAAGTGTTCCACATTAGGTTTCTTTCCTGAGAAGGATTCTTCTGGAGTCATATCCTTCAATATGCGGTGAGGAATTCTGTTCTGAACATATATCACTGTCATGGTTGCTTCTCCCCATAGATACATAGATAAACCTTGATCATTCAATAATGCCTTCACAATTTCTTCAATAGATTTGTTCTTCGTTTCTGATATACCATTTTGTTGAGGATTTTGAGGAACAATTAGCTCCCTCCTAATCCCTGTCGATTTGCAAAAGACAAAAAATTCCTTGGATGTATATTCTCCTCTATTATCTATTCTCAAGGTCTTGATTTTCTTGTTTGTGAGGTTCTCTATCTCTGCTTTGAATTCTTTAAACTTGCTGAATAGTTCATCCTTTGTCTTCAAGAGATATAACCAAGTCTTTCTCGAGTAATCATCTATGAAGATTAAATAGTAAAGAGAACCTCCTAGAGATTTGACTAGCATCAGACCGCAAACATATGAATGTATTAGATCTATAATTTTCTTAGATCTACTATTGCTTCTTGAGAATGGTTTCTTAACATTCTTACCAAGAGCACATTCTTTGCAAATTCCTTCATGTGTAGACTTTAGTTCTGGTATTCCTTCAACCATATTTTTGAGGAAGGGTAATGCTTGATAGTTGACATGAGCATACCTTCTATTTCAAATTTCATTGGGATTGACTTCATCATGTACAGGGGCTTCATCATTTCATTCTAGTAGTCTGTATAGTCTTCCTTCACAATAACTCTAGCATTCTCTATGTTGGAGTCTATAGGCCAAGATAATACGTTTCCATCTACAAAGGCTATTATGTTTCCTTTGTCTTCTAGGAAATATATGGATACAAGATTCTTTTCTAAACCAGGTACATATAAGACATTGCTCCAATGAACATTGTTACCTATTTTCAATTTGACGGAGGCTTGAACAATTCCTTCGACTAGGTAATTGTTTTTGTCTCCAAGTTCTACCTTGTACAATGTCTTCTTTTCATTTAGATTGGAGAGTTTGGCTTGATCTCCTGTCATATGCCTAAAAGCTCCACTGCCAATTATCCACATGCCATCTTCAAGTGTTCCTGTGAGTGTTGAGTAGTGTAGATGATTTGTCTTTTCATTCGTGACTTCTGTTGACTGATGACTGGTCAAGATTTGACCCAAAATTTCAACCTTGATGTTTCTTCCTTCTAAGAGTGCCAAGAAGTGCACTGGACTAAGGCACACTTGAATATCTTCTCCTTGAGTAAGTTTTTCCATCATAAGGTAAAGGACAAGGGTTTTAGTGTTTCTGCAACAACACCTGCTAGTAACCCTAGTGACAGTGCTTTAGTAACTACACCTGCTAGAAACCCTAGCATCAGTTCTTCAACTAGCTTAGTATCCTTATGGCTTACCTCCCTTCTAGTGGTTAGACTGAATGAAGGAGGTGTGGGCCCATAACCTGTTAGAATATTGGATGTGCTCATATAACCATAACCAATATAGCAATATTGTCACCCAACCATAGGCACTAATGCCACCCCCGAGCACCTTGACCTTGACAAAGAGAATAATTTCCAGCAACAAATCAATAGCCAACCAAGGCTAATGCACCAAGCAAAGATAACCAAAACTGATCAGAGAGTCCAACCCAGAAAAACAAAAATGCAGATTGCATAACTACCGGTAACAGCTGCTCCCAAGACTTGTGCACAAACTGGCATTTTGCAGTGTGCACAAGTGTACTTCTACAGTTCTGAGAATTCTGGCTAAAATGAAGACTAGCCTCCTATATTTATACTGCTTTTTCCAGACTGCCTGGGCCGACTTCTCATTCTGGATGATAATTACTTAGTATATTCTAATCTTTTCAAAGGTAATAGATGAAGGTTAATACCTCTCGCAACTACCATAATATCAATAATAGAGACCAGAAGGAAAATAATAAATAGGAATTTGGGACAGTCAGGATCCTTTCTTGGAACTGTCGTGGCTTTCCATGGTGCAAAGTTCTTATGACACGTTGGATCCCAAGTGATATTGATATTATCTGTCTAGTTGAAACTTGGGAGCATGAGGAGTCTAAGGTCCCTAACATAGAAGGATTTGTCTTGTGGTCGGCATGGAGCAAAAAATCCCACTGTAGAGGGATAGGAGACATATCTTGTTATATTAGAAAGAAAATTTCTCCTCACATTCAACTTCATAAGATTGACTCTCTCAATCAGTACATTTGGATAAAAATTTCAGACACCAATGCTAAGAAGATGTATATAGAAATTTGCTATTTTGCACCTATTAATTCTACTTTTTATAAGAAAAACAATCTAGATAACAATTGTTCCTATAATAATTTAGAACAAGATATTTATAGTTTGAAAAATGAAGGTAATATCCTCCTGCTAGGACTGCAACTAAACAAGCTACTCTTTTAAGTAACGACTCCAATCATAATCCTTTATGGCTAGATGAAGACCTTGTTTTATTTAATAGCTACAAAAGAAGCTCTGAAGACCTAATTGAGAATTTGTTTGGTATTAAGTTGGTCAAGCTATACAACTCTCAAGACCTAATAATTAGCATTAATGGAGTAATGAAGTGACCAAACTCCAACCTGATGACTTATATTCATTGGCTAGGTAGTAGTGTTGTATATTATGTGATATCTGATATCCCCGTTTCCAACCAAATAACAAACTTTGACCTTTTAAATGACCATGAGCCTGACTCTGATCATAAACCTTTAACCCTAACTCTAAAATTTTCCATGCATAGTGATCCAAAAAGGATCCAGATAAGGCTAAGAAAAACTCATAACTCGCAGAGGCAACTCAGGATGCTCATAATGGCCTAATAGATAAAGAAAGGGAAAAAATTAAAAGTTCGCAAAACTCAGTGAAAATGACATTATCACGAAGAGCGTGTTGCAAGATTTCTAATGGTGCAAATGATTCGTCAAACAGAGTTACGGATTGAAAGATATTCGCTGTCAAAGTTTGGTCAACCTAGCCGAGTCAACAGGGGATGAGTCAGCATCCATACAGATGACGTCAAAATACGTACAACATACGTGGTAGGAGCAGAAAGTGACACATGTCATGCTGACATCAACATGATGTCAACATGGTGACGTGGAAACACTAGAGGCTGCCATGTGTCACCCAGTTTTGGTACTTTTGGGCTGATCCGTGGACCAATAGGATAGTGCCATGTGGCAGTCCATATGGTCTGTATGCTAACGTGGCATGATGATGTGGCACTGACATGGAAGATGATTACGTGGAACAATGGTAGGCTTCCATGTGGCTCAATGAGAGGCTTCCACGTGGCAGGCAGAAAAATCACAATAACAACCCGTGAGCAAATTTTGAAAAAAATTAGAAGTTTGGTGGGTCCGCCAAATTTGGGGAACCATGCCAAACTTGGTTGTGTTCCAACCGTTGGAGATATGGATAGTGCCACCGCAAAACTTGGCAGAACAACTTTGTATTATATATATATATATATATATATATATATATATATATATATATATATATCACAACAAATTAAAACCAAAAGGGGGAGGCTCGCGGGTTTGACCCCAAGACCTCCTCCCCACTATACACCTTTACATTCACGCCCAAACCAATAGGCCAATGTCCTTATTTTTTTATCAACACGTACGTATAATACTTAAATGTTGAATCCTCCCATCCCCGGGGAGGAGGCGAGCATATGGTATGACATTGGGCACACATTTCTATGCAGTGTAGTCATTAATTGCAGGATGTAGAGGGGCACAAAAACTGAGACAAATTTCTTCTTGTGCCTGGGAGTGCGAGAGTCGGATTGAGGCATGGAGATAGTCATTTTTGGGTAATTCGATGCCACAAATTCAATGGTGTTTTCTGTTTTCTGATCTGAGCATTATATCTACAACTTGATTTTAGAATGAGGTATACTTATGTATTTTTCCAAATTTTTTTGCTAAGTTAATGAAAGAGCCTACCCATTTGAGAGCAGGACCCGGAGACGTATTCCACTAGGGACAAACTCCGTTATCAAGTTTTTGTGTTCATATTTGATGCTTATGTCTCTTCATTATTGATATTTTCCTTCTTTAATGGTGCACTTTAATTTATGCTCATTTAATGCAATTCTTTATAAGTCACTTGATGAAAAGATCTCGGATCACATAGGAGGACCATTGAAGAGAATTCTGATAATCAAAGGAGCTTGTGCTTTGAAAAAAGTAAAGTTGACATTTTCTTAAAGGATTTAAGTAGTAAATTAAATCTCCTAACTTATAAGGACAACATTGAAGAACTCTATCATAATTTTACAACTACCCTTTCCACTTCTATTAACAATTTCTCTTTCAAGGCGTCCTATAAAAAGAATAATAGAACGATCAACGCTTGGTATGATAAAGAATGTAAAATTGCTAGGAAATCCATTAGGGATTCTTCTAATGAGTCCTTACAAATCGATAAGATCAATACATACAAAGCCCTAATTAAAAGGAATTTTTTTTTACTATATCAATAAAAGGCAAGAGCAATTTTCACAACTATATAAGTTGGATCCTAAGAAGTTCTGGAGCTAAATTCTAAACCGCAATACTAAAGAAAATAATAGGATTCTATTAAGGGACAGGAATTCCTACCTTAAAAGTATTTATGAGTTCCTTAATGCCATGGACACTATTCCTATTGTCCCTACAAAGGAAGAAGTTTTTTCTTTAGATGACATGGATTTCATGGTTAAGCGACATGCAAATGGGAAATCTAAGGACATTGAAGGCTACCAAGCTGAAAAATTTAAAATCGGAGAGCCAATCCTTATACCTCACATACACAATCTCTTCACTTTAGCAGTCAAGTAGGGATTCCCTAAACCCTAGACACAACGACTCATTGTTCCTATTTTTAAAAATGGGGATAGAAACATTCCCTCTAATTATAGGACCATTATGATTAGCCCGATTTTAGCCAAGTTTTATGGAATTGTTTTGGAAAAGAAGATTAGCTTTTGGCTAGAAAGTCACGGTCAAAGAGATAAAGACCAGGCTAGGTTTATGAGATACCATTCAACTGTGGACCATCTTGTTACCTTTAGGATCATTGCAAAGGAGTTTCACAATACTAAAACCAATCTTTTTTGTTGTTTTGTTGACTTTAGAAAAGCTTTTGACACGGTTCCTAGGAAAAACCTTTGGAATGGGTTGGAAGAGATAAAAGTGCCTCTCGAGTTGAGCGATGTTGCAATAAGGATGTATGAGAACATTATTACTAAGTTTAAAAACACTGGGGGATGTTCCAAAGAGATTAATTGCAATATCAGAGTCAAACAAGGTTGTCCCTTGTCCCCTACCCTTTTTGGCATATACATTGACAAGTTAGAAGATTGCTTAGAAAAATTAGGTTGTGTCAACCCTACTCTCACTGGTATAGTCATCAATCTTCTTCTTTATGACGATGATTTCGTTCTTATGACAAGGAGTCCCCTTGATCTTGAAAACCAACTAAGAATCCTCAAGGATTTTTTCTCCAATATGGGTATGACTGTTAATACTGATAAGACTAAGGTCATGACTATTAAATCCAATAAGATCCCTTATGATACATTCGTATATGAAAACAACAACTTGGACGAACTGAATTCATACAAATATCTTGGAATTGATACTCACCACAAGCTCAATTGGAATTATAACATTGAGAAAAGGATTATTGGGGCATGTAAAGCTTATTATGGGCTTGGAAACAATTGTAAATCAGCTGATATTTGGAGTTGGGATAAGAAGAAACTCCTCTTTCAGACTCTTGTTACACATGTTATTTTTATGGATCTAAAGTCTGGGGCTGTAGTATCTCTCGTGAATCCTGGAGAAATATAGATAAAATACAAAATAATTTTATAGCCTATAATCTCAAAATTAAAGGAAATATGCCCTATCCCATCCTCTTCTTAGAAACAAGCTTCTCCCCCATTGAGAGCATGGATATGACTATATACCTAATGTATAAGAACAAGTTAAACAACATGGAAGACAAGAGGCTTCCTAAAATTGCTTCAAAATTGAGTCATAACTACCATCGACTCAAGCGAGGATGGCATAAAGATGCCTGGTCTTGGCTAAACTATTGGGGAATCATGGAAGACACCATTTTGCAGAATAAATATACTATTAAAAAAAAACATCAAATCAAAATTTAAGGAGAAAATGTGGTGTGATAAAGAGTTAGAGGAAAAAAGAAAAGTGATGTATTATAAGGATGCAATCAGCCCTAATCTAGAAGATCAAAATTATCTATCTTTTTTTCCAAGTGTAAAGAAAAAAAATAAGCATTGCTAAGATAAGAACAAATTCTCACGAGCTCCATAGTAAAACTGGGCATTGGTCAATTCCTAAAACGCCATGGGATGAAAGAGTGTGTCACCTTTGTGACACTAAGAAGGTTGAAGATGAAAAGAACTTTGTATTAGATTGTCCAACCTATACCCATATTAGATCTCATTTTGAAAATATTTGTCACACTACCAACCTTCCTATCCTCGTAACTCAACAAAAGTATGGTGATCTTGGAAAACTTCTCTTAATGATTTTTGAGCACATAAACACAATTCTAAAGGATCACAAGTAATCACTTACCCTCTTAAGGTCCGATAGACCAATTCGGTCTTATTTGACGTTAATCATCATCATCATCATCATCATCATCAATATTCATATATTTCTTTATTGGTTTGGGTTTTTATGTATTTTATTTTTTATTTATTTATTTTAATTTTTTAATTTTTAAATATATATATATATATATA
>JZKD02S1672097.1:62422-75655 GCA_000966675.3 Picea glauca
GAGATAGTCTTTTGGAGGTCCAAAAGCTTCCCAATGGGGAGGTGTGATCAGGGGATCAAATTTTGCTCAATTTTCAAAGTGCTCGGAATGCGACAAAAATAGTACCATTGCGTCCGTCTCGTCTTCCTAATTCTGGCGGTATATTTACTTTTGCAAACGAAGTTCGTATGGAGGAGATATCGTGATCTGTCCGCCAAGCCAAACAGGCAAAATTTTGGGATGTTGACTGTACCTGTCCGTACAGTCCATACAGTCCGTACGGTGACGTGGCAGGACCATATAGACCATACGGAGGTGATGTGGCAACTGCTGGTTGGTTGTTCTTTGGCGAATACGGTGTTGACACGTGTCATAAGTGGTTGATAAGGTGCGGACACGTGGCCCAATACTTTGGCGCCACGTGTCCCTATATGATTGGTTAAAGATTACTATGTAAAATATATTGTGGGAGTCCGCGGGGTTCGACCCCCAGACCTCCCCATAAGCCAACGACTTCGAACGACCACCCGACCATTGGGCCACACAATAGTTCTTATTATATATATGTAAATGAATATATTTAAGTTTATGGAATTGTAATGTGGGCGGGGGGTCGAGCCGGGGCTTAGCCCCGGCCCGTGGTTTTTGTTAGCGCATATAACCGTGCCATGAATATATACATAGCCCGACCGTTGGCGCATTGTAATACATTGTATTCTGTTGCAATGTATTTTAATACATTGCATTGGATATAACCATGTGTTAGCGCGGGGTTTTGAACCCACGACTCATATGTTAAGTGTTGGCGCGCGGTTCAAACGGTTTGCACGGTTCAAACGGATTAACTCCTTTTTCGCCCAGATTTTGGTCCTATGGCCATATGACCGAGTGCCGAGGCGATTAGGGGCTGGAGGCACCTTAATCGTCCTACGGTTTGCACCATTGGCGCAGTTGCGCCCAGTGCCAAGTTTTTATGCTTAAATGAGCGTGTGAGCCAGGTTTGAAGGACAAGGGTGTGATTTGTAGAACCAGAGACAACAAAGTTGAAGAGGGAGACTTCAAGGAGGCTATCTTCTTCATTTTTCGACCATTTCAGGTGCCGAAAGAGCCCAGACAGGGGTTTTGGGACGCTGGGAAGCCATTGGAGCAGTCGRTTTGTCATTTTGAGCATTGTAAGGCATGTTTTTGAGCACTTTGAGCAATTTAATAATAATGATCCATTGGAAGCTGGACCAAGAGATGTAGCCCAGAGAGGGGTGAACTCCTTTATCAAGTTGTTGTGTTTATGTGCTGATGTTCAATGTTTTATGCTGCTGTCTATGTGTATTTTGCATAAGTATTCCTTAATTTTATGTGTTGCAAATTGATCCAGTTTCTTTAAACACATAACATTTCACTTGCAATAATTATTCAAGTTTTTCAAGTCTTCTTCATTTTTAGATCAAATGGGTACCTAACATGGCCTTATTGTCAAGATCCATTCTTTATTTACACCCCAGTCGTGTTTAGGGGGGTGTTGGAGATTTTATATACTCACCCAGTGATTAATTTTCCTAAGTTCGATAGTATAAGGTTGAGGGAACTATATAGAAATTGAATATTCTCTCCAGAGAGTATTTCCTACAAAATAGGGGCACCTTCCTCTTCAGTTTGACTTCTGTTGAAATATTGTAACTGCAAAGAGTATTCTATTTATTATTGATGTATTATTCATTAGATCAATCCCATTTTGTGGATTGATCATTTTGGGTATTATAAATGATCAAATCCCCTTTTGCGGATTGGTCAAACCCTAATTGTAATGGGCTAAATGAAAAGTCATCCCCAGAATATATTAAAGTGGTTATAACTACCAATAATATATTAAAGTGGTTATAACCACCTAGATTGAGAAGTCGACCCTGCTAGTGAAAAGACACCGCACTCCAACGCCTACCAGATTGTATAAATAAAGAGGCTAGTGCCTCATTTGGACACACTCACTTGTTCATCAGAGCACAAGTTCGGAGCTGCAATTGGAGAAGAAGGTAGAGAGAGAGAGGCACATTCTTGGGAGAGGACTTTTTGTATTTGTTTGAGTTATCTCTTGGCATTGTATTGGCTATCTATATTAAGGAAGTTTTTGCTGGGTTTTCTCCCCCATGAAGGTTTCCTAGGATAAATGATGTGTCTCTTGTGATTGTGTATTTATCAGTGATCCTATCTATGCTATGGTTATCTAGTAAATTTTAAAGAAACCTAATAATAGCTTAAACCTTAATATGGTATCAGAGCTAAGCTAAAGACAAGATCTTTCACAAGAGAAAGAGAAAAATGTCATTGTTTCCGTACATGCAAATTAGGGATTTTTATTGAAGAAGAATTTCAGCCCCAAAACCATGTAGAAAAGTGTGCCCTTCCTCAAGGATCACTTTGGCATCCTCAACACAACTTTTCAGTGGCTAGATCTCCCGGAAAGTGAAACCCTAGTTTTCACAAAGTACCAGAAGTACCAGAAAACCAGAAGTACCAGTGTACCAAAAGTACCAGAAAACCAGAAGTACCAGTGTACCAGAAGTACCAGAGTACCAGAAGTACCAAAGTACCAGAAGCACCAGTCCAAAAATCTACAAATCAAGTTTGGAGGGGTAAAAGTTGGATTTTCTGAATCTAACAACACCAAGCTACTCGCCCCAACCAAGCGCACCTCCTGGTAAGTTCATAATTCAATTTTGAGAATTTTCATTTTTTGGTCATTTTCCTAGCTCCAGGTAAAATAAGTCTGCAAGCATTAAGCTTGTTGACAAGCTAGAAGGTGTGGAAAAATTCCATGACTGGAAGTATGGGATTGGACTCATTCTTGAAGAGAATGACCTAGCAATATTCGTTAAAGAAGAAGTACCAAAACCCGATGATGCCGCAAATAAAGAAAATCACCAAAAGGACACGATCAGGGCTAAAAGAATCATTGCAGATTCTATCAAAGATCACTTGATTCCTCAAGTGTCTTCAAAGAAGACTCCAAAAGAAATGTTTGATGCCCTAACCAAATTATATGAAGGAAAGGACATAAACCGAAAGATGAATCTAAGAACTCAACTCAAGAATACAAGAATACAGAAAGGAGAAGCGATCCAGGAATATTTCTCCAGAATATCTCAATTCAAAAAACAACTAGAAGCTATTGGAGATACTATAGACGAAGACGAACTCATAATGATGACCCTTAATGGTCTCACAAGACCTTGGGATGCATTCATCCAAACTATTTGTTATAGAAAGGAGAAACTAAAATTTGACAGTCTTTGGGAAGAATGTATTCGAGAAGAATCAAGAGTAGCTAACCGATAAGATTTACTATCAAGAGAAGAATATCAAGCCCTAGATACTCACACTAAAGGAGGAAGAAAGAAGTCTTACTTCCAGAAAGGAACTCATAAAGAGTCTCAATCCCAAAACAAATTTATACATAAATAATCTCAACCAAAGAGATTCCAGAAGAAAGGACAAAGAAAAGAAAGAGACTTCTCATCTTTCCAATGCTATCATTGTGACAAGATGAGACATATTGTGAGACATTGTCTAGCTAGAAGAGAAGAGTACAAGAGGAAAAAACAAGAGGCATCATGCCCATGCAATTGAAGATGAGGAGCCACCCACAAAGATGTTAAAAGAATGAATTGAAGACTATGCTCTAATCTCGGCCCTCTCAGGATCAGTACCACCTGGAGAGGACACATGGCTCATTGATAGTGGTGCCTCCAAGTAGGGATGATTTTAGGGGCTAAATTTCACTCATGGGCTAATTTTCCATGCTTTTTCCAAAAAAAAGATTCGCTTTTCTAAAATTTATTAGCCCAAATACTATAGAATAAAATTATCTTACCTTAAAAATAGCCCAAATTTTATAGAAGCTATACAAAATCCTTATAAATTTGAATATTTTTACAAAAATATTGCAACATTTTATAGTTTTCATATTAAAGACTAGTGAGATTCGCCAAGGTTTCTACATTTTGAGATAAATTTTCATCCTTAAAATTATCCCTGCCTCCAAGCACATGACAGGTTAAAGAGACATTCTCTCTTTCCTTTCAGAAAATTTTTTTTCTCAGAAAGTTACGCTTGGAGATGATTATCAATATCCTATCAAGGGAGTAGGAGAATCAAACTGCAAGATTTATTCAGGGACTCCAATGAAGATGAAGGATGTACTCTATGTACCAGGTTTGACAAAGAACTTACTCTCCATATCATCTTTAGAAAATAAAGGCTTCAAAGTTTCCTTTATAGATGGATAAGTTCTTATGTGGGCCAAAGGAAAAACCATGAAAGAAACAATCATCATTTGAAAAGAAGAAGGTGGCTTGTATAAGCTAAAGGGTCACTCAGAAGTATTCATGACCCATGCCATTGAGAATCCATGTGAACTTTGGCATATAATATTAGCACACATCAACTACAAGGCATTATAGTATGTATGCAAGGCAGTCACAGGTCTACCAGAACTCAAGGTTGACCATGAAGGTGTGTGCAATGGATGTGCACAAGGGAAGAACATCAAGAACCCTTTTCCTAAGAGGGACAATAAAACATAAGGAGTCTTAGAAATCATTCAGTCAGACGTGTGTGGCCCAATGCCATCATCCTCCATCAGTGGGTATATATACTATGTATCTTTTAATGATGATTATTCTCGTAAAACCTGGGTTTACTTTTTGAAATAAAAAGATGAAGCGTTCAGTAAATTCAAGGAATTCAAAGCGTTGGTAGAGAATCTTTCTGAAAGAAAGATCAAGATACTCAGGTCAGATAATGGAGGAGAATACACCTCAAAAGAGTTTGTAAACTATTACAAAGATGTCGGGATCAAGAGGGAGCTCACCACTCCCTACAATCCTCAACAAAATGGTGTAGCAGAAAGAAAGAACATAACGATAATGGAAGCTGTGAAGCCAATGATCCATGATCAAGATCTTCCAATGTGCTTATGGGCAAAAGCATATAAAACAACAGTATATGTACAAAACCGATTGTCCCATAGTGCACTTGGGTTCAAGACCCCTGAAGAGATGTTCTCCGGAAAGAAGCCAGAAGTAAGCCATCTCAAAATATTTGGTTTCCCAGTATTTGTACATATTCCAAAAGAGAAGAGAAACAAGTTGGACCCTTCAGGAAAGAAGGGAATATTTGTTGGATACTGTGAGGTCTCCAAGGCCTTCAGAGTTTACATACTAGGTCACCATCATATTGATATCAACAGGGATGTGACCTTTGATGAAGATGCAACACTCAAGAAATCAAGAAGATGCCAGCTTGAAGAAGTATGTGAAGAGGAACCTGTAGCTCCTAGAGCTGAAAAACCAGTGAGGGAAGTTCCCAGAGTTGCAGAACCAGTGAGGGAAGTCATAACTTCCTCCAATGAGGAAATTATAGGAGATCATAACATAGTAGAATTTCAAGAACCTCCTCAGATGACGATCTCCCATAAGAGAAATCCTTCTTGGGCTAGGAAACTTATTCAAGATGGAGAGAAGTATGGTGTTCCCGAAGGAACCACGAGACAAGTGAAGAGACCTAAGCCATTCTCCAGTTATATGGCTTTGATGTTTGATATCTTAGAGAAGGAGCCTACCTGCTTTGAAGAATCCATTCATAAGAAAGAATGGGCATATTCCATGATAGAAGAATACCAATCCATTATAAAGAATGATGTATGGGAAATAGTTCCCAAACCGAAGAGCAAGGATGTGGTATCTTCCAAATGGATTTTCAAAATAAAACATGCTATTGATAGAAGTATTGAGAAGTACAAAGCAAGGTTTGTCACTCGTGGCTTTTCTCAAAAGGAAGGAATTGACTATGAAGAGAAATTTGTTCATGTAGACATATACACTTCGATTAGAACCATCATAGCCCTTTCAGCTAAGATGAAGTGGAAGTTACACAAGATGGACATAAAGACAAATTTCCTAAATGGTGGCATTGAAGAAGAAGTGTATATAGAACAACCTCAAGGATTTGAAGTTGAAGACATGAAGACCCATGCCTACAAGTTTAAGAAGGCTCTGTACAGATTGAAGCAAGCTCCTAGAGCTTGGTATGGAAGAATATACAGTTTTCTGACGAGCTTGGGATTTACCAAGAGTAAAGAAGATTCTAACCTTTACTTAAAGGTTATGAATGATGAGCCTATTATATTGCTGTTGTATGTGGATGACTTATTCTTAACTGGAGAATAAAATCTCATCACTGAATGTAAGAAGAAGCTCGCTGCATAATTTGAGATGAAATACCTTGGCCTAATGCATTACGTCTTAGGTCTTGAGGTATGGCAGAGCCCAAAGAGAATCTTCCTTAACCAAGGGAAGTATGCAGTTGAAATCCTGAAGAGATTTGATATGTTGGAGTGCAAGTCCATGAATACACCCATGGAAACGAAGTTGAAGCTTCTGGTCGACACTTCGTTAGAATTGATTGATGCCACACTATATAAACATATCATTGGATCAATGATGTATCTGACGAACACCAGACTAGATATCTATTTTTCCGTGAACACCTTGAGTCAGTTTCTGGTAGAACCCAAACATGTTCACCTAGTTGCTTCAAAACATGTGATGAGATACCTTAAGGGTACATTAGATTATGGTCTCAGTTATGATTGAGATCATAATTTCACACTGAGTGGGTACATTGATTCAGATTGGGTTGGTAGTGTCTCTGATAGGAAGAGCACTTTAGGATGTTGTTTTAGTTTGGGGTCAACCATGATCTCATGGCAGAGTAGGAAGCAATCAAGCATTTCTCCCAGCACAGTGGAAGCAGAATACATTGCTGCATGTTCTGGTAGCTATGAAGCCATATGGCTTCAGAATTTTTTGACAGGTCTATTCGACCTAGATATGGAAGAAACGATGATCCTATGTGATAACCAGAGCTGCATAAATATGACAAAGAATCCTTTATTTCATGACAAGTCAAAACCCATAGAGATCCAATATCACTACATTTGTGACATAGTGCAGAGAGGAGCCATAAATATCCAATATGTTAGCACGAGTGAACATGTTTCTAATGTGTTAACCAAGCCTCTATCTTGTGTAAAGTTTGAACACTTTCAAGATATTATTGGTATAGTTTGAAAGGACCTCCCTCGAAAGGGGGAGTAGTGTTGTGTTGATGTGCCAACCTAGTGTTGTGATGCCAAACTCGTGCTGATGATATTCCAACCTCGTGCTATGTTAATGTGCCAACCTAGTGCTGTGATGCTATCCTTGTGATGATGATATTCCAACCTTGTGCTGTGTTGATGTGCCAGCCTAGTGCTGTGATGCTAGACTCGTGCTAATGATATTCCAACTTAATTGCTATGATGATGTGCCAACTTAATTATTGTGATGATGTGCCAACTTAATTGCTGTGATGATGTGCTAGCTTAATTGTTGTGATGATGTGCCAGCTTAATTGCTGTGATGATGTACCAGCCGCGTGCTGTGATGATGTGCCAACCTCATGCTGTGATGATGTGCCAACCTCGTGCTGTGATAATGTGCCAGCCTTGTGTTGTGATGATGTACCAACCTCGTACTGTGATTATGTGACCAACCTCGTGTTGTGATGATGATGAATTAGTTTTTATACTAATCCATGTTGATGCAGATGATGATACCATTCCAACTATCTATTGAGAATGATGATATTGATGATGAGAAAAACTTACGATAATTTATAGATACGCCAATTAGTGTTCCAAGATGTTGTTGTTGATGTTGTCCTCTCTCTCGCCTGATGTTGTTGTAGAATACCCTTCTTGTTAAGGTGGAGTGTTGAAATATTGTAACTGCAAAGAGTATTCTATTTATTATTGATGTATTATTTATTAGATCAATCCCCTTTTGTGGATTGATCATGTCGGGTCTTATAAATGACCAAATCCCCTTTTGTGGATTGGTCAAACCCTAATTGTAATGGGCTAAATGAAAAGTCATCCCCATAATATATTAAAGTGGTTATAACCACCCATAATATATTAAAGTGGTTATAACCACCTAGATTGAGAAGTCGGCCCTGCCATTGAAAAGACACCCCACTCCAACGTCTGCCAGATTGTATAAATAAAGAGGCTAGCGCCTCATTTGGACACACACTCACTTGTTCATCAGAGCACACGTTCGAAGCCACAGTTGGAGAAGAAGGAATAGAGAGAGAGGCACATTCTTGGGAGAGGAATTTATGTATTTGTTTGAGTTATCTCTTGGCATTGTATTGACTATCTATATTAAGGAAGTTTTTGTTGGGTTTTCTCCCCCATGAGGTTTTCCCAGGATAAATGATGTGTCTCTTGTGATTGTGTATTTATCAGTGATCCTATCTATGCTATGGTTATCTAGTAAATTGAAAAGAAACCTAATAATAGCTTAAACCTTAACAACTTCAACTAGGAGTTTAGTTAGACTAGTAGAGAGTTTAGTTAGCTAGTGGAGGACAACTCATGCCATCACTATTGTAAGCAATTGATAAGTATAGATAAATTGTATGTCGATGTACTTTATCAAGTATTATCGTAATCTGATCGAGAATACAATTCGATTTGTTTGTTATGGTTGAAAGGTTAAAATAAAGAATCTTAATAGTAATGAGTATGTATGTGATAATATTGTTTAAATGAAAATGTTATTGTGTATACAATTTGTGGGATATTCTGACAAGCTTTCCATAACACAAGATCTGAATTCAATGTCTTTGGGAATGATATAGATATAAACATGATTTGTTTGATTTGATATAGTAAAAAACCACGTGCACTCCAAGTTAAAAAATTCTATTTATAGTGACTTTGAGAAACATTCATTGAAGTGGTTGTTCACTAGGACAAACCATTCCTAGTGAATCATTCCTTTTGTTTCCATTTTGGGACAAACTTCACTTTAAAGTTTCATTGCAGCTTCAATTTTGTTTCTAGTTGGTCACTGCAAGGTTTTTAAAATATGTTGTTCACTTTCTTTTTTCACAGTTTTTTATTCATTGTTGTTATTTCTAGTTTAACAATTTTCTAGTAGAATGAACTAATTTTTGATGTATTGATATATTTTTATCATGATTAGTAGTTATATAACAATGTTATCTAAGAAATAAGTCTTCAAATAGAATAATAAGAAGAAGAAGAAGAAGAAGAAAACTATGATCTCTCTACCCTTGAAGAAAATAGACTCGAGTCTCCCAATACTTGCTCTTCTGAATATTTGTTTCTTGATGAAGCTGAAAGAATTGAGGAAACCGGTCTAGACTAGGATAAATATGAATCGTCTTTGAGTGAAGAAGAAGAGTATGAGTATGAGGATGATGATGATTAAGTCTCTCCTCAATTCTTCAAAGTATTTATTACTTATTACAATGTCCTTTCTTTCTATCTAAGTAGTTATTACAACCTCCTTTGAAAGGATGGTTTTAGTAAAATGTTTATAAATGAATGTTCATATCCTTTAAATTTTTTTGTTCATAGTAACATTTGGTTTATGTACAATATTTCTATAAATTAATAGAATTCTACTCAAGAATGAGCTTGCTTTGCATATTGTTGCTACAAAATAATAGATATTGTTTTATTAGCTCCACATTGGTATATGAGAAATCGATATCCTCAATAAAAAAATAAGGCTACATTCTAAGTCTATATAATTTGGCTTGACACACAAGCACACCCACTTTAACTCATGGAGAAGATGGAATTTCTTAGAGGCACTCAACCTTGACTTTTACCCTATGAAAACATCAATTTTGGAGTATTTTTGCACCACATTATATTTTGTGTCAAATTAAAAATATGAAATTGTAGTAAAGTTTGTAATGACTAAACACACACTCTCCAAGTTGATTCATTCAATTTATCCTTGTAATGAAGGTTGGGTGTGCATTTTAGTGCAGCTAGACAAAATTGCCTTGCCTCACTAAAATGCACGTTGTGGCTTCATTTCTTGGCCAATTTAAATTGGAGAGTTTGTATTTTATAATTCTCTACAATTATACATTTTCATATTTTCAATTTGAGCCTTAAAAGTTTCTACTTCATATTTCCTTCACCATGCATAATTTTTCTTTGGCATGCATTTTGTCAAAGTTGTGTAAAATTGAAAAGAATAGGTAATTAGGCAAATTTATAGACCTGATGCATGGGTACATAGGAATTGTTAAGTAATTATGTCACATTCAAAATTTCATACCTATAGTGTACTTGGTTTTTCCCTGGAGTGCATTTTTGTACTAAATGTGAAATTTGGAAAATAGTATCAATTTCTGTTTTGGTAGACTTGGGTTTTAATGCAAAAGATTTATTTTGGACAACTGAGTATGAGAGGTTAGAATAATTCTTTTTCCACTTACCATTAACTACAAGTTATGGTGAGGGGTGGTGGGTGCAGGGGGGATCCTCTATGATCCCGAAGGAAGGATGGAAATAGGATTAGAACAAGATAAAAACAACCAAGCAAAAGCCTACGGAATCCTACAAGGTATTCTCCTTGCCAAGGAAGCCAATGTCAAATCATTAATATTTATTGGATATTCAAGTGTGGTCATCAAAGCAATGTTAGGGAAAACATATCCCTTGGATAACATGCTTATAGTGATATTTACTTGAGGGAATGTGCAAGCTAATGATGGTCTCTCATGACATGTTAGTGGCAATGCAAACATGTAAAAACAACAATATGTTAATTTGGAGGGATTATTCAATATACTTTTAGAATGAATTTGAACATGGTGTAAAAAAATGAAATGTAGGAAATTGAATTAGCTTTGTAAATATAAAATTTTTATTTATTTATAGAAAGTGTGAATAAATATGTGAAATTTGAGTTTTTCTAACAATGGTATGTTATTTTTCTAGCAAAACATAAGGTATATGTCTCCCTTAGTGAAAGTGTTGAGTTCCTTAACGATGGAAGTTCCTTCCAAAAATTTGCATAATTTTAGAGAACCCATTATTCTAGTGCTGTGTATTTTTAAAAAAATATAATATTAATTTTTTATATTTTTTAAATTATGAAAGTCAATATATCCTTGAAATTACAACACCTTCCGTTAGTGCAGGCTACGAGGGTCTTAACTTTGTAATTTTATTTGATTTTATTGTAGATATCAGTGTCTTCTAGTGCAACTTATAACTCATTTTAAAAATGGTTAAGTTGACAATAATTTATAGCAGAAATAAAAGAGGTATGTATTTTAGGATTTTGATATATGTCAAGGCTAAAATAGATAAAAAATAGTAAACAATATATATATATATATGTGTGTGTGTGTGTGTGTGTGTGTGTGTGTGTGTGTGTGTGTGTCTATACATACACACATATACAATTTCCTATATATATATGTATATGTATATACACACACACACATATTCCCCGGATGGGGTGACACATGGGCCACAAAAAGTTGAACGAGGTGTTAACGAGGGCAGTTAAAGCCTCTCACCACCACCCCCCCTCCCTATCCAGTTGCGATGACTCTCATGCTTGAAGGCCAAGCCTTAATGTGCTGAGCCTTAATGGATGCATGGGCTCGACTCCTAGGCCTTAGTACGATCCTTGAGATTGACATCAACTAAGCACTAATGGCTACCAGAGCCATCAATGTTGTTGTCCTCCCAGTCTTTTCATTGCGTTGGAAATGTTATATGGGGCGTTTGTACTTGGAGAACAACATTCTTATGTTGATCCTGCCTCGAGAGACAATTGGTTCTTACGATTTTTTAGCTAGCTTCGGGTTCCTATATAACCATGCCAAGAGAACAGGGCAAGCCCCGTCGAGGACCGACCTATTATAATGGATTTGGACGACACAACCACCCAGGGACTGCCTCTCGAGCGCATATGCTAGGCGGAGACCATGCCGGATCCTCAAGGAAGAATTGGACTGTGCAGGCCCCTTAATAGCTTTGGCCTCACCATGACAAAAGACTTACCTCTCATGCTCCTGTTCCGATTGAGGTCCCTTCAGGTCTCTCGCAGTTCAATTGGTATGAGCAGGCTCAGTTGTAGACTCATCCTCCCAACACCAAGAATCTCCAAGGTGTCTACGCGGTGGAGGAATAATTTCCTCCCAACTGGGTGAAATTATTTCCTCTCCTTCCCTCGAAAGTCTTGGAGTGATAGCCTATTACCTGCACCATCAGTCCACTACAGGAGTAAGTCGCTAAAGGTTGCATAGTAGAAGAAGAGGCCTTACCTCCAGAGGGCCACTCAAGATGCAATTCAACTGCCTCCATGGAGGAACACCTCGTCATGGACGCGAATGCTACCTTCAATTCCATTGCTGCCACCTTGGAGGAGAGATAGGATCAAGCAGACTACCACTTAGATCCTGACTCCCACTGGCTCATGGATGACCACCTGGTTCTGATATTTGAAATGAGGAGGGACCCGCATGAGAAAAAACACCTCCAGAGTCTCTTTATAAAGCTCCTAGATGCTCTCTATTCTTCCCTGTCAAGCGAGCCTGAGAAGAGCCACTGCCCGGCGTGTTGTCAACCCTTCATCTTCAAACTCTGTCATGATGGCCCTATCTCACCACATGCATAACTTCTTTCAGGTTTTTTTCTTTGGGTCAATGAAAATAGTTTTTGCAGTTTTGCCTAGGTTTGTCTCTGGTTTAGTCTTTGGTTTAGTCTTTGGCTCAGGTTCGATTGTCTTTGGTTTAGGTCAGGGCACCCCGTCCACTGCCTATTCTAGTTTCCACGAGAGTGGAAGAACGGGTGGCAAGTCCCCTAGTTGTATTTTGACAGTTGTCATCTTTTTTTTAAGTCAAGTAACTATGGACAGATGTCAAGCCTTGAATTCTGGTTTCCACCTTCATGGAAAAACAAATGGCTAGCTCACTTGTATATCTGGACACGTAAGATATATATATTCAGAATCTACATAGCCAACTCTATCTATGTCTGTAGTTTCATCAACAACATATTTGTGCTTCCTATAGAAAAATAATGTAAAAAATAGAGATATAGAGTGGTGTTCATAAAAATGGAGTATTTTATGTATTTGTAGACCGACCCATTAGGTTTGTCATCCTGAACTTAAATATGAGGTAACCAAATCAACAAACATGTACGCTAAAGTTGTCACTTCTTCCTGATTTTTTTTTGAAATGAAAATAATGCACGTGCACTTTAGGAACATGCACACGTTCCTAAAGCACGTGCACGTTCCTAAAATGCACAGACATTATTATGAATAGGAATTCATGTGTGTTCCTCTCTCTACGAACTCTCTCCTC
>JZKD02S1672097.1:94006-115423 GCA_000966675.3 Picea glauca
TTTACCTTATTTTGAGGATCTATTCCTATTCCTTTGTAAATGTTGTTTGTTTACTATTTCTAGAAATTAAGATCCATAGTTTTAGGATCTGATAACTGAATTGTTAAGCTATAAATCTACAGAAGGAAGATGAATGAAAAGGGGGTTCGATTTCAGATACTCTTATGCTATGTAAACAGATTTTTTGATGCTAATGCAAAAAGATAGATTTCTCTCTGCTACAATATCAGATTTTATCACATGTCTTCCTCTGTTTTAATTAAACTGTTTTAGCTGCAGTGACTGTCATCTCACCAGTCAGCTCATAGTTTACTTAAGATTGTTTTACACATTTTTATAAATCCTACACGTTGTATTTGGTTTAGTAACTCTGTATTCTCATCCATTTAAGCCTGCCATCTGATTATTGTTTCATGAGAGCTCTGTTTGTTTTGATTACCCATTTAAAGTCTGAGTACTGAGTTATAATTTGTTATCTCATTGATCCATCTATAAAAATACCAAAAACCATTTCATTTATAAGTTGCCAAGCATCTTTGGTTTACAACCCCAAAGAGTTCCTTGGAGTGATAACACGATCTTTATCACAAGATCAAATGGAACTATAACATTGAGAAAAGGATAAATGGAGGGTGGAAAGCCTATTATGGACTTGAAAACCATTGTAAATTAATAGAACTTTGGATTTGGAATAATAAGAAACTCCTCTTTGAGACTCTCATCACTCTTGTTAACATATATGGTTGTGAAGTTTGGGGCTGTAGCATCTATATAGAACCATGGATAAAGATAGAGAAAAAAATATCTGGGAATCGATCTTTATCACAAGCTCAAACAAAACTATAGCATTGAGAAAAGGATAAATGGAGCGTGTAAATCTTATCATGAACTTGAATTCCACCGTAAATTAGCAAAAAATTGGCTTTGGGATAAGAAGAAACTCCTCTTTGAGACTATAATCACTCTTGTTATATTATGGTTATTAAGTTTGGGGCTATAACATCTCTAGATAATTGTGGAGAAAGATAGAGAAAATCCAATTTTTTTTTTATAGATTATAATCTTAAAATTAAAGGAAATATACTCAATCCTATCCTACTTATAGAAATGAGTCTTTCCCCAATTGAGAGCATGGTTATGACTAGGTACTTACTATATGAGAACAAGATAAACAACATGGAAGACAAGAGGCTTCCTAAGATTGCTTTGAAACCTATTCAAAACCACTTGCAACTGAAGTAGAGTTGGCATAAATATCCCAAGCCTTGGATAAATCAATGGGGTATCAAGGAAGAGTTCACTATGAAGAATAATGATAATAATACAAATATCATTACATCTAAATTTAAGAAGAAATTGTGGCATGATAAATAATTGTAGAATACAAGAAAATTAAGATACTACAAGGAGGTAATCAACCCTAATATATAATATCAAAAGTATCTCTAAGATTACACTAGTCTAAAGAAGAAAATCAACATTACTAAAATAAGAAAAACCTCTCATGAGCTCCATAGTGAAACAAGGTGTTGAACAATTCCTTAAACATCACGGGTCAAAAGAATTTGTCATCTTTGTGACACTAAAAGAGTTGAAGATGAAAATAATTTTTTCTTAGAATGTATTTCTTACATCCACATAAGAGCTCAATTTCAAAATATTCGTTACATAATGACCTTCCTAACCTTTTACTCGTCAAAACTATGGTGATTTAGAAATGCTTCCCTTGAAATGTTTTGAACATAGAAATAACATTTTAAAGAAAACCAAGTAATTCCTTATCATTTTAAAGGCTCAATAGACCTATGTTGTTCTTAATGGACGATAATCATCATCATCATCATCAAGGGTGGCTGTTTCCAGGGGGATCATGCATGATCCTTGGGGGGATCAAGAATTGATTTGTTAACATGGTATATGGATATCTACAAACAATCAGGTTGAGGCATATGCTCTCCTCATGAAATTACTCTCTATAGATGACATATGATAGAGTGAGAAATTTGATTGTTATTAGTGATTTGAGCATAACTATTGAGAGTTTTGATTGCTATTTTTGATTTGAGCATAATTATCAATATTATGAACAATAAGAAAAACCCTTATGATAATATGATATATTTCCTCATTGAAAGAATAAAAAAGGACACCCTTTGATTCAAGAATGTCACCTTTTTCCAATTTTAAAGGGCTCTAAATTGTCAAGAAGACACCCTTGAAAATGTGGCCTCAAAATTGAGTGAAGGAAGTCTGAAAAAAATGGGGGTATTTATTTCCAATCCATCCCATAAGTTTTTATCCAAAGTCAGTTTTACATGGTGACACATACCAATTTGATTAATCAACACACATTAATGAATACATTTCATCATAGTATAACAAGAGGGAGGTGGGATGCAAAGCACATCACCCCCATGCAATCTTCGCACATGTCTATCATAAAGATCAATCAATAGTTTGAAGCATGCAACAAATTTATTGAAGGGGTAGGTGGGATAATGGCTCATAACATATGTTTTGTGCCTACTAAGGGATATGGGTTGTGGTTGGCTTAGTTTCAGTTGAAACCTTAGGTAATCCATCTCTTTTAGATCCTATTATTGTTCCTTGGAATTTTCTTAGCATGTTCGACTATATCCCTGGTGGATTCTACCTCGTCTCTGTGCTTTGTACTCAAGTTTGATTGGATTTAAGTCCT
The DNA here is from genome assembly GCA_000966675.3 of Picea glauca. Classification (NCBI taxonomy): domain Eukaryota; kingdom Viridiplantae; phylum Streptophyta; class Pinopsida; order Pinales; family Pinaceae; genus Picea; species Picea glauca. The sequence goes on from JZKD02S1672097.1 coordinate 96,705, forward strand.
TTTTTGGAGTGCATGTGTTGTAATTGAACACCTATTCCATGGTATGGAAAATAGGGGCCTTGAGTTTATTGTTTCCTAGGTCGTCTCTTGTGGGAAAACGTTTTTCACCCCAATTGCTAGCCTTTGTTTGATTTCAAAAAAGAAAATTTGGGTTGGTTTCCCATGACTTTTTTGTACTCTTGTGAATTTTGTATCATCTCAAGGATGATGTTTATTTTTCCTCTTGAGTTGGAATCCTAGTTTGGTTTGTTATTCCTAGCAATTGGTAAATCCTGTTTGGCCTTCTAAAATTGTTCCCATGGGTGCTTACCACTTCTCTATCTGGATATCTATGAAAATTTCTCATTATGGATTATAGGGAAATACAAGAGATACATAGAGTACTTTGAAGGCATGAGGATTTCATAAACAAAAATAATACCTTTGTATTTTTTGTGACCTCTAAGGTACATGGGAGTAAACGCCAATGCATATCTCAAAATGCAATGGTTATGGATAGTCTTGTGTAACAAAAGAGGCCAATTCAAGTTCTATAAGTTGAATGCTTAATGTCAAGGAATATGGCCTATAATATTAGTAAAGGTCTACTCAACTTCCTAAAATTTCAGAATGTCAATGAATTCTACCCCTTATGATCTCAAGGAGGAGGAAACAATCCACCAAATGACTGAAGACATGGACGTGGGAAAACAATAATCTCACCTCACCAATATCGATCAAGATGAACCTCTCAGTAAGGATGTTTTTCATTAGTATTTGATGTTATGTAGAATAATATTAATATTAGGAGTCTTTTATAGAATCTACACTAGCAAATTTTTATTTGAAATCCTCTATGAAGGATGGTTTGGAAATTTTCATACCTGACACATACTCTTTTCTAAAATGTTGGTTTTATCAAGAGACAACTCTCTTTTTGTATTATTATGTTGTCCATCTTGGCTGCAAATTATTTTTAATAGAAATATTGATTGTTTATATTAAAAAAGAATAACCATCATCATTATTCATCATCATGTTGTTTAACTCAACTACAACCTATTTTTAATACAAATATTAACTATTTCTATTAAAAAAGAATAATAGTTGTCATTGTCGTCATCATCATTGTTGTCGATGTCACCATCATTGTTGTCATTTTCATTGCCACTGTCATCGTTGTCTCTGTTAGCACTCTGTAAATCTGTTCGGTTGATAAACAAACGACGAAGGTAACTTTTTCAACCAACTTTGAGACCCGAAACTAGCCTTTCGGATCTGGAGAGGGCTCTCTCGGAAATGGTGCGGTCTCCGTGTAAGATATGACTTTGAAAACAATGGATAGATTTAAACACATTTTATATAATGGGTTCTGGTTATATTGGCGCAAGAAAGTAAGACTTGGGCTATGGAGTCGATTTGAGGAAATGTCAGAGACAAATGAATCAGTGACCAGGCTTGAGAGGATACGTCTAGGCGAGCAATAGTCTTCAGTGTAAAAACGTAGTGTGTGGTGGGAGAAATTACAAGAAGTAACTCAGGAGCGCCACTGTGGGAGAATTCAAAGTCATCTTTGGAGGAAAACATTTTGTCTAAGTGGCACAAACAAGGGGTGCTATACAATGAATCCACAGGTTCAAAAATTCGTTCTGAAATAGACAGAAAAATATATGAAATAAAGATAACAAGAAGCACATACACAAAGAAAGAGGCACAATACATCCAAATATTACAACTAGAATCTTTTCAACAAGTCACAGGACCTTTGCATTAAATTTCGGTCAAAACTCAGATTACATACAATAGTAGTCGTCTACCAAATTTGCCAACCAACCCGGCTTGCATCAAAAATATGAAATACATAAATGAGGGTGCCGCTTGGGCTACCCTGCTTCCTACTGCTAACCCTTAAAACTAAGAAAACTGAGCAACATGCACAGGAGAATCTTTGCATGGTGCTTTCTAAAAATAGACAATAATCACGCCTGTTTACTTATGATTGTTCGCAGGTTCTCCATGGGGATCTGATTGTCGGTCGGGTTTTGATATGGAGAAAATATGTGTCGCGGTGCCCCTTTTATCAAGTTTTCTTGCGAACAAGTGTCTGTCAGGAGCTTGTGATCTGTAATAATGACTTCGATTTATGTGATGTGATCATTTGCTGGAGAACTGCGTGCAGTACGCAGTTGTTAGATCGTCGTGGCTGTTATCAAAATGGTAGTGTACTTTAGAGAAACATATCATCCAAAATTGCCAAGATTTTTCTTATCCTTTGTGGGTGCAGAGACGGGCACCAACTAAACTTGCTTTTCTTGCATGCTGGCGAGCGCCACACACACTTCTTTCTCGGTTGCTTCACATTCTCTAGGGTGCTCCGTATGCCTTTATTCCACTACCTTTTGTTCCTCCCGCAACTATACAATAGTGTCCCACGCCTCTTTATGCTTCCTTTACAACCATGCCACGTTCCCTTCACGACCATGTGCCATTGACTCTTCCATGGTCTTTGTCGCTAACTGCCGCCTTAATTCCATGTTTTCCTGATAGAGTTCAATGATAGCTAGCTTTTCTTTCTTCAGTTGCTGAGATGGTACTTGCTCATTTTCTCCTGCGATATACACTCTCCTTGTTCTTCTCCTATCTTTGTGGCTTGATGCCCCAACAGGTTCTAGCCAGATGGCGTGTCTGAGTAGTTCTTCAACTATCGATCCGACATGCGGTTCTTCTGCAATTTGAGCTTCCATGATCTCCTTGTCCTTTCTTTTCCTTCCCATCCTTCGAGGATTTTTTTTTTTGGGAGAGGGGACTCTTACTGTCTTCCCTTCCTGTGCGAATCCCTCTACTTCAGATTTTCCATGATTTGATTTGGTCTTCTCTGTAGGTAAAAGAATAATTCCTTTCATGTCTCTGGGAATGCCTCCCGCAAGTGAGAATGAATCCTAGTCCTTTTGGGGATCATACCTTGCAGTTCTACTGCTCCACATGCCTTTCCTTGAGTTTTGAGAGGTTGCTTTGGCATGACCAAAGTGAACTCTGCACACAATTTATCCAACAAACGCAAAGGGGGAAAGGTTCTGAACAAGATGGACTGGCAAGGGAAATTGCAAATAGAGTTTAGGCCTGGTTCTACGACTGGAGAGAATGTATAGCATCCAATATTTATAATGAATCGGACATGAGAGGAAATCATGCTGGAGGACAGCGAATTCATGGTGACGAGATGTTCCAAGTCAAGTTGCAGGTTTTCCATGGCAAATCCACGCATGTAGGATACAGGTGATAAGGCTTGTTGGGAATGCATGATATGAACACCACAATTTTTCATTCCCTCAACCTTCAGGATGAATTGATAATAACTACTGTACTTGCCGACGCGACCTCCATTAACCACTTGACTCGACCCGGGGCACGTAGAGACTGGTTTCTTAACAGGACTCGACCTTCTTGGAAAATACATACCCGTACCTCTTATACAAGTTTCAAATATGACATCACTTCCCATTTCCAAGGGCCAACCAACCACTTGTTGACTTCAAACTCACGGTGTTACATACCTGACTTCACATGTTCGGGCGCATGGGTCACAACGTGACTTTAAACCGACTCTAAATGGAAAGAAATATGGCAGTGCTAGCAACTGGCTCCAATGGGGATGCTATCCTACCTGTGAGGTAGAAAAGAATAGTAGACTAGGGGCCTGACCATTGGGCTTTATTTGACCTCTAGACACTGAGAAAAACAAACTAAACCTATCGATGCAACTTCTAAGACTTCAGCATAAACATAGGGCCTTCATTTCGGGCTTCAATTTTTTGTTGACCAACATACTCGATGCAAAAAGAAATGACTATTTACAATGACAAATGACTTAAGCAAATTTTATTTCATCAGGTAATGTTTGAGGAACTTGCTGTTTACAGGGCCCCAATCAAAACTTTATCCATCTAACCCTTCTAGAAAAAAAGCGTTTTTTCCTCTATGATCACTGATTCTAAACGGACCCATCCAAAGGTGATCAAACTTTGCATGCTTTCCTTTTCCTTCATTTCTTGTGTCCCATCTCAAAATTAAGTCACCCAATCAAAAATCCTCTGGCTTAGAATGCTTATCAAAAGCCTTTTTCATTTTTTCCTGATGGAGCTGTGACTGATTATACACCTGTTCCCTTTCCTGTTGTGTGTGAATTCGCTGATTTATTCTCCTTTGCACATCATTTGGCTCGACTTCCTGTTCTTACAACAACTTCCTGACGGGTGGTCCTAGTGAGGTAGGGAAGATTGTGTCTGCACCGTAAATGATCTGGAAAGGTGATGTCAATATAGACTTCTTGGTGGTGACCTGATCTGCCCACAACGCGTAGATAAGATTCTTATGCTAGGCTCTCTTGTTTTCTTCCAGGAGTCTTTTGATGATCCTGGTTAGAATCTTATTCGAGGACTCCGCTAACCCATTTCCCTATGGATAGTACGCCATGGAATTCCCCAGGGTTATGTTATAATCTTGACAAAATTTCTCCATCTTCTTATACTTGAATGTGACTACATTATCTGTTATGATCTTAACGGGACACCCAAACCTTGACAAGATGTTTGTTTCTAGGAATTGGATGATGACCGCATCAGTAGCTTGCTTTGTGGGGATCACCTCTATCCATTTCATGAAATAGTTGGTGGTTGTTAGTATCCATTTGTGCTACGTAGAGGATGGTGGATTTATATATCCTATGAAATCTAGACCCCACTGCATGAAAGGTGCTTCGACTGATATCGTCTTTAGCGGCAGGGGCTGTAGCTTTCTTCTTCCATAAAAAATATGGCATTCGTGGTAGCTAGAGACCTCTTTATATACGTCAGTGAAAATTGTCAGCCAGTAATAACCCACCCTCATGATTTTTTGCATGGTGGTCTTCCAATAGTTGTGCCCTCCGCAGTCGCCTCTGTGAAATTCTTGTATGGCCCGTTTCACGTCGTCTTCCAACAAACAACTCAACAATATTCCCTTGGGATCTGTTGTTTATGAATCTAGTCTCCGTAGTGTCGTTATTATGATATTTCCCACCTCATCCTTGCATACTTGGATAACCTCACTCGTCGATCCAAAACATAATCCCAACATCTAGAGGATTTGTGCATCATCTTTCAAAGGTGTTGCAAATACAAAATTCATTTAAACCCCCTTTAATGTGTTTTTTGTGTCACCACTGCACATTTTATCATATTCATAATATCCCTTGAGAAAGGAATCATAGTATACCCCCTTAAGTTCTAGGACATCAGTTAAATCCCCCCTCCCAAGTATTTGCACTAGTTACATAGTCTGTAAGGAAAATCCAACGTTTTACGTCGCTTTGTCCCAAATTATGCAACTTGGGCCCACAGTTTCTTGTGCCCTTTACACCAAGACATCCCATTTCAATGGGATAATAAATATCAACAAGATTTTGAAGTATTAAAATAGGCCCTCTCAAAATAACATTTAATTATTCCCCTAAATTTAATAAATATTATACCTTGTACCTTTTGTTATAACCCTATAATTTATAGGATCAACTGGTGACTGAAATGTTATCACTTTAGTGTCTTGTTTGTCAAATGATTTTCCATTCTGCAAATAATTTGATAAAAATAAAAGAAAAAGAAAAAGAAAAAAAAAGAAAGAAAAAAGAAAAGAAAAAGAAAAAGCATAAAAGAGGGCATAGAAGAAATTGGATAAATCCCCATGCAATAACAGTGACTTGGTTCATACAGTTTAAACATGGCCAAGTCCTTTTAAATTGATGTTGATAGGAGTAGTGAATAAGCTTGGATAAATTGTTTAATCTTAGCCAAGTGATTTAGGTTAGCTAGTGAATAAATTTGACCAAACTGCCTAATCTTGGTCAAATAACCCCAGAATAGAGTAATTTCTTAGTCCAACAGTTTAATTTGGGCTAATTGTCATAGGTAATTAGGTTAGAACATAGGGTATTTTTCTTTATCCCAATAAAACATGCATGATGATCGATGTTGAACCATATCTTTGAGGTTTAAAGGTTTGATGTCTAACCCCATGGTGATGAAAACAGGGAAAATTTGGGAAAACCCACATAATGTGCTTATCCTAAGTTTCAGAGAAAATATGATTTTTCGCTCACAGATTAAAAATAATGCACATATGAATGGATGAGATGCTAGCACCCAGATCTACGGTTGACAATTTTTTCCAGACCCCCCCGACTGTTCTACCTTTAACAATAGGGGGGGGGGGGTCCGAAATCAGAGATAACAGAAGTGCGCATCTGAACGGCTGAGGCGCCAACAATTAGATCCACGGTCAAGATTCAATTATGGGCCCCCCCGACCGTTCTACTTTTAATGGTGGGGGGGGGGGTTCAGAATGTTGATTAAACATCGTGAACAGATCTATGATCCAGGAGCAGGCGCATTGATGGATGACTGATGGTAGTTTTCGAACCCCCCCGACCGATCTATTTTTTAACCGAGGGGGGGGGGTCTGGAATGGATTTTTTTTTCTGGTGGGCCCCTTTCGTCTACATGGCAGGAGTCCATCGGTTCAGACTCCCAACGCTTACCACAATCTGACATACCCTATCACCCCATGACATCATCTTCCCCGTTTTCCCCTAAAGATCACATCTCATTACTCTGTCAGTCCTTTCACCCTGTTACAAGTCCCTTCACCATGGTCAAGTTCCAATCAACTCCCTCCAAGTCACTCAGTCATATTTGTCATTCATTTTCACCTACCATCTCACGCTCCAAATGACCCGTTGACAATTTATTACAGGCTAACCTATCCGTTAGCCTGCTGAGCTGTCTCCCACACCCAACTGGTATCCGTTTTCTTAAAACTACCTTCACCCTTCATTCCCCCATCATTTACCCTGTCTCTACACCAGAGAGTATTTTTCCCCGTTTCCTCTCCGTTTCAGTCAGTTGTCCAAAGCCACAGTTGTCCCTGCTAACTTTTTGTTTTACTTGCAGGTATTTTGACAGTGATGGCGCCAAAATTAAAGAAAGCAGAAGTCGAGGAAAATCCTTTCCTCCGGTCTCCTGTCGATCTCGACAGAATTCATTTGGCCGTTAAAGATCATTTAATCGCAGATACCAGATGCGAATTCGACTTCACAGATTTACAGTCATGTCTAAAGAACATTTTCTTGGACCAGAGTGATGAAATTGGACTCTGGGAATCAAATATTCCCCTGCATCTTTTCCCCCAGGTTCACCATTTCCCTGAATTCTCCCTCAAATTCCAGGCCCACTACATTCCCGAACATCGAGCCATAGTATCTTCATCAGGAGAAAATCTATTTTTTATTACACCTGAAGCCATCGGCCAGATGATGTGGATACCTAGAGATGAATCCTCCTCCCCTTTCAATCTTGAAGTCCTCATAGAACTATACCAGAAACTATCATTCCCCCAAAGAGCTCAGATTTTCGAGCTTTTTCTCCCACAGGCCACTTAGCTCCCCAAGACAAATCCCCTGTATCCTTCCTCACTGTTCTCAGTGAAGGGAAACCAGGTCATATCGTCATTCTGTTCTCTACTGGGGTATTTTTCGGATCAATGGGTGGATGAACCCATATTGGGTTTTCTGTCCATTTTCTCCGCCGATAAGAGACCCACCACTCAGTTCGACTATAGTACTTTTCTGGTGGACAATATTCATGAACAATTCTCAAATTTCACCACAGAGGGCATGTTCCGGTATTCCTCAATATTGGCTTACATGTTCACTTTCTTTCAAGCGGAAAAAATATCCTTCTCAATGCAGAAGATGGACAAAGATGGAAGGCCGCAGGCGATAATAGCTTGGACTTCACTACTCATGCAAAATTCTACAGAATTCAGTTTCAAACAGTTTATCGAGCAGTTTTACCATCCAGTGGTGAGCATGCTCAGTGGCAGACCCGAGCCAAGAATAAACGAGGAGATTCAGAGGATCTTACACCTCTTAGATCTTGCTAAAACTGGCGATTGGTATCTTTACCAAAACCACACTGAGATCAGAGTTTATGGATGCGAGTTGGCTCCATACAGACTGCCCAAGTACCTACCCATGAGGATATTTTCTCTAGAGTACATAAGGAAAATGATTAAATCAGATGAAATACATTTCGTGTCTATTAAAAAGAAGTAGCATCTTAGAATCAAAGGGCAAATAGGATCTTTCATCGACAATAGCCGAGGCGCCAGAGAGGAAGTAGATAGATTGCTAAAAGAAATGAAGTTGCAGGTTAGTTTCATATGGCACCATGACACATGCGTGATAATTTCAGAGATGAGGATTAAAAATAAAAACATTCCATATGTTCATACACCCAATCCTGATATAGAAAAAATCGCAAATCAAATAGAATGGGAGCTGAACACCCTGGTTGAAATAGAACAGTAGGACCCTTCGGTCACTGTCTCACAGACAACTACACCATAGGTTCCCAAGGAGAAAATACCCAGGAAGGATACCTCACCTTCCATCACTGAAGTCTCGGTTGAAGATTTCCAATTGCACACCTAAAGGCCAAAAAGTAGTCATGCACCTAACACGGCTGGTGAAAAGGGAAGCTAATCCACTGCAACTACGAAGGATGATCGGTCACTTCTTGGCACAAACAACAAACAGATCATGTCTATAGTTTTTTCCAATAAATCCACAGATACTCCACCAGTCAACCGACCGAGCAAAATAGGACCAAAATTGAGTGTTTTTGAGAAGTATGATATGATCAAAAAGAAAAATCAGACACTGACCAACAATACTTATGCTTAGTTCTGGAAGAAAACATCAATTGCACAACACAGAATTTTGTCTACATTCGACACTGAGAAGGGTAGAGTGCACATGGCGTTTCTGCAAGCATAGGTACCAGACCCAAAAGTAATCATCGATTACAAAAGGGAAACATTCTAATTTCAGACTAAAGATGTGCATCTTACTGATCAAATGGATTTGCACAGGCAAACTGGAGAAATAGTTTTCTCCACATTGGAAAATTCTTCTACTGTTGCCTCTAAGTTATAGGTATCTCTGAGAAATGTCCAGACATAGTTGAAATTAGAAAAGATATCATCCTTTGCAAAGGATAACATAATTAAGATGTTGGAAGAACTGGTCCTCAAGATCGGGTACGATCCCTCGAATGTGAAAGCAGTCGAGGAGATGATTAAAAAGAAAAATGTCGATATAGCATCTCTGAGGAAATAGTTGAAACTGCCACCAACAGAAGATTCACAGGCAAAGGAGATAGCTGAGACAGAAGGGGAAAAGGATGAGATGCTCAAGATGATCATGGAGAAAAATGCATAGTTGAAGGAGATGGAAGCAAAATTGGAAAAATTATTGAAAGAGAAGAAACAATAAAATCCCATGGAGGTCATTCCATTGAGCGCAGTTCCACTCACAGGAGTAAGAACAACATGTGTAGCAGAAATTCCCTTAGCAACTCCACTGACATCTCTGGAGAAGACAGTAGAACTAGAAAAATCCATGGAGGAGATGAATTTTAAAGAGACAGAGATTAGCAGACTTAAAAAGGAGGTTGAGAACCTTCAGGAACTCAAGTATTCTTACCAAGCCAACTACTCCAAGGAGAAACAAACATTAGACAAGCCCAAACAAGAATTGCAACAACTTCAAAAGCAAACAGTGGCAGGCAAAACACTCACTGAGGTCAAGGAAAATGTCTGGATGGATATCACCAAATCCATAAATGAAATATGGCCTATGGTACAAATCATGTTCAAGCAGAATGAACTGGTGCAAAGAAGTAAGCAGGCGATTGAAAAGATAAGAGGAGAATTGTGAGAGATGCCCGTAGAAGCCACTGAGATCACTAAATTATTGAATTCAAAAACCAGAGAATAGTTAGAGGAGTTGAAAATTGAAGATAGGATAGAAACCATCCTCGAGGTCAACAGGGTCCTGACCAAGAGAGGATTGATGATACAATTGGAGGAAAAGGTTTAGGCTATGAACATAGGAGTGCAAATATTTTTCAGCAAAATTGAAGCTCCGTAGAAGAAAGGCCTCCCTGGCTTAAGTGTCATAAATGACAAGTTAATGACACTGTCTGATTATAAAAAGAATCTATCCACCGTGGCTAAAGATAGTTCAAAATTCTTGGGAATACAAGGCAGTATCACAGGCAAGGAATTCTTAAAATCTTTCTAGTCAGACATCAACATACAACACGAGATCCAGTACATTTTCATCATCAAGCCAACTTTTGCCAAATATATGGAGATGGATGAAGTATACCGAAGATTGCTCAAAGTCAGCGTTCCCAGTAACCTTCGATGGGAAGAGTTATGCAATCTGATCGAGTAGGAGATGAGGTGTCCAAGCCTAGTCACGTATTAATTTAGATGAGGTCGTGCAGAGGACTCACCAACAACTTACCCCAAAATCAGCATAAAGATTTCAACACATCATCAAACAGTTCCTAAATTTTTGTATCTTGTTGAGTTAGTTAGCTAAATTTAGATTTCCACGTCCTGATCTTTAATGACAGGATCATATGTAATTTTTTATTATAAATACTTCAAACTTTGAAGTACCGAGGGTTGATCTTTACGCCTTGTAAGCCAGAAAGACTGTAATTTTTATCAAGAGATCTTCCAGTAATATAAAGGGACGTTTCACAGGATTCTTGCGTGTTGTTCATTGGTGATGTTATTCTTTTCTATGTTAAATGTTTTTCTCTCTCAATTGTCATATTGTTTTCTAATCTAATCTTTTAAAGTAGCGCATGTTGCAGGATTTATCTTTGTATACCCTGTTTCTGGCTTTGAAAGATCTTAATGTTTATCTTTCTGATATTACAATGAAGAAATTCTTAAATAATTATTTACTTTAATTGATATTCTCATATTTTCTGCTATTCATCATTTTACTGCTAAAGAATCCAATGAATGCATTATCTTTCCTTGTGAAAAGAATCTTTTAGTTTCTATTTAGATTTCTATCTTTATAATACAAACCCCATAGCCCAACGGAGGTGTAAACGCTTTTCAACCAACTTAACAAAAACAACAACAAACCTTTTCAATCTTATTTTGTTTAACTAGCCTAATATCTTAAAGTTAAAACATCGCTAAATCATATAGAGAGATCTCTCTCTGAAGCTGGTAGGGCTAGATTCTAGTTTCGAAGTGGTTGGATAAAGTTACCTCTTGTAAATTTCTTCTACTCTGACAACCTCTGGGAATTTATAGAGCAATAACATAGTGGCGACCATACTGGGGAATTGAACAAACATTCAACTCCACGTTTTCTTTTTCCCTAGAAAAAAATTTTGTTTATGAAAAAATTATAAATCTGAGAAAGAAATAATGTTCAGAGGTTGTTAAATGCTTGTACATAGTAGATTCAGATTCATTAAAAAATAAATATATATAAAATTAAAAAATTTGGCTCCTAAAAGAGCTTATACTCGATCCCACCTAGACCCGGAACCTGTGATAGCAACTGATAATCTAGAACAATTACTCAGAAAGAACACCATCGTAGAAGGTTGAGGGAGTCATAGTCCCCTTCTCTTCCAGAGGAACTTGTTGCCCTTCAAGACCTTGACTTCGACACAATCTTTGAACAAAGCCCGTTTAGAACAAAATCTGATAGCTTTGTGACTGAAACCATTTTAGATCCAGCCATCCTGCAACCCTAGACCCCTGAAGTACTATCTCCCACTACAAAACCTCAAACCGCTCACTCTGTGCTAGCTAGCCCCTCATCCTCCTCATTTTCTGCCACCGCTCCACCTATCATTTAGGTTGCTGTCCCACCCCCTCCACCTATCATGGCGACCATATATGATCCCTTGGTGTTGGTTGCACCTTTACACGACATGCCCCAGGACTATCAAACAAGACTTCCACAGTTCGATGGTATAGGGCCCTTGAACGCACAACAACACGTTGATCAAATGAATGACTATTTTGACTTGCAGTAAGTGGATGAAGCTGATGTTCAAATGAGACTTTTTTTGCAGAGTCTGATTGGGGACGTTAAGAAATGGTACAAAGGATTACGTGATGCTTCAGTGGTTGACCTTACAGTGTTTCAAAGAAGTTTTCTGGACAGATGGGAGGTCAAGAAAAATCCTCTCCAGATCTTGTCAGAATATGAAAACATCAGATGGAATCAAGGAGAGACAATACAAGACTATTGCACCCACTTCAACAATCTATACAATGCGATTCCAGCTGATATTAAACCCCCACAAGGTTTGGCACTGATAAAATTCCCTGACGTTTTCGACGCTGATATGTCGTAACAATTAAGGGAAAGAAACTCCACCACCTTGGAGGACATGCAGAAAAGCGCAATAAGTGTAGAGACCAACTTGTTGGCTAAAAGAGCATGGCAGAGGATGAAAAGGAGAGTCATGATTAAAGAGGAACCTTCCACATCTTCTTCTTATGCCAAACAAGATTCCTTAGCTAGAGCAGTGGAGAGGATGATGGAGAGACTTATTGTAACCAAAAGAAATCCTCTTAGAGAAAACCAACCTGCTCCACAAATTGGGAATCCTAACTTCAGAAGAAATCCTCCTCAAATCAGGCAGAGAGATCCTAGGGATCAAAGAGAACAGAGGGATCCTAGGTGACTGAAACGAAGAAAATAGTCGAAACCAAGAAATCCCTTGAGCCTTCTACCAAGAAGATCCCTAAGAAAGGTAATGCTGAAGCTCTAGCAAAAAGAAACCCTACCATTTTACAAAGATCAACAAAGATCGAGGTTTCATCAACTAACCGACCAAGTACTTCTGCCCAAAAAACTATGGTGGACAAATCAGAATTGCTGAGCCAAAGCAGAGCACCTACTCCTTTCAGCCTCAAAGGGGAATTAGCCAAAGTGAAAATTCCCATTCCCCTTTCTGAGTTGATGAGTAAGAACACTTACCAGTCACAGGTGATCAAAGCACTGAGCATTGAGCCTGACATAGGCACGAAGGCCTTAACCGTTGGATTGACGAATCATTGGGACATGGTAAATATCACTGATGATCGACTTGAACTCCTGTTTGGCCCTGAAGTTGATGGTCAGACTGACATTGGTGTTGTCCCTCCTTTTTACATCAGCCTTAATATACATGACCTGATTCTGCATAATGCTATGTTAGATTCAGGTGCTTCCCATAACCTGATGCCTAAAGCAGTGATGGAGAATCTGGGACTCGAGGTCACCATACCTTACAAGGATTTACACTCTTTTGACTCCAGCAAAGTCAGATGTATCGGGTTGACCAAGGACTTATGTATCACCCTAGTTCAGATTCCAGCAAAAAGCATGGTTATGGATGTTGTGGTCGTCGACATTCCCCCGAAATATGGTATGTTGTTGTCCAGGTCTTGGGGGGCCAAGTTGAAAGGCACGTTGCAGTTAGATATGTCATATGCCACCATCCCAGTATTCAGATAACAGAGAAGACTGTATAGAGAGACGCTGATGAAATATATGGTCAACAGCAAGGAAAAACCACATAACTATCCTATGTACTTTGCACACTATGATCTAGATTCATTCATCCGATATAATGACGATGATATGGGAGAACAAATCGCTTAGCTGGAAGAAGATACATTTGACCCAAACGAAGGCCAAGAAATCACTGAGGCAAGGGTGAAGAAACTTGTAATAAGTGAAGAATTTCCAGTAGATTTCTGGAGCATGGATTTCAATGGAGCTGTAAGCAAATAAGGAGCTGGAATGGGAGTTTGGTTGCACAATCACAAATCCAGTTATTCAAAAAACCATTCTTACAAACTAAATTTTCAATGCACTAACAACATAGCAGAGTATGAATCTTTGATTCTTGGTCTGAAACTACTAAAGAAGGTTGGTGCCAAAAAAATCATGGTAAGAGGCGATTCTTAATTAATTATCAAACAAATTAAAGGTGAGTATGCAACAAAACATACTAGGCTTAGAGCTTATAGAAATGTTGTTTTGGATGCCCTTAAATGTTTCACTAGAGTTGATTTGCAGGTGATGCCCAGGGGTCAAAATATTTTAGCAGATGGGTTAGCTACGTCAGCAACTACATGCAAGATACCTTTTCATTCCACTCACCCATACACAGTGGAGGTGAAGTGCAGACTGACTATCCCGAACAACATCAGATACTGACAGGTATTTGGGAATGATCACCAAATTGAAGATTTTCTACAATGTAAAAATGATTTCAAGTGTACAAACATAGACTTAGAAAATGATGATGAAAATGTGAATAATTCAAATTTTGGAAATGATAGTGTAAATAAAGTAGATTCAGAAGAGTTAGGTGAAGATGAGATAGAGTCTGATGTTTTGCATTTAAAGAGTAATGTTTTTCCTAGGGGTTTAGTTCCGTTAGAAGACTTATTTTATTTTAATGATGTAGCTAAAAAACCTAAAATTGAAGCCAGTGGGAAAGATGTTGAAGACGTTAACATAGGGATAGAAGAGAAACCCAAGATAGTAAAACTTTCCAAATCCTTGACCCCTGAGCAGAAACTCAAATACAATGAACTTTTCAAGGAATATTCAGACGTGTTTGCTTGGGGTTACGAAGATTTGAAATCTTATGACACAAGCATCATACAACATAGGATCCCAATAAAAGAAGATCAAAAACCTTTCAGACAGAAACTTAGGAGAATCAATCCCAAGTTACTTCCCCTGATACAAAAAGAAATCAAAAAGATGTATGATGCTAAAATCATAGTTCCCTTACGATTTTCCAAATGGGTCTCAAATCTGGTCCCAACCTGAAAGAAATCTGGGGAAATCAAGCTTTGCATTGATTTCCGAAACATGAAAAAGGTTTCCCTAAAAGACAACTACCCATTGTCAAAAATGGACCACATATTTCAAAAGGTAGTTGGATCCAGCCGAATCTCCTTACTGGATGGTTTCTCAGGCTATAACTAGGTTCTTGTTCACCAAGATGACCAAGAGAAAACAACATTCACAACACCTTGGGGTACCTTCATGTACGTGAAAATGCCTTTTGGTTTGATGAACGACGGGGCCACTTTCCAAAGAGTGATGGACATCGCTCATGTGGAAGAAATTGGCAAATTTATTGTGATTTAGTTGGACGATGTAACTGTTTATTCCCAATCCGATGACGAGCACTTAAGACATCTCAGACGAGTGTTTGAGAAATGCAGGAAATTTGGGATTTCTCTGAATCCTAAGAAAATCCTTTTCGGATTAGAGGAAGGTAAACTGTTGGGGCACATAATCTCTAAGGATGGTATTAAGATAGATCCCAGTAGAATAGAAGCCATTTAGAAACTGGAACACCCAAGGAATATTAAAGAGTTACAATCTTTCATTGGAAAAATAAACTTTCTAAGAAGATTCATACCTAACCTGGATGAGCTTCTTAGAAACATCACCAACATGTTAAAAACAGACACAAAAATAAAATGGGACTCTGAATCCAAGCAGTATTTTGAACAAGTTAAACATGCACTCACACAGGCTCCAGTCTTGATCAGTCTTGATTTCACCAAGGATTTTTACCTTTTCTCTTTCGCTTCTGAACATACCATTGCAACAATATTACTACAGAAAAACAGTGAAGGGTATGAACAACCCATAGCCTTTTTCAGTAAATCTTTAAGAGATGCTGCTTTGAATTATAAAATAATGGAGAAGCAAGCTTTTTCCCTGGTAAAATCCATAAAGGATTTTAGAGTGTACATTCTCCATTCCCACACCATCGCATATGTTCTGAATGCAGTAGTAAAGGACATTTTAACCCAGGACAATCTAGACGGTAGAAGAGGAAAATGGATTTCTATTATTCTAGAGTATGACATAGAGATTAAGCCTACTAAACTGATTAAAGGTCAAGGTCTAGCAAAGTTAATGGCTGAATCCAATTTCCATTGATCTAAAAATGATGAAGACTTGTATTCTTGAAAATATTTGCAAGTTTTAATTCAAGTGTTCTTATGAAAATGGATCAATTTTTCAAACACAACTTTTATAGAAATTACACATAACATAACATAACAAATGATAAAGGAGTTCACCCCTCTCTTGGGCTACATCTCCTGGTCTAGCTTCCAATGGATCTTTTGTATTATTTTCTCAAAGTGCTAAAATATGTGCTTTACAATGCTCAAAATTCCAAATAGATGGCTCCAATGGCTTCAAAACGTCCAAAATCCTTAGCTGGGCTTTTTCGGCACCTCGTTTGGCCAAAAATTGAAGAAGATAGGCTTCTTGGAAGTTCCCCTTCAAACTTGTTGTCTCTAGATCGCCAAAATGCACCTCTTTCTCTTCAACCTAGCTCCCATGCGCATATATGTGTTAAAACCCAGCACTGGGCGCAACCGCACAATGGTGTGAACTGTAGGACGATTACGTGCCTAGCCCCTAACCGCCTAGGACCGTGGGCATGTGAAGCACCATATGACCACACACATATACACAAAGGGCCAAAGGCTTAAACAGTTGGAAAGGCACGCGCCGTGGTTACATTGTATACACATAAGATCGGGGGCAGGGGCTAAGCCCTGATCTGGATTGCGCCCCCATTGCAAATCAATTCAAATTCAAATAAATTTATAAAGGTATAGTGTTAAGAACTATATGGGTGGCGCGCCGGTTGGGCGGCCCTTCCCAAAGATTTTCCCCTGCCCGAAGGTCACGGGGTCGAATCCGGCCAACAACTTAAATTTTAAACGAACGCTAGGGTGACACATGGCGGCCATTGAGTGGGCCACGTGTCATCATTCCATTCGCCACCATTGCCACGTGTCATACACCAACTTGTCCACACGATTTCCAACCAACATATGCCATGTGTCATTTGGCTCTACCACATGTCGTACGATCCTACCACGTCAACATCCATACAAACTATACAGTCAACACATTTTTTTTTCATGTTTGTTGTTTTGAACAGAACGCGATATCTCTCTCATCCGACGTCCTGGCGGCCATTGAGTGGGCCACGTGTCAGCAATCCATTCGCCACCATTGCCACATGTCACATGCCAACTCATCCACATGACTTCCAATCAACATCTGCCACATGTCGTATGGCCTTGCCACATGTCGTACAACTCTGCCATGTGTCATATGGTCCTGCCACGTAAGCATTCGTACGGACTGTACAGTCAACACATTTTTTTTCCTTGTTTGTCGTTTTGCACAGAACGCAAAATCTCTCTCATCCGACATCCGTTTGAACCCAAACAAGTTGCGTTGGGTTCATGATGATGAGGCCTACGCTCCCGTTTGATTTGAAGCAATTCCAAGCACTTTGAATTTTGAGCAAAATTTGATCCCCTGGATCACAGCTCCCCATTGGAAAGCTTTTGGACCTCCAAAAGACTATTTTCAGTCTATCTGAAGATGAGGGTATAGTCTCCTTACCTTTCCAACCTCAATCCACTTGGATTTGCTTGGATTTGTGCCTTTAAGACCAACTCGAAGATATTCCACATTTCCTCATTTTGAAGTTCTCATTCTCTTGTCAAGGATTGTGTCTTCATGCAGTTTTGTAAGATATTCTGGGGATAAATAATCTATAGAAGGAATCTGAACATGTTCTCCTTGATCATCAATCAAAGGAGGCTCATACAATTTCAAATTCTC
This sequence comes from Picea glauca, assembly GCA_000966675.3. Lineage (NCBI taxonomy): Eukaryota > Viridiplantae > Streptophyta > Pinopsida > Pinales > Pinaceae > Picea > Picea glauca. The sequence goes on from JZKD02S1672097.1 coordinate 114,292, forward strand.
AACATTAACAACTGCATACATTTGCATATAAGAAGGCAAATCTAAATGGAAGGCATTGTTACCAATCTTGTCAAGAATCTTGAAAGGACCATATAGAATTGGTTTCAGTTTTTTACCTTCTCCTTTAAGCCTCTCTTTACTAATGTCAAGCCAAACTTCATCTCCAATTTGGAAACTGTGATCAACGCGATGCTTGTCATGTCTTGTCTTGTACTTGGCTTGACTCTTTTCCAACTGCTCTTGTACCATTTGATGTATTGACTGAATTTGTTCAATGAACTTTTCCTCCCTATCAATGTCATATTGAACATCAATAGAAATATCCTTCCCAAAGATAAAATCTAAAGGAGATTTGGGCAAATATCCAAAACATGCTTCAAATGGTGATGTTTGAGTTGAAGAGTGCTTAGCTCAATTGTAATCATGTTGAATGTAGTGTAAATGCTCATCCCAAAGTTTAGGATGCTTGCTGCAATAAACATGAAGAAGATGCACCACTATTCTATTTACCACTTCTGTCTGACTATCAGTTTGCGAATGAAAAGCTGTGCTCTTTTTCAGTTTGGTGTCCATGAGTGCCCATAAACTCGACCAAAAAATTCCAATAAATCGAGAATCTCGATCAAAAATAATGGATTTAGGCAATCCAGAATGTACCCAAACATTTTGAAAGAACATTTGTGTCATTTGCTCAAATGTAACCTGCTTCTTACAAGGCATCAAAATACACATTTTGCTAAATTGATCAACCACAACATAAAGATAATCATGATTTCGTTTAGACATAGGTAGACCTCCTACAAAGTCCATAGAAATACTTTCCCAAGGACGAGAAGGAACCAGAAGTGGAGTATACAAACCCAACTTTCGATTGCTAGGTTTGCTTGTGGCACATAACGAACAACCTCAAACATATCTTGAAACACTTTCATTCATTTTAGGCCAATAGTAGTACCTTTGCAAATTAGCCACCGTCTTGCCTACACCAAAGTGACCAGCAATAAGAGAATAATGGGTTTCTCTTATTATGTTGATTCTTTCACCCTATGGAATACATAGCTTGCCAAGATGATACAAAAGATTATCATGCACATGGTAATCCAATTCCTCAACATGGTTAGAATGACACAAA
>JZKD02S1672097.1:118175-130086 GCA_000966675.3 Picea glauca
AAACACAACTTTTATAGAAATTACACATTTAAGATGCATATAAACAACAACAAATAACAGTGAACAAAAAACACATAACACAACAAATGATAAAGGAGTTCACCCCTCTCTTGGGATACATATCCTGGTCCAACTTCCAATGGATCTTTTGTATTATTTTCTCAAAGTGCTAAAATATGTGCTTTACAATGCTCAAAATGCCAAATAGATGGCTCCAATGGCTTCAGGACGTCCAAGAACCTCTAGCTGGGCTTTTTCGGCACCTCGTTTGGCCAAAAATTGAAGAAGATAGGCTTCCTGGAAGTTCCCCTTCAAACTTGCTGCCTCTGGATCACCAAAATGCACCTCTTGCTCTTCAACCTAGCCCCCACACACATATATGTGTTAAAACCTAGCACTGGGCGCAACCGCACAATGGTGCGAACTGTAGGATGGTTACGCGCTTAGCCCCTAACCGCCTAGGACCATGGGCATGTGAAGCACCATATGACCACGCGCATATACACAAAGGGCCAAAGGTTTAAATGGTTGAAAAGGCACGTGCCATGGTTACATTGTATACACATAAGACTGGGGGCTGGGGCTAAGCCACGGCCTGGACCGCGCCCCCATTGCAAATCAATTCAAATTCAAATAAATTTATAAAGGTATAGTGTTAAGAACTATATGGGTGGTGTGCTGGTTGGGCGGCCCTTCCCAAAGATTTTCCCCTACCCAAAGGTCGTGGGGTCGAATTCGGCCAACAAAATAAATTTTAAACCAATGCCAGGGTGACACGTGGCAACCATTGAGTGGGCCACGTGTCAGCATTCCATTCACCACCATTGCCATGTGTCATACGCCAACTCATCCACACGACTGCCAACCAACATCTGCCATGTGTCGTATGTACCTACCACATGTCGTACGGCTCTGCCACGTGTCGCATGGTCCTGCCACATCAACATCCGTATGGACTGTACAATCAACACATTTTTTTTGCATGTTTGTCGTTTTGAACAGAACACGATATCTCTCTCATCTGACATCCGTTTGAACCCAAACGAGTTGTGTTGGGTTCGTGATGACGAGGATTATGCTCCCGTTTGATTTGAAGCGATTCTGAGAAATTTGAATTTTGAGCAAAATTTGATCCCCTGGATCATCCATGCTCTTGATATTAATTTCTTAGCTGCAGTAGACGAACAGGGAGAGCAGGCGACTCCAAGCATGAAAAAGGTATTTCTGAACTCTCCATGGTACGCAGACCTGATATTTGTTTTGCATAACTTACAAGCTCCCCCTGGTCTAACCAAAACTAAAGCTAGGTTTTTGAAATTGAAAGAATTAAAATTTTGCATTTTGGAAGGCAATCTATATTGGAAGGATCCTGGAGGTATTTTGTTAAATTGTCTTTTAAAGGATGAAGTTGAAAAAGTATTGTAGGATTTTCATGCAGGAGACTGTGGTGGTCACCTGAGCTGGAAGACCACAGCTAATAAAATTTTTAGAGCTAGGTTCTATTGGCCTACACTATTCACTGATGTGCATCAGAAGGTGACTTCGTATCATAAATGTATGATGTTCGAGGGAAAAAAGAATCTCCTTCCTTTATCCCTAAAACCAATCTCTGTTGAAGCTCCTTTCGAGCAATGGGGATTAGACTTTATCGGAGAAATACATCCTCCCTCTTCGGTCCAACACAGGTGGATTCTTACTGCTACGGACTATTTCAAAAAATGGATCGAAGCTGTACCAAGCAAGTAAGCTACTGATTTTGTCATTATTAAATTCCTAGAAAATAATATCTTGCCTCGTTTTGGGTGTCCTAGAAATATTATAACTGACAATGAAGCTGCTTTTCAATCTAAGAAGCTCATAGATTTTTGCAAGAAGTATCATATTGGTTTGGGACATTCCACCGCTTATTACCCTTAGGGAAATGGGCTGGCAGAGTCATCCAATAAAACCATGGTGAACATTATTAAGAAGACGTTGCAAGAAAACAAAAAGTTGTGGCATAGAAAACTGGTTTTTGTACTTTCGTTCGATAGACTGACCACCAAGAGATCAATTGGTATGCCACCATATCAGCTGGTCTATGGCACCGAAGCAGTTTTTTCCACTTCCTTGGGAGTTCCTGTCATGAAATTGCTGTAAGAGATGCAAGCCAAGCCGAACGATTCCCAAAGAAGGATAAACAGGATGATCCACTTGTAGCAGTCCAAAGAAGAAGTATACATCAAGACTCAGGTTGTCCAGGAGAGCATTAAAAATATCTTTGACAAAAGAACTAAAGAAGATGACTCTGAGCTAGGTGATTTAGTTCTGAGATGGGATGCCCGAAATGAAGATAAGGGGAAGCATGGAAAATTCGACAGTTTATGGAAGGGACCTTACACGATTCAAGCATTCAGAGGAAATAATGCCTTCCTTCTCAACAATAGTGATGGGACCAATCTTCCAGGAGGACCTGTGAATGGCAGAATGCTGAAGCACTATTCACCTCCTTAGTAGGGAGTTTCAGTCTCACCTTTCCATTGTACAAATCATTTCATTTTTCTTACAAGTTTTTGAGTGAATAACTTTGATCAGATGGTTGAAGCCCGCAGAGAAGGCCCTAAGCCACTAAACATTATCATCAATTTTTCAAAAATAAAACAATTGAAACAACAAAATCTACTGTGAAGAAATTTTTTCAGAACATTAGGAAGCATGATTCTTAGCACTTCACAAGGAGAGTACCATCCCCAGGTGGAGCCGCTATTATAACCCTATAATTTATAGGATCAAATGGTGACTGGAATGTTATCACTTTAGTGTCTTGTTTGTCAAATGATTTTCCATTCTGCAAATAATTTGAGAAAAAAAAAAGAAAAGAAAAGAAAAAGAAAAGAAAAGAAAGAAAAAAGAAAAGAAAAGAAAGAAAAAAGAAAAGAAAAAGAAAAAGAATAAAAGAGGGCATAGAAGAAATTGGATAAAGCCCCATGCAATAACAATGACTTGGTTCATACAGTTTAAACATGGCCAAGTCCTTTTAAATTGATGTTGATAGGAGTAGTGAATAAGCCTGGCTAAACTTTTTAATCTTAGCCAAGTGATTTAGGTTAGCTAGTGAATAAATTTGACCAAACTGCCTAATCTTGGTAAAAAAACCCCAGGATAGAGTAATTTCTTAGTCCAACAGTTTAATCTAGGCTAATTTTCATGGGTAATTAGGTTAGAACATAGGGTAGTTGGCTTTATCCCAATAAAACAGGCATGATGATCGATGTTGAACCATATCTTTGAGGTTAAAAGGTTTGATGTCTAACCCCATGGTGATGAAAATAGGAAAAATTTGGGAAAAACCACATAATGTGCTTATCCTAAGTTTTGGAGAAAATATGATTTTGTGCTCACAGATTAAAAATAGCGCATAGATGAATAGATGAGATGCTGGCACCCAGATCTACGATTGACAAATTTTTCCAGACCCCCCCGACCTTTCTACCTTTAACGGTGGGGGGGGGAGGGGGGGGGGAGGGGTCCGATATCAGAGATAACGAAAGTGCACATCTGAACAGCTGAGGCACCAACACTTAGCTCCACCGTCAAGATTCAATTCAGGACCCCCCTGACTGTTCTGCTTTTAATGGTGGGGGGGGGGGTCCGGAATGTTGATTAAACATCGCGCACAGAGCTATGAGCCAGGAGCAGGCGCACTGATGGATGGATGATGGTAGTTTTCAGACACCCCCAAGCCCAATCAGCTAGCCAGTCAGATGAGGTGACCAAGCCCATTCACTTATCCAGTCAGATGAGGTCGTGCAGAGGACTCACCAATGACTTAACCCAAAATTAGCATGAAGATTTCAACACATCATCAAACAGTTCCTAAATTTTTGTATCTTGTTGAGTTAGTTAGCTAAATTTAGATTTCCACATCCTGATCTTTAATGACAGGATCATATGTAATTTTTTATTATAAATACTTCAAACTTTGAAGTACCGAGGGTTGATATTTACACCATGTAAGCCAAAAATACTATAATTTTTATCAAGAGATCTTCTAGTATTATAAAGGGATGTTTCATAGGATTCTCACGTGTTGTTCATTGGTGATGTTATTCTTTTCTATGTTAAATGTTTTTCTCTCTCAGTTGTCATATTGTTTTCTAATCTAATCTTTTAAAGTAGCGCATGTTGCAGGATTTATCTTTGTATACCCTGTTTCCGGATTTGAAAGATCTTAATGTTTATCTTTTTGATATTACAGTGAAGAAATTCTTAAATGCTTCTTTACTTTAATTGATATTGTCATCTTTTCTACTATTCATCATTTTACTGCTAAACAATCCAATGAATGCATTATCTTTCTCTGTGAAAAGAATATTTTAGTTTATGTTTATATTTCTATCTTTATAATACAGACCCCATAGCCCAACGGAGGTGTAAACTCTTTTCAACCAACTTAACAAAAATAACAAAAAACCTTTTCAATCTTATTTTGTTTAACTAGCCTAATATCTTAAATTTAAAATATCACTAAATCATATAGAGAGATCCCTCTCTGAAGCTAGTAGGGCTAGATTCCAGTTTCGAAGTGGTTGGATAAAGTTACCTCTCGTAAATTTATTCTACTCTGACAACCTCTGGGAATTTACAGAGCGATAACATAGTGGCGACCATACTGGGGAACTAAACAAACATTCAACCTCATGTTTTCTTTTTCCCTAGAAGAAAATTTTGTTTCTGAAAAAAATTATAGATCTGAGAAAGAAATAATGTTAAGAGGTTGTTAAATTCTTGTACATAGTAGTTTCAGATTCATAAAAAAATAAAAATATATAAAATTAAAAAATCTGGCTTCTAAAAGTGCTTATACTCGATCCCACATAGACCCGGAACCTACAATAGCAACTGATAATCATGAACAGTTACTTAGAAATAAGACCATCGCAGAAGGTTTAGGGAGTCATAGTCCCCTTCACAGGTCCCCTTCTCTTCCAGAGGAACTTGTTTCCCTTCAAGATCTTGACTTCGACACAATCTTTGAACAAAGCCTGTTTAGAATGAAATCTAATAGCTTTGTGACTGAAACCTTTTTAGATCCAGCCATCCTGCAACCTCGGACCCCTGAAGTACTATCTCCCACTACAAAACCTCAAACCGCTCACTCTGTGCCAGCTATCCCCTCATCCTCCTCATTTTCTGCCACCGCCCCACCTATCATTCAGGTTGCTGTCCCACCCCATCCACCTATCATGGTGGCGAGATATGCTCCCTTGGTGTTGGTTGCACCTTTACACAACATGCCCCAGGACTATAAAACGAGACTTCCACAGTTCAATGGTACAGGGCCCTTGAATGCACAACAACACGTTGATAAAATGATTGACTATTTTGACTTGTAGGAAGTGGATGAAGCTGGCGTTCAAATGAGAATTTTTGTGTAAAGTCTGATTGGGGACATTAATAAATGGTACAAAGGCTTACATGTTGCTTCAGTGGTCGACCTTACAACATTTCAAAGAAATTTTCTGGACAGATGGGAGGTAAAGAAAAATCCTCTCCAGATCTTGTCAGAATACAAAAACATCAGAAGGAATCAAGGAGAGATAGTACAAGACTACTGCACCCGCTTCAACAATATGTACAATGCGATTCCAGCTGATATTAAACCCCCAAAAGGTTTGGCATTGATAAAAATCCCTGACGGTTTCAACGCTGATATGTTGTATCAATTAAGGGAAAGAAACTCCACCACCCTGGAGGACATGCAGAAAAGCACAATAAGTGTAGAGGCCAACTTATTGGCTAAAAGAGCACGACAGAGGATGGAAAGGAGAGTCACGATTAAAGAGGAACCTTCCACATCTTCTTCTGATGCCAAACTAGATTCCTTAGATAGAGCAGTGGAGAGGATGATGGAGACACTTACTGTAACTGAAAGAAATCCTCCTAGAGAAAACCAAACCGCTCCACAAATTGGGAATCCTAACTTCAGAAGAAATCCTCCTCAAATCAGGCAGAGAGATCCTAGGGATCAAAGAGAATAGAGGGGTCCTGATCAACAGATCAGACCACCCCTACAAGAAAATTATGATGATGAGGGTGAGGAGGTAATTGAAGAATTAGAAGACACACACATAAACCTCATGGGAATTCACGATAACAAAGCAATTTTCCTTACTCAAGAAGAACAATAACTTTTCCTTCTTTCTCAAACAGAGGTGAGTGAGGAAGCCGAAGAGACTGAATAGTAGGCATTTGAAAATTCCATTATGGAGGTACATAGGTAGTATAATCTATGAAGTAAAAAGATAGACGAAAGTTCCCCAAAAAAGGTAACCGAAACGAAGAAAACAGTCGAAACCAAGAAATCCCCTGAGCCTTCTACCAAGATGATCCATGAGAAAGGTAATGCTGAAGCTCCAACAAAAAGAAACCCTACCATTTTACAAAGATCAACACAGACTGAGGTTTCATCAACCAACCAACCAAGTACTTCTGCCCAGAAAACTATGGTGGACAAATCAGAATTGCTGAGCCAAAGTAGAGCACCTACTCCTTTCAGCCTTGAAGGGGAATTAGCCAAAGTGAAAATTCTCATTCTCCTTTTCGAGTTGATGAGTAAGAATGATTACCGATCATAGGTGATCAAAGTGCTGAGCATTGATCCTGACATAGGCACGAAGGCCTTAATCATTGGATCAGTGAATCATTCGGACATGATAAATCTCACTGATGATCAGCCTGAACTCCTGTTTGGCCTGAAGTTGATGGTCAAAATGAAACTGGTGCTATCATTCCTTTTTACATCAGCCTTAATATACATGAATTAATTCTGCACAATGCTATGTTAGATTCACTTGCTTCCCATAACTTGATGCCTAAAGCAGTGATGGAAAAGTTGGGACTCGAGGTCACCAGACCTTACAAGGATTTACACTCTTTTGACTCTAGCAAAGTCAGATGTATCGGGTTGACCAAGGACTTATGTATCACCCTAGTTCAGATTCCAACAAAAAACATGGTTATGGATGTTGTGGTCGCTAACATTCCCCCGAAATATGGTATGTTGCTATCTAGGTCTTGGGGGGCCAAGTTGAAAGGCATGTTGCAATTGGATATGTCATATGCCACCATCCCAGTATTCGGGCAACAGAGAAGACTGTATAGAGAGACACTAATGAAATATATGGTCAGCAACCAGGAAAAACCACATAACTATCCTCTGTACTTTTCACACTCTGATCTAGTTTCCTTCATCCTATATAACGACGGCGATACGAGAGAACAAATCGCTCAGCTGGAAGAAGATACATTTGACCCGAACGAAGGCCAAGAAATCACTGAGGCAAAGGTGAAGAAACTCGTAATAAGTGAAGAATTGGCAGTAGATTTTTGGAGCATGGATTTCAATGGAGTTGTAAGAAAAGAAGGAGCTGGAGCGGGAGTTTGGTTGCACAATCACAAATTCAGGTATTCGGAAAACCATTCTTACAAACTGAATTTTTAATGCACTAACAACATAGCAGAGTATGAAGCTTTGATGCTTGGTCTGAAACTACTAAAGAAGGTTGGTGCCAAACAAATCATGGTAAGAGGCGATTCTGAATTAATTATAAAACAAATTAAAGGTGAGTATGCAACAAAACATCCCAGGCTTAGAGCTTATAGAAATGCTGTTTTGGATGCCCTTAAATGTTTCACTGAAGTTGATTTGCAGGTGATGCCCAGGGGTCAGAATATTTTAGCAGATGGGTTAGCTACGTCAGCAGCTACATGCAAGATACCTTTTCATTCCACTCACCCATACATGATGGAGGTGAAGTGCAGACCGACTATCCCAAACAACATCAGATACTGGCAGGTATTTGGGAACGATCACCAAATTGAAGATTTTCTACAATGTAAAAATGATTTCTAATGTACAAACATAGACTTAGAAAATGATGATGAAAATGTGAATAAATCTAATTTTGGAAATGACAGTGTAAATAAAGTAGATTCAGAAGAGTTAGGTGAAGATGAGATAGAGTTTGATGTTTTTCATTTAAAGAGTAATGTTTTGCCTAGGGGTTTAGTTCCGTTAGAAGACTTATTTGATTTTAATGATGTAGCTAAAAAACCTAAAATTGAAGCCAGTGGGAAAGATGTTGAAGACGTTAACATAGGGACATAAGAGAAACCCAGGATAGTAAAACTTTCCAAATCCTTACCCCCTGAGCAGAAACTCAAATACATTGAACTTTTCAAGGAATATTCGGACGTGTTTGCTTGGGGTTACAAAGATTTGAAATCTTATGACACAAGCATCATACAACATAGGATCCCAATAAAAGAAGATAAAAAACCTTTTAGACAGAAACTTAGGAGAATCAATCCCAAGTTACTTCCCCTGATAGAAAAAGAAATCAAAAAGATGTATGATTCTAAAATCATAGTTCCCTTATGATTTTCCAAATGGGTCTCAAATCTGGTTCCAGCCCGAAAGAAATATGGGGAAATCAGGCTTTGCATTGATTTCCGAAACCTGAACAAGGTTTCCCTAAAAGACAACTACCCATTGCCAAAAATAGACCACATATTACAAAAGGTAGTTGGATCCAGTCGAATCTCCTTACTGGATGGTTTCTCAAGCTATAACCAGGTTCTCGTTCACCCAGATGACCAAGAGAAAACAACCTTCACAACACCTTGGGGTACCTTCATGTACGTGAAAATGCCTTTTGGGTTGATGAACGTTGGGGCCACTTTCCAAAGAGCGATGGAAATCACTTTTGTGGAAGAACTTGGAAAATTTATTGTCATTTATCTAGATGACGTAACTGTTTATTCCCAATCCGATGATGAGCACTTAAGACATCTCAGATGAGTGTTTGAGAAATGCAGGAAATTTGGGATTTCTCTAAATCCTAAGAAAATCCTTTTCAAATTAGAGGAAGGTAAATTGTTGGGGCACATAATCTCTAAGGATGGTATTAAGATAGATCCCAGTAGAATAGAATCCATTCAGAAACTGGAACACCCAAGGAATATTAAAGAGTTACAATCTTTCATTGGAAAAATAAAATTTATGAGAAGATTCATACCTAACCTGGACGAGATTCTCAGGAACATCACCAACATGTTAAAAAAGGACACAAAAATAAAATGGGACTCTGAATCCAAGAAGTCTTTTGAACAAGTTAAACATGCACTCACACAGGCTCCAGTCTTGATCAGTCTTGATTTCACCAAGGATTTTTACCTTTTCTCTTTCGCTTCTGAACATACCATTGCAACAATATTACTACAGAAAAACAACGAAGGGTATGAACAACCCATAACCTTTTTCAGTAAATCTTTAAGAGATGCTGCTTTGAATTATAAAATAATGGAGAAACAAGCTTTTGCCCTGGTAAAAAATATAAAGGATTTTAGAGTGTACATTCTCCATTCCCACACCATCCCATATGTTCCAAATGCAGTAGTAAAGGACATTTTAACCTAGGACAATCCAGACGACAGAAGAGGAAAATGGATTGCTATTATTCTAGAGTATGACATAGAGATTAAACCTACTAAACTGATTAACGGTCAAGGTCTAGCAAAGTTAATGGATGAATCCAATTTCCATGCTCTTGATATTAATTTCTTAGATGCAGTAGACGAACAGGGAGAGCAGGCGACTCCAAACGTGAAAGAGGTATTTCTGAACTCTCCATGGTACGCAGACCTGATATTTTTTTTGCATAACTTACAAGCTCCCCCTGGTTTGACCAAAACTAAAGCTAGGTTTTTGAAATTGAAAGCATTAAAATTTTTCATTCTGGAAGGCAATCTATATTGGAAGGATCTTGGAGGTATTTTGTTAAATTGTCTTTTAAAGGATGAAGTTGACAAAGTATTGCAGGATTTTCATGCAGGAGACTGTGGTGGTCACCTGAGCTAGAAGACCACAGGTAATAAAATTTTTAGAGCTGGGTTCTATTGGCCTACACTATTTGCTGATGTGCATCAAAAGGTGACTTCGTGCCATAAATGTTAGGTGTTCGAGGGCAAAAAGAATCTCCTTCCTTTATCCCTGAAACCAATCTCTGTTGAAGCTCCTTTCCAACAATGGGGATTAGAATTTATCAGAGAAAGACATCCTCCCTCTTCGGTCCAACACAGGTGGATTCTTACTGCTATGGTCTATTTCACAAAATGGATTGAAGTTGTACCAAGTAGGCAAGTTACTAATTCTGTCATTATTAAATTCCTAGAAAATTATATCTTGTCTCATTTTGGGTGTCCTAGAAGGATTATAACTGATAATGCAACTGCTTTTCGATCTAAGAAGCTCATAGATTTTTGCAAGAAGTATCATATTGGTTTGGGACATTCCACCGGTTATTACCCTTAGGGAAATGGGCTAGCAGAGTCATCCAATAAAACCTTGGTGAACATTATTAAGAAGACGTTGCAAGATAACAAAAATTCATGGCATAGTAAGTTGGTTTTCGCACTTTGGGATGATAGACTGACCACCAAGAGGTCAATTGGTATGTCACCATATCAGCTGGTCTATGGCATTGAAGTAGTTTTTACCACTTCCTTGGGAGTTCCTGTCATAAAATTGCTGCAAGAGATACAAGCCGAGATGAACGACTCCCAAAGAAGGATAAACCAGATGATTCACTTGCAGTAGTCCAGGGAAAAGTATACACCAAGACTCAGGTTGTCCAGGAGAGCATTAAAAAGATCTTTGAGAAAAGAACTAAAGAAGATGACTTTGAGCTAGGTGATTTGGTTCTGAGATGGGATGCCTGAAATGAAGATAAGGGGAAGCATGGAAAATTCGACAGTTTATGGAAGGGACCTTACACGATTCAAGCATTTAGAGGAAATGATGCCTTCCTGCTCAACAATAGTGATGGAACCAATCTGCCAAGAGGACCTGTGAATGGCAGAATGTTGAAGCACTATTCACCTCCTCAGTAGGGACTTTCAGTCTCACCTTTCCATTGTACAAATCATTTCATTTTGCTTACAAGTTTTTGAGTGAATAAATTTGATCAGATGGTTGAAGCCCACAGAGAAGGCCCTAAGCCACTGAAAATTATCATCAAATTTTCAAAAATAAAACAAATCAAACAACACAGGCTACTATGAAGAAATTTTTTCAGAACATCAGGAAGCAGGATTCTTAGCACTTCACAAGGAGAGTACCATCCTCAGGTGGAGCCGTTGTTATAACCCTATAATTTATAGGATCAACTGGTGACTAAAATGTTATCACTTTAGTGTCTTGTTTGTCAAATGATTTTCCATTCTGCAAATAATTTGAGAAAAAGAAAAGAAAAATAAAAAGAAAATAAAATAAAAAGAAAAGAAAAGAAATAAAAAAGAAAAGAAAAAGAAAAAGAATAAAAGAGGGAATAAAAGAAATTGGATAAAGCCCCATGCAATAACAATGATTTGCTTCATATAGTTTAAACATGGCCAAATCCTTTTAAATTGATGTTGATAGGAGTAGTCAATAAGCTTGGCTAAACTGTTTAATCTTAGCCAAGTGATTTAGGTTAGCTAGTGAATAAATTTGACCAAACTGTCTAATCTTGGTCAAATAACCCCAGGATAGAGTAATTTCTTAGTCCAACAGTTTAATCTGGGCTAATTGTCATAGGTAATTAGGTTAGAACATAGGGTAGTTTGCTTTATCCCAATCAAACAGACATGATGATCGATGTTGAACCATATCTTTGAGGTTAAAAGGTTTGATGTCTAACCCTATGGTGATGAAAACAGGGAAAATTTGGGAAAACCCACATAATGCACTTATCCTAAGTTTTAGAGAAAATATGATTTTGCGCTCACAAATTAAAAATAATGCACATATGAATGGATGAGATGCTAGCACCCAGATCTACGGTTGACAAGTTTTTCCGAACCCCCTCGATCATTCTACCTTTAACGGTGG
>JZKD02S1672097.1:130198-244569 GCA_000966675.3 Picea glauca
TAGGCCCCTTTCCTCTACATGGTAGGAATCCATCAGTTCAGACTACCACCGCTTACCACGATCTGACATACCCTGTCACCCCATGACATCATCTTCCCCGTTTTCCCCTAAAGATCACATCTCATTACTCTGTCAATCCTTTCACCCTGTTACAAGTCCCTTCACCATGGTCAAGTCCCAATCAACTCCCTCCACGTCACTCAATCGTATTTGTCATTTATTGTCACCTGCCATCTCACGCTCTAAATGACCCATTGGCAATTTATTACAGGATAACCTATCTGTTAGCCTGCTGAGTTGTTTCTTGCACCCAACGTGTATTCATTTGCTCAAAACTGCCTTCACCCTTCATTCCCCCATCATTTACCCTGTCGTCGCACCAGAGAGTATTTTTCCCTGTTTCCTCTCCGTTTCAGTCAGTTGTCCAAAGCCATAGTCATCCCCGCTAACTTTTCGTTTTACTTGCAGGTATTTAGATAGTGATGGCACCAAAATTAAAGAAAGAAGAAGTCGAGGAAAATCCTTTCTTCCCACCTCCTGTCGATCTCAACAAGATTCATTTGGCCGATAAATATCATTTAATCACAGATACCAGATGCGAATTCGACTTCGTAGATTTACAGTCATGGCTAAAGGACATTTTCTTGGACCAGAGTGATGAAATTGGACTCTGGGAATCAAATCTTCCCCTGTATATTTTCCCCCAGGTTCACCATTTCCCTGAATTCTCCCTCAAATGCCAGGCCCACTACATTCCCGACCAGAGAGCCATAGTATCTTCATCAGGAGAAAATCTGTTTTTTATTACACCTGAAGCCATCGACTAGATGATGCAGATACCCAGAGCTAAATCCTCCTCCCCTTTCAATCTTGAATTCCTCACAGAACTATACCAGAAACTATCATTCCCCCAAAGAGATCAAAATTTTGAGCTTTTTCTCCCACAGGCCGCTCAGGTCCCCAAGACAAATCCCCCTTATCCATCCTCACTGTTCTCAGTGAAGGGAAACCAGGTCATATTGTCGCTCTGTGCTCTGCTGGGGTATTTTTCGGATCAATGGGTGGATGAACCCACATTGGGATTTCTATCCATTTTCTCCGTCGATGAGAGACCCACCACTCAGTTCAACTACAGTACTTTCCCGATGGACAATAATCATGAAAAGTTCCCAAATTTCGCCACAGAGGGCATGTTCCAGTATTCCTCAATACTTGCTTACATGTTCACTTTCTTTCAAGCAGACAAATTCTCCTTCCCAATGCAGAAGATGGACAAAGACGGAAGGCCGTAGGTGGTAATAGCTTGGACTTCACTACTCAGGCAAAATTCTACAGAATTTAGTTTCAAACAATTTATCGAGCAGTTTTACCATCCAATAGTGAGCATGCTCAGTGGTAGACCTGAGCCAAGAATAAACGAGGTGATTTAGAGGATCTTACACCTCTCAGATCTTGCTAAAACTGGCGATTGGTATCGTTACCAAAACCACACTGAGATTAGAGTTTATGGATGCGAGTTGGCTCCATACAGACTGCCCAAGTACCTACCTGTGAGGATATTTTCTCTGGAGTACATAAGGAAAATGATTAACTCAGATGACATACATTTCGTGTCTCTGAAAAATAAGAAACAACTTAGAATCAAAGGGGAAATAGGATCTTTCATCTGCAATAGCCGAGGCATCGTAGAGGAAGCAGACAAATTGCCAAAATAAATGAAGTTGCAGGTCAATTTCATATGGCACTATGACCCATGCAGGATAATTTCAGAGATGAGGATTATAAATAAAAACATTCCATTTGTTCATACACCCAAGCCTGAGATAGAAAAATTCACAAATCAAACAGAATGGGAGCCGAACACCCTGGTTGAAATAGAACAACAGGACCCTTCGGTCACTGTCTCATAGATGACTACACGACAGGTTCCCAAGGAGAAAAGACCCAAGAAGGATACCTCACCTTCCATCACCGAAGTCTCGATTGAAGATTCCAATTGCACACCAAAAGGCCAAAAACCAGTCATGCACCTGACACGACTGGTGAAAAGGGAAGCTAATCCACTGCAACTACAAAGGATGATCAATCACTTCTTGGTACAAGCAGCAAACAAATCATGTCTACAGTTTTTTCCAAGAAACCCACGGATACTCCACAAGATGCTGACCAACAGTAATTATGCTCAGTTCTGGAAGCAAACATCAACTGCACAACACAAACTATTGTTTGCATACAACACTGAGAATGGTAGAATGCACATGGCATTTCTGCAAGCACAGGTACCAGACTTGAAAGTAATCACCGATTACAAAAGGGAAACATTCGAATTTTAGACTAAAGATGTGCATCTTGCTGATCAAATGGATCTACACAGGAAAACTAGAGAAACAGTTTTCTCCACGTTGGAAAATGCTTCTACTGCTGCCTCTAAGTTACAGGTATCTCTGAGTAATGTCCAGACACAATAGAAATTAGAAAAGATATCATCCTTTGCAAAGGATAACATAATTAAGATGTTGGAAGAACTGGTCCTCAAGATAGGGTATGATCCCTCGAATGTGAAAGCAGTTGAGGATATGCTTAAAAAGAAAAATGCCGATATAGCATCTCTGAGGAAACAGTTGAAACTACCACCAATAGAAGATTCACAGGCAAAGGAGATAGCTAAGACAGAAGGGGAAAATGATGAGATGCTCAAGATGATCATGGAGCAGAATGCATAGTTGAAGGAGATGGAAGAAGAATTGGAAAAACTATTGAAAGAGAAGGAACAATCAAAGTCCATGGAGGTCATTCCATTAAGCATAGTTCCACTCATAGGAGTAAGCACAACATCTGCAGCAAAAATTCCCTCAGCAACTTGACTGACAGCTCTGGAGAAGGTAGTAGAACTGGAAAAATCCATGGAGGAGATGAATTTGCAAGAGACAGAGATTAGCAGACTTAAAAAGGAAGTTGAGAACCTTCAGGAACTCAAGTCTTCTTACCAAGCCAACTACTCCAAGGAGAAACAAACATCAGACAAGCTCAAACAGGAATCACAACAGCTCCAAAAGCAAACAGTGGCAAGAAAAACACTCACTGAGGTCAAGGAAAATGTCTGGATGGATATCACCAAATCCATAAATGAAATATGGCCTATCATACAAATCATGTTCGAGCAGAACGAACTGGTGCAAAGAAGCAAGCAGGCGATTGAAAAGATAAGAGGAGAATTGGGGGAGATGTCTGTAGAAGCCACTGAGATCATTAAATTCTTGAATTCAAAAACCAGAGAAGAGTTAGAGGAGTTGAAAATTGAAGATAGGAAAGAAACCATCCTTGAGGTCAAGAGGGTCCTGACCAAGAGAGGATTGATTATAGAACTGGAGGAAAAGGTTCAGGCTATGGACATAGGAGATCAAAGATTTTTCAGCAAAATTGAAGCTCTGTAGAAGAAAGGCCTCCCTGGCTTAAGGGTCATAAATGACAAGTTAATGACACTGTCTAATTATAAAAAGAAACTAGCCACCGTGGCTAAAGATAGTTCAAAATTCTTGGGAATACAGGGAAATATCATAGGAAAGGAATTCTTAGAAGCTTTCCAGTCAGACATCAGCATACAACACGAGATCCGGTACTTTTTCATCATCAAGCCAACTTTTTCCAAATATATGGAGATGGATGAAGTATACTGAAGATTGCTCAAAGTCAACATTCCCAGTAACCTTCGATGGGAAGATTTATGTAATTTGATCGAGTAGGAGATGAGGTGTCCAACCCCAGTCAGCTATCCAGTCAGATGAGGTCGTGTAGAGGACTCACCAATGGCTTACCCCAAAATCAACATGAAGATTTCAACACATCATCAAACATTTCCTAAATTTTTGTATCTTGTTGAGTTAGTTAGCTAAATTTAGATTTCCACATTCTGATCATTAATGACAGGATCGTATGTAATTTTTGATTATAAATATATCAAACTTTGAAGTACCGAGGGTTGATCTTTACGCCCTGTAAGCCAGAAAGATTGTAATTTTTATCAAGAGATCTTCCAGTAATATAAAGGGACGTTTCACAGGATTCTCGCGTGTTGTTCATTGGTGATGTTATTCTTTTCTATGTTAAATGTTTTTCTCTCTCAGTTGTCATATTGTTTTCTAATCTAATATTTTAAAGTAGTGCATGTTGCAGGATTTATCTTTGTATACCCTGTTTCCAGCTTTGAAAGATCTTAATGTTTATCTTTCTGATATTACAGTGAAGAAATTCTTAAATGCTTCTTTACTTTAATTGATATTCTCATCTTTTCTACTATTCATCATTTTACTGCTAAAGAATCCAATGAATGCATTATCTTGCCCTGTGAAAAGAATCTTTTAGTTTCTGTTTATATTTCTATCTTTATAATATAGACCCCATAGCCCAACGGAGGTGTAAACTCTTTTGAGCCAACTTAACAAAAACAACAACAAACCTTTTCATTCTTATTTTGTTTAACTAGCCTAATATCTTAAAGTAAAAACATTGCTAAATCATATAGAGAGATCCCTCTATGAAGCTGGTAGGGCTAGATTCCAGTTTCGAAGTGGTTGGATAAAGTTACCTCTTGTAAATTTCTTCTACTTTGACAACCTCTGGGAATTTACAGAGCGATAACACATTTAAACCTATGAAGTATTAGTCCTAGGAATCCTCATACAATAAGGAAAAGATTGGTGAGAGTGGATCATATACTATGTCAGTAAGAAATTTTTGGGCCCTCCACTCGACTACAAACTTGAATAAAATTTGGCTCTCGCCATGGTTCACATAGTCCAAAAATTGTTCCATTACATTTTTCTATGAACCACAAAGGTCATCAAAAAATCCAACCCCATGCAATACCTGCTTAGACAATGACAAATCAATGGAAAATTCTCCCTATGGATTGTAATTCTCTAGGAATTTGATCTAGATTTCACCACTCCCAAAAGTAAGAATGAGTTTATCCTCACGTAATTCATCACTGATTTACCATATGACACCAAGGACTCACTCGTGAATGAAAACTTCCCTGATAAGCATCTATTTTTCATCTCATTAGAAGACCCTTGGTATGGTGACACCGTCACTTACCTTTGCACCCAAAATTTTATTTCACATGTCTCACGAGATGATCATCGACATATCTGCCATCAAGCCCGAAATATATCCTCATAAGAGATGTTGTATATTGGTGGGGATTCAAAGCCATATTATTTTTTTTCCTCGCCCTTAATGAGGTAGAGCGAGTCCTTAATGATTTCCACAATGGATTTTTTGGTGGGAACATTTCTAGTATTCCCATCACCTAGAAAGTCACTCAAGTTGGTTACTTTTGACCTACATTATTTCATGACTACATTCAATCCATCAAGTGGTGTACTAAGTGAAAAATATTCACACACAAATCACAAGCCCCACCAACTCCTTTACACGCAATCATTATCGTTGGCCCCTTCTACAAATGGGGCATTGACTTCATGACGTGCAACCCCCCATCTAGCAATGGTCACAAATGCATCATTGTGGTTGTTGACTACTTCACCAAATGGGTTGAAGTCATTCCTACTTTCAACAATACAGTAAATAAGGAAGCCCACTTATTTTTCAATCATCATGACCCCCTTTGGGGTCCCCCAACAATTAGTCTTAGATCATTGAAAACATTTTGAAAATTAAGTATTTGAGGAATTATTCTCACATCCTGTCTTCACTGTTATGAGATTTTTACCTTGTGACCTTGGGTCTTTGTCACAATATATCCTAAGCATTCTTAAAAGAAGGAACCTACCCTCCCACTAACAAAATTTTAATAAAATAAGTACTTAAAAGAGAGAAATAAAGACTGTGTACCTTGTATCCAAATGTTCGGTGTAGATCCCCATTCTCAACCTTTGATTTGCTCATGATCCTTGCTTGTACCAGCCTGTAAAAGAATATCAAGTATATATTGCTACAAGGTAGTTATCGAATCAAGTTATGCATATAATGTGTAAATTCAAATATGTATAGCAAGTTTAACATATATAAATAGATTGAACAAAATTACACTTATATGGAGGGAAAGAGAACTATTCTATTGAATAGTAAAAGTAGGTAAGTTACAACCTGACTCTAACCATCGACACTTCCTTGAATCCAATTGTCTAAGTTTCTCCACCATACGATTCAACCATTAACACATCAAAGTGGATGTTCCTCAAATCACCCAGAAGGGATAGGAACACACCCAACGATCATATAGGAGAGAGGAAGGAATATTGGAAAACAAGTTTCCAAATTAGGGGATGATACTCATAGGTTTAGGGAATAGGGGATCTTGCAGATCGACAACATAATGTTGCACCAAGGTTGTCTCTCCTCATACATACCCCCATAGGTGATTATATACCATCATAAAGAGGTTGAGATGGTTATATTTCGTTGTGTACAGGCCAATAGAATTTTGGGAACGGGCCAAACCGAAAACCCCTCCCAAAAATGTGGAATATTTTTATTTTTTCAAAAACTTGAGGGTATACACAGTTTGTACACTAGAAAATAGAGTATATACATGATTTGCACATGGGTGAATAGTGTATGACAACAAAATTGTTGTTTTTTGGATGAATTTGATGAAGGAGAGTGGGATTTAGTTCTACAAGCTAGGAATGGACTAGGCCATCTTGCAAATGAAAATGTAGTGTGGAAATTTGTGGTATAATAGATTTCCCTTAATGTATGAGGTTATAAGAGCAACTAATGGCCAAAATAAATTATAACTCTGAGAGGTGAGGATGCATTGAAGTAAGTCCCAATGAAATTTCCTAGATAGTTGATCTAAGAACAGAACCGACATTAGAAATCAAGTAAGAGTATTATCCTCCTGAGTCAGGCATAACCATGCTCATGAGTGATGTAAGCATGGAATCCAAATCAACTATACCATGGATCCATGATTAATGAAAGCATAATTTATGTCCATGGCCACCAAAACTATACACAATGGATCCATGTGATATATATAAAAGTAGCAATCATGGCCATGAACAAATACATAGTGGATCCATGAAAATGTAGGTCATAGCCATGAATGGATACACAGTTGAGAAATGTATCAAATAAAATCATAGGATATCTGGAGCCAACGAAGTGAAAAATTGATCCTCTGCAAGTACCAATTTCACTGAGGGTGGTACCATCAATACAGGTTGGGTAGGAGCACAAAAATGTGATGTTCGTACTTCACCCGAAGTCTTCAAAATGATCTGTCGTGGTACAAGTCTAGTACATTGTGCAAATAAATGTGTTCAAGTCAACACGATGAGATATCATTTTATTACCAGTCATTGATTTATATCGTTAATAAACACGAGACAACCCATCGATGATGATAATGGGTGTCAATGTACCTAATAAAATCTAACAAGTGTGAATAAATGAGCTAATGTCAAACACCTAATAGAATCTACCAATCATAGGACATTGATGTATTCCCACTTTCAATAACGAGGGAACTTGCCACTGATGAATGCAATCCCCAAGGTACTAAAATGACTCTATAACTATGATCTAGAGTAATATGTGTTGAAGTTGGTAGGAAGAGATCCGCTAGAAGGAGGGAATTAACACATACCCCATCATCCAACATAAGGAGTATAAGAAGGAAAAATATTTGGAAGGAATCAAAAGAAAATATTACAAGGACCACACCGAGGTATGACTTTGGCATGCACCAGATGGAATACTGCACAACAAAGACTTTATGAATATTATCCAATGATGAATACTACTGAGAAATATGAGGAATCCACCAATTGGGTCAGATGGAAACCAAGGTACCACACAAATTCTTATGTGTGATGATTTTTGTTGAATTAAAACACTAGGGAAATTTCTTAGTCAACGACCAATGATGGTTTTTCATCTATTGATCCCAAAGTCACCTGTCAATGATGGAAATAGGCCCAAGGTGAAACTCTAGGTCATACTCTCAGATAAATGTGTTGTAGTCAATAAGAGCAGACCCTTTAGCAAGAAGTAAATGGGGACCTTATATACTAGCATGAGTGAAGTACAAAGATACTTGTGAAATTGAGACGTACTTGATTGACATGGGAAGGATGACTTGGAAAGTCAAATATTTCTACAGAATGGTCGACTCTTGATGAAAATTACCTTGAAAAAAATTATGGCATATTACGTGATTTAGGCAGCATGGATTACAAACTAGGATGCATTTGAGATACAGAAGGAATAGACAAACACTCCATATGGCTGGAAGAATAATCATCCAAAGGATATTATACTCAACAACGAGAAAAATTATCCTAAATCCATACTAAACCCAAAATAATTGAGACACTGACTCAACGATTATGATTTGTTCAAAGGTGACAATACTGCTGCCAAACAAAGAGATAGACGCTTTCCCCCAATTTTTTTACTTTTTTATTTCTTTTTCTTTTTCATATTATTAAAGCCTGAAAAAATAATAAAAGAATGTTATAGTACAATGGAGGAAACAAGTGTCATGGGTAGAAAAACTAGTTCCAGAGTGCAAGGAACATACCTATGCTCAATGCAAGGAAGAATGTGTAGGATAAGGACACTTAGGGGAATGTCTCCTCCAGGATTAAAAGGTGTCGAATTGAAAAAGAATAAATTGCAAAGCTAGAAACTGGTAGGAATGCATAAGAAATTGTTTCAACAATAGCAAGCTGAGACCTACATTAGACCTAGAAGTGTAAATGGTTAATATGCAAATGCAATTGCAAACCGATAAAATTTTGGAAGCCTCGTGGCTAAGTTAGCCATAAATATATTGAGAGGAATTCGTGAGGCTTCAATGCAAAGACATGGAAGGACTAAACAAGGCTTCTAATCCTATAGAAAAAAATGTAGCATGGGTATCAAAAAGGCTAATAAGGTTCTAACCAAGAAACTTGTGAAAAGGTAAGCTCTACCATCCGTAACGACATCTTTTAAGCAACTTGAAGGTATAATGTCATGAACAAATGGGGTGGATCCTATGGAATATATGTGATTGATACAAATAAATTCATTATGCAAGTGAGATGGAACCTACGTTATATGCTAGTAAAGAACACAATACCTATTGAAGAGTCAGAAAAACGATGACATATGTAGTAGCATATGTTATAGGTAGTTCTGTAGGTAATGGCCATAAAATAATTGAGAAGAAGATATGCAGCTTCAACGCAAAGACATGGTGGAACTAAATAGGACACTCGATCCTATGAAAGTATTTCATCATGGCTTCCAACCTACAAACAAGGTTATAACTAGAGAACCCATGAATGGTAGGCTCTACCAGGTGAATTACAACACTATAAACAACAAAGAAGGTTCCATGTTATAACTCAGTAGGGTCAATCCTAAAAAAAAAATGAAATGAGAGAGGATAATGCAAAAATGCATGAAGGGGAAAATCTAAGCTATATGTCAGTTTCAATATCATTACCTATCAAAATGGATCGACATGGAACTAAAAGGTACCAAATAAAATATATCCAAAGTCCTATATATAAGACCAAAAACACTCTCCTAGAAGTCAATGAGTCCAAATTAGAAACCTCTGATAAAAACATGTGCTATGGGATACAAAACTTGAAAACAAAAAACCCTAAAAGTACAATATGTATAGAGAATTGCATAGCCTTATGGTCTATGCATAGTAGTTCTCTAGGTAGAGCCCATTGCTAGGCTCAACTCAAGGTTTTCTTTGGTAACCAACCTATAAGTCTCCATTTCAGGAAGAGGTCAACATACCATAATCATAGCTTCAAGGATGGCCTCATCTAAAGGAAAATCAAGATCCATGAAACCGAGGCTCAACAACACACAAATACCATGGCTTGAGGTATCACAAACACTAAGATGAGACTCAAGAGGAAACACCATATTAATCGGGCCAATAGGGGGAAACAAGGGCTCCCATGCCCCCATTTGATAAAACACTTGATCAATTTCTAATACCTTGTCTCGAGAAGGCGAACATAATTATAAAGATCCCATCTCAATAAAAATCGAACATCGAGGATAAGATGCCACATAATTCACTTGTGGCAAGAAAAAGTCTACTCAAACACTAGGAACACACAAAGGGGAAACCTAAGCTTAAATTGAACTAGGATGGTGATTATCAAATGAAAGTTGATCAATAGTGACAATTCTTCCATTGTGAGGGAAATGCATCACACAAAAGAGCATTGACACCAAAACCTTCATAGCATAAAAATAATCACGCCCAAGAATCATATTAAATTCTAAAGGGCCTGGAACCACTAATAGATCGACTAGGACAATATTTCCACCTAAAGTAATAGGAAACTGGGGAATAATCCCGAGATATTCACTAGGTATTCTATCAAAATCCAACAGCTCACTGGTAGATGACACAAGCTTGGGAGAACCAAAATCTTTCCAAGATGAGGAGTATAAAATAACTGTATAGTATCCTTCATCTACAATACATTGAAAAATTCCTTTCAACATAGATTCAACTAGAACCGCTATCTAGAAAGTTGTAGAAGAAGGAAGGCGAGGCTCCACAATATCATTTCAATAAAAGGAAACCAACCTAGGACTTGGAGGGAGTGTACTAGAAGAGAGTATGATTCCCCCTTGTTTAGAAGGTAATGAACAAGAAATGATAAATATAGAGTCGAAATATGCATCAGTCCCTGAAATAAGAGGGGGATTAGTCGAAGATTGCATCGACGAGAACACTTCCTTATAATTGTCACTCTCCAAAATAATAGTGGGATCAGCTGAAGATTGCATCAACATGACCACTTACTCAACCAATGGTTGAATAAGATGCAACACAACATGGTCAAGAGATGCATCACCCCCCAAAACAAGAGTGGTTTCGGCCAAAGATTGCATTGGAACGACCAATCATCAACCAAATATTGAATAGATTTTTGGGAAACCAAATATGACTCAGAACTAGAAGGGACTTCAGAAAAGGACCACGCTCTTTATACCATGACAATAGCAGGGCAGAAATGAGTAATTTTGTCTCCCTTGCAAAGATTACAGGGCAAATTAGTCTTACTTCCTATATGTCTAGGCTTATCAACTATATCAATACCCCCAGTAGGACTTGTAGCAGCTGGTGGGTTTCTCCTAACCAAACTAGCAGAGGTTGAGTGTTGGTATCCAACATGACTTGCAGAGGTAGGTGACTTTTGTCTAGTATAAATAGCAGTGACTATACTTTTTCCCCCACCATAACTTGTAGTGATTGGTTTCTTTCCTCCAGCATGACTTGCATAGGCTAGGTGTTGGTCTTCAGCATGACTAGCAAAGGTTGGTGACTTCTTCTTCTTACTCTTCCTCTTCCTATTCCTTTTACACTTTTGGTTACTAGTAGCAAAACTTTCATCAGAAGAGGGAGAAGGAGAACAAGTAAACTTTGTGGATGTAGAAGGTAAAGGATCGACATCAGTATGATGCCTCTGACATAAGGTTCTTATCTGAGAAGAATCAAGAGAATTCAGGACATTCAGAGTGGTCCAAAACCAATAGATCATTCTACATTCAACCCAGGAATGTTCAAAGTGGCCATCAACAAGGCACCAACATTTCCAAAGAATGGAAAAGGACAAGAATACCCATGGGAAGGGGTATCTTAGTTGGTATCCTCAATAAATTTGGCCATGAATTTCTTATGCACAGGTTCATCCCTTGCGGGATTGTTCATGTCCATAAAATTCTCATGCACTGACTCTGAAAAATCAGTGGTATAAAAAACCATGTCTTCTAGGAGGCGTCTCCACAGTTTCAAGAGAAATACCATGGGTCCTTCCTAACCAATGGAGTGGTTGGTCAACCACCTATTATAGCCATAATTCCTACCCTATAATCTAGAGAGGAATTCATTAGAGGATAGAATTCAAAATACACCTTTTGTTGGATTACTGAGAGGGGAGGTGAATCAGTAATGTAAAAATTTAATCCCTTTTAACCATAAAATGCAAGTGTTCAATCAATTATGTATTATCATCCAATAGTTGTAGAGTAAATAAACAATAAAAAAATGATCAATCATACACTTACATAGTACACCAATGTTTTTATGTGGAAATCCAAAGTGGGAGAAAACCACATAATTATTTTTCTTATATGTATTTAAGAATTGCATTCATTGGAAGCACCAACTTCCTTTGTTTTCCAGCTACAACTGGAAGGAGGCTCCAACCCCCTAGATTCTCAGGCTACAACCTAAGGGAAGCTCCAAATCCCCTATTCTCTAGCTACAACCAGAAGGAGGATACAACCCCCTATGTTCTATAGCTACAACCAGAAGGTGGCTACAACCACATGTCCTTGCCCCGTCCAACTGCCCTTACATAGAAGTAGAACGATGGAACCATTGTCACACTATCACTGTGAGATATGTGAGATATATTTTTGTAAACCTATACCAATCGACATGTAACAACCTATACCAATAACCTATGCCAACATGTACCTCAACTTGTACCATAAACAAATGCATCAACCATGCACCAAACCTGTACAAATAACCTGTCCAAACAACCTGTAATCAACTTGTACCATAAACAAGTGCATCAACCATGCACCAACATGTACCATCAATGAGTGCATCAACCATGCATCAAATATGTACCAATCATGCATCAAATACACATAAACTATGACTTATAAATAAGTAGCAACATCATCAACTATACACATCATGTATGTTCCAACTCATCAACTACTTGTCTCAACCATGTACCCAACATGTACCTCAACCAAAATCCCTCGTCAATTTCATCATCCAAATCTGATTTTTAACTCTGTAATAGAGCTGGTGTATATGATCACATACCTGCAAACCTTTCTTAACTTTAACAACAAGAGATTAACATTTTCATCAGGCTTTACTTTAGTCTCACATGACTAGTTTTGGATTAGTCAACAACCCTAACTTGAAATAATCATAACTATGTACATGTAATGAATAAAGGTATAAAAATGGTACACAATGTTCTTCAAAGTCATTTATGCAATTCCTCCAGATTTCACTACTTGGAACCTCTCAGAAAAGGAGTTATAGCAAAAATGGCATACATTGTTGAATTTTGGCTTATTCTAGAGAGCGAACGTGTATAGAGTTCCTTGCACGAGATACTTGTTGTGTGGATATGAAAACGGTACAAATAATACTAAAGAGTGTACTCTAACCAATACATTTGGTCTTACTAAATTTGGATCTGTTATGAATAAGTTATGACGTTTTTACCCTAAACACATATTTTAGACTAGTTTTAGGACTAGCCACAAACCCTATTTTCACGGAGTGTAAGTCCAAAAATACAATGACCCACAAGCTTAAATTTGTATCACAACTACTTGGATATGTTTTCTCAACGGACTCCCAATTTCCCGGTATGAATAATTCTATTAAAAAACGTTATTGTGAAAATGGTGAGATGACCTGTAAATAACATACCTTAGAAAGCATCAACAAAATAATTTATCCTCCCTTGAATTTCGACCTTATTTACTTCACCTTCCCTCTAAAATTCATCTTAGATATCCTTTGGTTACATCAGTCACTTGTAGATATTCAACATGCTCATTTGTGATTAAAATGAGAGAGTATTTCCTCTTATTTATACTTTCATGTAGCTTCTTCAAGGGGTTACCTTTTAACCATCTTAACCCACTTTCCTTATTTTAGGGTTAACCCACTTCTAACCACTTGTCCACTTAGTAATTTCTCCGTTAAATTTGTTATTTAAATAATTTATTTTGTATCCAATTTGACTTATAGTACACTCATCACTTCACTTTATTATTTACCTTCTGAAATCTCTTAAACTAGTTTCTTTATTTTAGGGCTAACCCACTTCTAACCACTTGTCCACTTAGTATTTTCTCCACTAAATTTATTATTTAAATAATTTATTTTGTATCCACTTTGACTTATGGTACACTCATCACTTCACTTTATTATTTAAATAATTTCTTCTTTGCAACCGCTTTGACTACTTTGACCTTTTGGGGCTTCTAGATGACTCATGAGGGTTCCCCAACTTCACATGGCCACAACTCTCTAACCGTGAGGAGTTATGTAATGTTTCACATACCACCGGAAATGGAATGAAATGTAATATACATATAGAATATTCTTACCTTCAAACATATTAAAACTCATACAATTATACATCAAACAAACTTGGGTTCGTTACCCAAACCTTTGTGCTACCGGAATTTGCTACCGGACTTTCTTCAAGGGTTGACATCAATGACAACCAACCCAAATAATCAACAATATCCCCCTTTGGAATTTATGGAAACACTCTGATGCAATACTAAATTCATATCACTCATGTTCCCCTTGTGACCATCGCTCCCCCTAGAACCATTCCTTTGTGCTCTTTCTCCAAGCATTTACCTTTGCATATGATAAATCTCTCCCCCTTTGTGATCATTGGAAAATGTATCTTTCCATCTGAGGTTGCTCCCCCTAGCTGAATTGTCCTTGGGGATACTCCCCCTGACTGAAATCTTCCTGAAATTGATCCCCCAACCTGAACTGTCCTCTTTATGGTGCTTCCTCATGTAAATATAAGACATATAAGATAAGAATTCAAAAGCATTCATTTTGGAGTAGAAATTTCTTCAAGTCTCTGGCGAAAATACTCAAAGGCTTCCCTTGGAAGAGATTTTGTAAATATGTCTGCCACTTGTTATTTTTTGCCCACATATTTAGCTCTGGTGTTCTTCTCTGCAACCTGTTCATGTAGAAAGTGATACATTATTGGAATGTGATTTTTCTTGGAGTGCATCACCGAGTTATTTGAGATACTGATGGCACTTGTATTATCACAATAGATTGGAATGGACTCATCATACTTAACCTCTATATTTGTCAAAATTTGTTTCATCCATAGAACATGAGTACAACATCATGCTTCCGCAACATACTATGCTTCAGTTGTAGATAAATATATTAATGATTTTTTCTTGCTTAGCCAAGATACTATTAAACACTCACCCAAGTAGAATGTTTCTCCACTGGTGCTTCTTCGGTCATCAATGCAACTTGCCCAATCTTCATATGTGTAGGAAATAAGTGATAGATCCTTTCCTTTTGGATACCATAATCCAAACTCTTATGTTCCTTTGAGATATATGGAAATCCTCTTCACTGCTAATACATGTGATTCATTTGGTGTTGCTTGAAATCATGCCACCTGTCCAACTGCCTGCATTACATATGGTTTTGGATGTTTTCACATATAGTAAGCTACCGATCATTGACATGTATTTCCTCTAGTCTATAGACTTTGAATAATCATCTTTTCTCAACTTGCAATTGGTTTGCATAGGAGTGGTAACTGGTTTGCAATCTTCCATTCCGAACCTCTTTAGCATTTCTCTGATATACTTAGTTTGAGAAATAAAAATTCCTGGTTGCTTTGACGTATCTAAAGACCCAAAAAGAAGTATAGTTCTCCAAGTAATGACATTTCAAATTGATTTTTCATATCCTTTGAAAATTTGTGTCTTAACCTGTCACTAGTACTTCCAAAAATAATATCATCAACATAAACTTCAATTAATAAAATACTATATTAAGTTAACTTGATGTAGAGGTTGTTGTCTGCACTTCCTCTTCTGAATCCTTCCTGATGTAGATATTTAACCAGTCTATAGTACCATGCTCTAGAAGCCTATTTTAGACCATACAAGGCCTTCATCAATTTGCACACATAATCTGCATTTTCTGACAACTAAAATCCTTTTGTTTGTTCAATGTAGACTTCTTCTTCATCTTTTGCTTCTTCTTTGTAAAGTTGTTCCACTAATTCATTTTCTTCTTCCTTTGATTCTCGTCCACTTGTTTCATCAATTGTTACATTAATGCTTTCCACAACTTTGTTCAATCTCATATTGTAACACTTGTATTATTTTCTTGTACTTGAGTAACCAACAAGTACTCCTTTGTCCACACGAGAGTCAAACTTTCCCATTCTTCCATATTTTTTTTTGATGTAGCATTTGCTTCCAAATACTCTGAAGTGATTCACATTTGTTGGTCTTCCTTTCCATAGTTCATAGGGAGTTTTTCCATTATTTTTTCTTAGCATTACTCTGTTTTGAATGTGAACTATTGTATGCACTGCATGTGTCCAAAATAAAATATCTATCAATTTGGAATCCATTAGCATTGTTCGAGCCATTTCCAGTGTAATTCTCATCTATTATGATAATGTTCCTTTGTCTCTAAACCAATCTATGAATCCATGCTCTTGTCCACTGTAATATATATGTCCAAAATTGCTAAGTGTTTTTACGAATCCATATTTTCCCATACTTTCCAAGAATCTACTGCACAACTGTCCATAATACTAACCCATTTATCACTATACTATCATGAATTCTTCACTACTACAACTGATTAATCTATCAAATTGTACTTCTGCTAACTGATTGCTCTGGATCTATCTACTCAAACTATGCAAGTTGCTCGAAGGATGGTTCTTTGGTTTGTCACAGCTACCACATAGACTCCCCCTGTCTAATATTCATATTACCTGGGAGTCTCTAAGCCAGATAGATTAGAACAATTCCTTTTCCGATGTGTATTCATCATCATCTTCATTGGTAGATTCATCATCTCTCTAAGATCTGACTTCTTTCTTTCTATCTATGGATTCATCTTTCACTACAATTTATGAAAGTATAATCTCTTGAACATGTTCCTTATTTACTTGTCCTTCTTTTCTTTTAGTTATTTTCCAAAGATTTTTGTATCTGACGTATTTCTCTATAGAATTTTCTTCATCTCCTTTTATTGTCGATCTTTCGATCTTTGGGACCTGGTCTTTGTTCACTTGTTATTTGTATTTTCTTATCCATACTTTCTTATATCTGATATCAGTGTGATATTTCATGGAAGTATCGATCATGCTTCTACAATCAATACACATGTTTCCATAGTTATGGCATTTGTAACATTCAATGTTACACGAGGCCACATATTCACTTCTTTCTTGAACATCTCTTTTATAATCACTGCAATCTGCAACCTTATGTCCAAAATTATTACAATAAAAACAATGACCAGAAAATAAATTTGTATACCTGGGAGTGAATGATCTTCTTTGTGGTGTAGTCCTTCTTAATTTCTTCCTTGATTGATCATGATCATGATTGAAGCTTTTTTGTGGCTTGAACATGGATGGTCTTATTGAAGATGTATCTTCAATATTTTTCTTAGATTCCGGTTGACCATGATTCCTTCCTTTGAGTACTTCTACATAACTCTTTCTATTTGCTTCATTCTTCTTTTCTAGCAACCTAGAGTGCCTCTCTTCATTCTATATAACTGATGGATGTTTCTGTCTCTTCAACGTTTTTGTTGAACTTGATGATTTTACTTCTCAATGTGACAAATTCTTCTTCAAGATTCTCAACCTCTTCTTTTTTCTTCATTATCCGAGACTTCATGACTTATGTTCTTTTTGCTTCTTCAAGATGAATTTTTAATGTGATTATTTCTTCTTCAAGTCCTTTCTCTTCTTGACAAAACTCTGCCTCAAGATGGTTTAAATCACTAGTTATTTCCTTAAGATGATCTATCAATATCTTCAGTCTGATTTTTGCTTCTTCCTTCTTTGTTTCTATGTTGGCTTCCAAATATTGCTTTTGATATTCAAGATTTTCTTTGATATTTCTGGCTTCTTCTAGCTGAGTTTTTAAGTTCTCGATGACCTATTGGGATTCTTAAAAAATGTGAACACTTTCCTTTTGTTTCATCAATTCTTTCTTCAGTGACTTTTTTTCTTCTCTTAGTTCATCTAAAGCACTAATTAATTTTTCTTCATAATTGTCTTCCTTTTCAATTAGTTTTTCTGTCTCATTTCCTTCATGGAATTCTATTTCAAGATGTCCATGTTTTTCACAATTAAAGAAAAACAACATGCCTATGGTGATTATGTACTCTTCATCTTCTGAATTTGTTTGACATGGTGAACATGATTCTTCTTGATCTGTATCTGCATATTCTTTGGCATTTTAAGAATCTGCTATGGGTGAAGAATATATGTCGTGTAACTTATCTCAAATTTCTTTGGTTGATGAACATTTACCAACCTTTTCTCTTACTGGATTAGGTAATCCTTTCCAGATGAAATCCATTGCTATTTTATTATTCTTCTTCAATTCCTTCTTGGCTACAGTCTTTTCCCTTTTTGAATTATCATATCCTGTAATGACTGATAGCCAAATATAATACCCATGTGCCTGTAAAAATAATTTCATCCTTGCACTCCATAACTCATACTTTAAACCATTCTGACCATTAAACAATGGTACTCCATTCTCAGAATAATCCATAGTATCCTTCCAGTGGTTAAACTGTTTCCTGAAGGAACCTACTCTGATACCAATTGTTGTATTACTAAGAGCGGGGGTGAATTGGTAATAGAGAAATTTAATCCTTTTTAACCATAAAATGGAAGTGTTAAATCAATGTAGCATTATCATCCAATAGTTGCAAAGTAAATAAACAACAAACAAATGAGGAATCATACACATACACAGTACACTAGTGTTTTTATGTGGAAAACCAAAGTGGGAGAAAACCACGAAATGCATTTTCTTATATGTCTTTAAGAATTGCATTCATTGGAAGCACCAACTCCCTTTGTTTTCCCACTGCAATTGGAAGGAGGCTCCAACCCCCTAGTTTCTCATGCTACAACATGAGAGAAACTCCAACTCCCCTATTCTCTGGCTACAACTAGAAGGATGATACAACCCCCTATGTTCTTTGACTACAACCGGAAGGTGGCTACAACCACCTTTTATTTCCCCGTCCAACTGCCCTGATGTAGAAGTAGAATGATGGAACCACTGTCACAATATCACTGTGAGATATATTGTTGTAAATCTGTACCAATCAACCTGTAACAACCTATACCAATAACATGTGCCAACATGTACCATACATCAACCTATACCTCAACCTGTACCATAAACAAATGAATCAACCATGCACCAAACCTGTACAAATAACATGTCACAATAACCTGTCCAAACAACCTGTAATCAACATGTACCATAAACAAGTGCATCAACCATGCACCAACCTATACCATCAACAAGTGCATCAACCATGCACCAAATATGTACCAATCATGCATCAAATACACATAAACTATGACTCATAAATATGTACCAACATCATCAACTATACACCTCATGTATGTGCCAACTCATCAACTACTTATCTCAACCATGTACCCAACATGTACTTCAACCAAAATCCCTCATCAATTTCATCATCCAAATATGATTTGTAACTATGTAATAGACCTGGTGTATATGATCGCATACCTGCAAACCTTTCTTAAATTTAACAAGAAGACACTAGCATTTTCATCAAGCTTTACTTTAATCTCACATGACTAGTTTTGGATTAGTCAACAACCCTAACTTGCAATAATCATAACTATGTACTTATAATGAATAAATTTCTAAAAATTATACACAATGTTCTTCAGTATCTTTTATGCAATTCCTCCATATTTCACTACTTGGAACCTCTCAGAAAAGGAGTTATAGAAAAACTGGCATACCTTGTTGAATTTTGGCTTATTCTAGAGAGAAAACTTGTAGAGCGTGCCCTGCACAGAATATTTATTGTATGGATCTGAAAATTGTACACATAATACTACAAAATATACTCTAACCAATACATATGGTATTACTAAATTTATATTTGTTATGAAGAATTTATGATGTTTTTACCCAAAACACCTGTTTTAGACTAGTTTCAGGACTAGCCACAAACCCTATTTTCCACAGAGTGTAAATCCAAAAATACAACGACCCACAAGCTGAAATTTTTATCACAGCTACTTGGATATGTTTCCTCGACATCCTCCCTATTTCACAGTATGAATCATTCTAGAAAAAAAATTATTGCGAAAATGGTGAGATGACCTGTGTTGGTTTAATTCCTTCTTCTACCCACTGTCTAAGTTTATTGACCCAGGGTTCATGTCTGTCAGGTTTCCAAAAAAGCCTATAAAATATCAGCCCTCCTGTAAACCAAAAGGAAACACAGTACACATAATGCGTTGCATAGTCTCACCTGAGATAGATTTAATGGGTGGCTGTAAGACTCATGTGTTTACAACCTAGGATTGAGTGTGAGACAAGGGAGCTAAATATTGAACCATTATTATAACTGTAACTATCATATATTGTTGTTGTCCCTTGACCAAGTTTTGAGGAATACTTGGTCATATTTGACCATTTTCAGTACTTCGACATCCAGTTGGAGAAGGAGCACATGGCGAAGAGGAGATCACGAGATCTCTGCCCCTTTTTAGGGATTTTTGGGCTTTTTGGGAATATTGTAATGGGAAAGGGATATCGGCCCTTATTTAGGCCTTTTGTATGTATAAATAGAAGGGTAGGAGATGCGTATGAAGGGGGTGTGTGATGTAAAGTGAATGGATTAGTGAATAAAGTAGATCTATGTGATCATATGTCTCTGTGACTGTAAGAGCTATGTGCCTACTGTAAGCATTGTAAGTGTTGAGTGCATGGGTTAGGGGAGGACTTAGTGCTTGGATATACCTAGGGTAAGAGGATCTAGTGAGCTGCGTGGATATCTTGTCCTAGGAAGGGTAGGATCTTGAAGGCTTTGTGCTATAACTTGGTTTACAGAAGATAATAATAGAAGAAGCCTTTGTGGATGTAGCCCTAGGGTGGGGGTGAACCACGATAACTCTTTGTATTGTGATGATGTGTTTGTCTCTCTCTTGATAAGTGATCTGATATGTTTAGATAGATCTATTGATGCTTTGTTCTTATGAGATATGAATGCATGCTATGTATGATACATAAGATGCTAAGTGCTTAATCTATTAAGTATAACCTATTTATCATTGCTAAGTGCTAGATCTGAGTAATTACTGCAGTGCTCTATGCTTTCTTCGAAGTGTATTAATGAATGTATGTTAAGGAATAACTAATGCTAAGTGCGTTGTAAGAAAGATAATCACAGATCTGTGTCCCATCTAAGGTTGCAGACATCTGAGTCCTGCAACCACCCCTGCCTCTACCTCGGGTGAGACTTCATCTTCTTCGCAGATGTTGCCGAAAGGGCCGGTATTTAGGGATTTGTTGGTGCACTCTTGAGCGTTGAACCCTGGGTCTACCCTTATGACAACAAATGGTTCCGTAGCTGGGACCTAAAACTGTGATTGTTGGGAACTGAAGAAGAAGAAGCTTTGTGCAAAATAAGCTCTATGCGTAGATCTGTTTCCCTAGTGTGCAGTGTTCTGTTTGACCCGTGAAGCTTTGTGCCAAGAAACAGAGGTCAAATCTGAAGAAGAGAGGTCAGGTCTGAATAAAGAGAGGTCAGATCTGAAGAAAAGAGGTTAGATCTGAAGAAAATAAGTTAGATATGCGAAGAAAGAGGTCAGATATGCAAGAAAAAGGTAAGATCTGTAAGCTCTGTGCTTTGATAAAGGTAAGAATAGTTAAAAGTCTTAGATCTGGAAGCTTTGTTCTCTATAGAAGTAATATAAGTGGAATTTTTTGTTTCTAAAGCATGGATTTAGGTATGTTTGATCGATTCTGTCCTAGATTCAAAACTAGGGCATTAATAGATGAAAGAAACTTTGATATGAATAGATATGATAAGTATAGTGATAGATATGTTATACCTATGCATCGAAAGAATGTTTGGACTAACAAGTGGATGGAGGATCCTAGAAAGAGGTTTTTGCAGGCTAGTCACCATGATCCTGGTGTGTAGTACAGAAGGAGTTGTGGAACATCTAAATGAAAGAGAGGATTAACCCTCTATTATAGTTGCAGAAGACCGGGACTTCTTGCTAAGGAATGCCCTAGGAGAAGACCTAGTTGCCTTTGTTGTAAGTCCATGGACCATGAAGTCTTTTATTTCCCTAGAATGATTGCTAGGCTTGAGAAGATGAATATGGAGCAAGCAAACCCTGAAGGAGATCAAGAGACCAAGATTATAGCAGAAACCTAGAAAGAATCAGAAAAGATATTGCTACAGATGAAAGATACCTTGAATGACCACCAACATGTTAGGATATTAGAGATATTCAAAGAAAATGAGTAAATCAAAGAAAGAATAGGGGACTTTGACATTGACTATACTCTTGATGAAGAAACACAAGTGAACATTATGCCAGAAAGAACTTGGGAAGCTATAGGAAAGCCTTCCATGATCCCTTCCCTAGGAGGAACAAGTTTCTTCAGAGGAAAGCTAGTAAACCTATGTGGAAGGCTCACCCGGATACCTATGGCTGTTAATCAAACTTCTATAGAGGAAGACTTTGAGATCATTAAATTTGTTGAAGACAACACCCCGTTTAACATGCTCATAGGAAAACCTTGGATTGATAGAGAACAAGCCAGACGAAAAGAAGAAGAAAAAGTTTTGGAAGAAAAGAAGCAAGAGTTAAAAGACTTTATGACTAGAAGGATCGTGCACTTGATTGAAGAATAGAAGAGAAGATCGCAGATATTCAATATTAGCAACTCCGATGTTGAAGTTAAGAGAACACTTGAGAATCCATAGAATATCGAGCTACCTATTTTTGATACAGAAGAAGTATTATCAAGGAACCCTAGGAAAGATTTTCCACAGCGCAAAGTAACTAAGACCACAGAAGATAAACATCAGAATGGTAAAATCATTACTGAGACGAAGCTCACTGGGAAGAAGGCTAGGAAGTTAAGAAAGAAAAGGGCTAATATTGTAAGTTTACAAGAGGTTCTAGAGGACACTTCACAGCAAGAAGAATTGCAGAATTGGAGCTTCACCGAGATATCAGAACAACGACATAGAGTACTTCGCCATGATGAAGCAATATAGTTGTTGGAACCGATATACCCGTTCGACCGCCACTCCGAACGGATCGAAAAGAAGTTATGGGTTACCACTAGACCGTTGGATAACACCAGAATGGATATAACGGAGTTAATGAAAGCTTCATATCCATTGCAAGCAGTTTGTTGCAGAGTTACTTACTTATTCCGTCACGCCATGCCTGGAAGACACTTTTGCCAATTGGGAACTTGAACTTATAGAATACCCACATTATGAAACAATGATTACTCCAATTTTATTCTCTATCTGATTACGGTACTGACAGTCCATTAACAACTCGAAATAGTGATCATGAGCTTACATGTCTGACGAACTTAGCGCAAAAGAATAATCGATGAAAGAAGTACTTGCTAGCTTAAGGACAGAAAGAGTCATTTCAGAAAGAGGGATGTCCACTAGAGTCCAAGCCTTGTCGTCGAGAGGTGTGGCAACCTCCCCATTAACTGCTTGAGCTAGAACATCTTGAGCCGGCACAGAGTTGATAACTAAGCATAGGGACAATGAAACCAACATGAAGTTAGTGCCAACCATCCTACCAACTTACATTTCCCCTTTAAGTGGTGAGATTAATAGGGACAATGTCCCTAGAGACTTTGACTACACCCTAGTCCTTGCATATCTACCGAAAGGAGTTCGCACCTACTGTATAGTTCAAGACAAGGTTACAACATTGAATTTTTGCGACTTCAACCTGGGAGACTGTAAATCCTACAACATGCTCACACCATCTAAGTACTTAACAAAGACTAAGGGCCGAAACTCAAAGATCGTCCCTCAGCAAGGGACGATGAACCTTGCGTAGTCTACTCTGCTCTATGTTATGAAAATACCGCACTTCAACAGACATCAGGAGGTGACTTCTTGTGTGAAATTGATGCTAGCAAGTTACCATGGAGGATACCTATGGTTAAACCGTCGCATAACTATTGATCCGATGTTGATCAATAGGATTACCGGTCTTAGCATGTAGGAATTTGATCCCCATGAGTACTACCCTAGAAATACCGTGGACCATTCTCTTTCACAAAAGATTAAAGAGGCTTATGGAAATGTTGAAAAAGGCATGCGAGGTTAGAAGGTAGCCTCTATCGAGAGTGGTGCAGTGTGCCTCACATGTCTACTAATAGCAGGGAAGATGGTCTATAAGAATATACCTATACAAGTATTTGGCTTTGTAGTTGACCTCGCAGGGAAGTGCACGGAGGGACTACAAATGAATTGGGAAAAATATTTGGTCAATCAGCTAGAAATTGATTGTAGAGAATCCCAGGACCAAGGGCATGAATTCCACTTTAGATGGCTGCTAATATTGATCACCTTTGTTGCATGGGAGCTACCAGAAGGTACAACCTTCCTCGACCTTGACCCATGTGAACCATTAGTTGTGAAGTTTAGTACCTTATGGTACTCGATGGACATGAGCAAGCAATGGCAATCAAATGCCATTTTTCACAGATACCATAACCAACTGAAAGAAGCCATAGGGGGTGAACCTCGCATAACCCCGAACAATTTACAATGGTTTTGGTCTTTGATAAAGTTCAACGCGGACCGCCACTTTATATACCTAACTCCATGCACTGATAAACACCAAGAACATCTTCAGTCCTATTATAAGTTGACTGAAGAAGACCTAGAAGAAATCACCAAGGAATGGTCGGCGGACCTCCTTGTTCTAGTAGATCCAGTGGACATTTCAGATATTGACAGCCCAGAAGCTGTGCAAGACACACCTGGGCCCAGTAAGATGAAGAAGACAAAGAAGACAAAGGAAACAAGGAAGCCTGAATAGGTTCAGGATGTATATAGCTACTCTGTAAAGATAGCTTCCATCACACCCGATCAAGAAGGTAACAACGACGACCTAGAGGAAGTTGAACAACAACCAGAAGAAGAAGTCGAAGTTCCAAAGAAGAGAAAAGGGTCACCTTTGAAGTCTTCCTCTTAGAAGAAAGCAAAAGCAACTGTGACCAAGATAAAGACCACACTTAACCCCGATGACTTCAGCTTTCTCCTCACAACTTTGAATGAAGCCATAAAAGAAATTACAGAAAAGTAGGAGGCCAGGCAACAGAATATGTATGAAAGAATTGAAGTTGAGCTCCAAGGAGTGTAGCGAGCATTTTAGTCTAACCGCGCAGTCTCCACTGCGCCCATACCAGAAGGAACAACAAAAGCAAAAGATGAATCAGTTCCACTCCGTAGAATTGCTGACATAGTCGAAGTACACCTTCAGAAAGCGAAAGAAGTAACAATGCAGGCCACCCAAGCCATAAAGAAAGCACAGGAGGAAATCATAGAGCAACACTAAGCTTCACATCAAGAGAAGGAGGCCATCCATGAGAAATTTGATAGATACAGAGAAAAAATCCAAAAGGATAAGGAGCAGCTTCTCGTGAAGCAGATCGGAATCGAAGAAGATGTCAATAGAGCATTTCGTTCTATGACCGGCTTAGAAAAAAAGGCCCAAGAACCCTTAGACCGTCAAGTGATGAAGCTTGCTGAAGTTATTCAGCAACTGTAGCAAAGAGTCGTGGACTTAGAGCTTCAGATCATCCCAAGTACCCTGCAAGAAGAGCACGACCAACGAGAAATAACTCCCCGAGGTACAGTAGAAAGGATTAAATAACTCACTGAAGAATGAAAACAACTAAGTAACAGAAGTGTGCAGATACATGAGAACCTGACCGAGTACCCGGAATTACATAAACTGGAGTCTCAACTCCAGGAGGCGAAGCAACATGCAGATAGAATTCAGATGTAGTTGAAGGCCATATCAGCTATAGAGAAAATGAAGCGATCCCACGAGCAACGTGTCACACAGCAACAGATCCACATGATCCAGAGCAAGGTCATGGAAGTGATGCAAAAAATTCAACCTTTGTAGGATAAGGCATGTCAACTATTTTTAGAGATTGAAAACCAAGGGATGGAGCTAC
This sequence comes from Picea glauca, assembly GCA_000966675.3. NCBI lineage: Eukaryota > Viridiplantae > Streptophyta > Pinopsida > Pinales > Pinaceae > Picea > Picea glauca. The sequence continues at coordinate 156,053 of JZKD02S1672097.1, forward strand.
AATAGGTCGTGATTACAACAGAGCAGTGCCTAGAAGGACCAATCAATAACGCACTCATCCAGGAGTTCATCGAGCAGGAGGAAATTGCAAAGCAGCAGGTCAAAGAAGCTCAAGCCAAGCTCGAGGCACTCGAAGTGAAACTGGTCAGACCTGAGTGACTTGGGATGAGTCACAGGTGAGTGTTGGGGGTTGTTGGCCCTTAACCAAGTTTTGAGGAATACTTGGTCATATTTGACCATTTTCGATACTTCGACATCTAGTTGGAGAAGGAGCGCATGGCGAAAAGGATATCACAGGATCTCCACCCCTTTTTAGGGATTTTTGGAAATATTGTAATGGGAAAGGGATATCGGCCCTTATTCAAGCCTTTTGTATGTATAAATAGAAGGGTAGGAGATGCGTATGAAGGGGGTGTGTGATGTAAAGAGAATGGCTTAGTGCATAAAGTAGATCTATGTGATCAGACATTTGTGTGACTGTAAGAGCTCTGTGCCTACTGTAAGCATTGTAAGTGCTGAGTGCATGGGTAAGGGGAGGACTTAGTGCTTGGATCTACTCGGGGAAAGAGGATCTAGCGAGCTTTGCAAATCTCTTGTCCTAGGCGGGGTAGGATCTTGAAGTCTTTGTGCTGTAACTTGGTTTATAGAAGATAATAACAGAAGAAGACTTTGTGGACGTAACCCCAGGGTGGGCGTGAACCACGGTAACTCTGTGTATTGTGCTGATGTGTTTGTCTCTCTCTTGCTGAGTGCTCTAATATGTTTAGATAGATCTATTGATGCTTTTTGCTTATGAGATATGAATGCATGCTAGATATGATACATAAGATGCTAAGTTCTTAATCTGTTAAGTATAACCTGTTTATCATTGCTAAGTGATAGATCTGAGTAATTACTACAGTGCTCTATGCTTTCTACGAAGTGTATTAATGAATGTATGTTAAGGAATAACTGATGCTAAGTGCGTTGTAAGAAAGATAATCACATATCTGTGTCCCAGCTAAGGTTGTAGACATTTGAGTCTTGCAACCACCCCTGCCTCTACCTCGAGTGAGACTTCATCTACTTCACAGGTGTTTCCAAAAGGGTTGGTAGTTAGGGATTTGTTGGTGCGCTCTTGAGCGTTGAACCCTGGGTCTACCCCTGTGCCAACAATTTTCATTTGTGACTACGCAAGAAATATAACAAATTATTCATTAAGCATAACAACGTCTATTGAAAAGATGATAAAGATAAACATACATTCATCACACAACACAGATGTTACCATGTTTCACCCCCCCTAGGCTACGTCCACAAAGTTTTGGCTCTTGTCTCTTTTATTATGGTATTTCCGCATCCACAAAGTTGCATGCTTTACAATCCTCCAGAGTTTGGTAATATCTATATGAGGCAGGATAGATCGCAAGAGGCTCCCTAGCCTATGATCTAACCCTCAAGATCTACCTTCCTATGTCCTTTCTAGCTCAACAGCTTACAAAATAGATCATACAACAGAAAAAATTACATAACGTATCAACTCATGTGTAACTACAAAAACATACCAATACTCCGAAGTGAATCCCCTATGATACCTAAGCATCTATAGTTATACATTTTTGTCTCTTCAGTTGTTTACAATACCTTACGAAAACCCTAACCCTACCACCATTAGGTCTTCCTCCCATGTGTGCGTGTTGTTCTTCCTTCCATTTGTTGCCTTCCTTGCATGCGCATGTGTTGTGCTTCCTTCCAACTATCGCTTTCCTCATGCATGCTTTCTTTCCCAAAAACAACCTTGCTTTTCCACTTTGGCATTCCTCCAACAGGCCCCCAACACTGACATGTGGCTTGTCTCGAGCCACCTATCCTTTGTGTGCTTCTTCGATATCCTTGGTGATCGCCTGGAACTTTTCCCTGGGCTTTGCTGCTTGTGTCTGCGCCTGCACAATCTTCTCCTTGAGTGTGTCCACTGTCTAGACCACAATTTTTTCGCTGATCAATTCCACACACTTTTCTTGGGTCTGTTCTATTTTTGTGTTGGCTTCTTCTACCTATGCCAGGACTTTTGTTACTCTCTCTTGCGGTGGTTCCATTTGAGCTTGTCACTCCTGTTTCTGGGTTTCTGCAGTAATTAGCTCTGCCTACAATCTTTTCATGTCCTGCGTCCTTTTGACGCGTTGTGTGATTAGTATTGTCTTATTCTTTTGCTTGAGCTCTTGATTTCTTTGTTGATCCTTTCTTCTTCCTTGTCCCATTGTTGGACCTGTTGATCCTCCTCTAATCTAGTCCAAAGCTATGTTTCTTTATCAAACAAGTTAGTTGTTGTGCTAACCTGTTTCTCTATCTCCTGCAACTGCGTTGTTGCTTCCTGCTTCCTTTTCTCCTTCACTACTGGTGGAGTGGTTGGTGTGAGATGTTATCAGAGGTTCTCTATCTCCTTCTGATATTGATCAATTTCCTGCGCAATCCAATCAATATTTTTTGTTTCTATGATTTCCTCTCTCTGCGTATCCTTTTGAATCTTCTCGTAAGTTCTTGCCACTTTCTACTCCAATCCTTTTATGCACTCCCTTTCCTCTCGGGTCTTAGATTTAGCCTTCTCATAGACTATTTCTAGTGTATCTCATTTGTTTCTTTCCTGCTTAAATTCGGTTAAGACCTTGCGTGCTTGAGACTGTACCTCATGGTTCACGCTAACTTGTAACCTATGTAGTGCCCTGACTGGTATCCTTGTCAACACTAGTTGGATTTGGCTTAAGTCCTTCAAGGGTGTCTTCCCCACAATTTCGTCCATGCACAACATACTATGGGTGATGTGGAATGTTACATGTGGCTGCAGTATTGCCTGGACCGAATCTCATTCTTCTTCTTGCACTCTTTCCTCTATCTTCGGTACTGATGGTTCGGTCCCCCTGTTGTTGGTTCTATTCCCTTCCCCGATTTGCTTGAGGAACTACCGCATGTCTGCCAGTTCCTCCTAAATCCTATCCCCGTGGTGTGCCGCATGGTCGAAGTCCTCGGATAGACAGTCCTGGACCATTTGGGCTATCATCTCCCCATCATCATCTTTGATCGTATACTCTGGAGGTGTTCTTTGGGCCTTTGATTTCTTGTGCATGCCTCCTGGCTGTGTGGATGGCCTCTTGTTTTCCCCTACTTCCTATGGGTTGGGACTTTTTGTGGTCTCTTGCACTCCCCCAGCCTATTTATGTTGTTCTTTGGCCGGCTACGTATTCTCCTTTCCCCCCTTCTGGGTCCCTGTCTTCATTGGCCCTTCGTTCATCTGTGTTGTCTTACCCTGGGCCGTTCTTCATCTCCTGGGCACTTAGATTTCCAGAGGCTCTGTTTCTCCCTGTCCTGCCTCTTCTTCTGCTATTCTTTCCAGCAATTCCTGGGTGATGATTGGAATCCTCCATTCATTAGCCTGTTCATTAATGACCATGTTGATGTCAACCTATGTGATACAATAGTTCAACTGTAGCCACTTCTTATTAGGATCCTTCTGCGACTGTATCCACATTTTATCTTGTGTGGCCCTAAAGTTGGCAATGTTCCCATATCACGCGACAGCCTCTAGTGTTATTCTCCACATCTTGGAGATGGCTTCTTGTAGGTCGCATAGGTATCCTTCAAAGATGGACTCGTTCATCCTCTTGTGACTAGCACTCGATGTTTCCTTTAGTAGTGAGTACCTGTTTCCTTGGTTTGGTTTGGGTCTGGTACAAAAAGTTACGTACCTTGGTTCACTCCATCCCATAAAGGCTATCAATGTGATCATCCATGAATAGTGAAACTATGTTCCTATATCCTGCACATCCTTGCAGTCATCCAGGAACAAGTTCAAGAGGTATTGTTCCCAGCTCATTGTAGTGCCTTATTTGCATTGATCTGCAACTATGACAACTCCAGCTGGAACTTCCTCCCTGCAACATTTTCTTAGCATCTTACATGCCAAGATTTTCGCTCCCAATTGTGTTGCGACATCATTGATCCTCTTGATGATGATCCCTCTTGTCCCTCTATCGGTACCATACTTCTTCTTCATCTCTTCGGCTAGTGTCTTATCCTTGGCTTTGTCATCCAGAAACTGTGCGGGATCCATACCCCGAATTGGTAACCCTGTTATCTTCACGATAAACTCAATGTATATTGAGATGAGCTTATCCAACCATATGTCCTCGCCATGCGTAACTGCTAACAACTATTTGACACATGCGGTTGCATGCTGACCTCTACCAAAATGTGGTAGGTCCAATAGACCTAAAATCTTGTTTTCTCCATCTTGGTTTCCCATTGGAGTGGTTGATCGATCGGTTCCACAACCTTATTTATGCATGTAGTCTGTAATAATACCCTCTTCGCAAGTTCTGGGAACTTGTCTTCATCTACTACATTGTGGTCAGAGTATTTGAGCTTCCCTATATATCCCAGCGGGTCTAGTCCTACTTGTACCTTAGTTGATATGTGCGATAGAACAATTTCTATTGCAAGTTTCTTGTGAGGTGACCTGGGTATCTGTGTCTTTTCTTTCTTTGGCGGTGGTGGTTGGCTTGAAGTTCCATTGGCTTCTGGTTGTTCCTTAGTATACCATTCCGGCCAAGCTAAGACATCTTCAACTGTCCCTTCTGCTGGGTTGTCTGATATGGTTGTCTGCGACTCGTCTAGCTCAACTAATGGCTCCCAAATCGACATTGTTCCATTAACTCTCAGAGTTGATTCGACGTTCTCCAGTTGCAACTCCTTTAGGGTTTTTGTTTCATGGTTCTCTGGCTCCTGTATTTCTGCTGGTATCTCCTTACTCGTGCCCTCTGATGCTAGCTATTGGATTTCTACCAGTATAGGTGTAGGGTTCACTGGTGCTATGTCTGGGGATGGGATTTTGTCAATATCAATGATCTTTGACATCTTTTGTTCACCTTCTTCCACCTGTCCTCGTGACCTGGTCTGAAATCTAGTTTTCCTGGAAGTCTGGCTTGCTTCTGCTTGCTTGGGTAGTGCCATGGTAGTGAATGTCAAATGTCTACTAGATTTGAATAGTCTATGTGATCTCTGTGAAGTCACATTGTGCTCTTTAGCCTCTGTCATTCTCTATCTATTCTCTTTTCATGAATAGACTATTGGCTCACGCGTCTGTGTGTTGTATGGATTTCCCATGAAGCTTGTCAAGGACGCTTCCTTGATTATGGGTTTAATGCACCTTAATTATCGATTCAATGCATCTCCGACGGTTTCTTACTTTTCATTATTCCTACTTTGCCGACTCCAGTTGGCGTGATTAATGTGAAGTCCCATTGGTCCTTTTTGGCCTTCAATTCTGCCTAACGCTGTCTTATTGTACTACTTTTGTTGACTTTCCTTTTCCCACTTGTTTCCCTTTGTATGTGACCGCTGTCCTTATCCTTGTCGAATTTGTGTTTCTAAGTTCGTGTAGCCTCTCTACCTCTGGTGCACTACGCCCTCTTTGGTTCTTTCCTTTTGGTTCTTTTTCATTATACATTTTTTTTTTACTGCGTGGTGGCTGGTCGACTATCCTTGTAGAGCTTCAGTCGTCTCCCATTGTTCATTCCTCTGAGTTTTGTGCCTAATAAGTCTCTTAGTTGTACAACTCCTCCATCTATGAAATTTTTTACATCATATGGTGCTAACCAATGCATTCTGAGCTTTCCTGGGTGTTGAAACGATTTGTTGTCATACATCAGTACTAGGTCTCCTTCCTTGAACGTTTTCTTCTTGATGTGTCTATCGTGCCAAGCTTTATCTCTGGATTTTTGAACTTGTTGGTGGAATCCTACCAATATTTTTTCTTCCTCCATGGTCAGTGAATGATTCAGTCTCTCCTGTAATATGCCTCGTTCTATCATTTGTGTGATGGCTGCTACACGCAAGCTTGGTACTAAAAATTCTAATGGCACTACTACTTCCTGGCCATAGACCAATTTAAATAGCGTGTGCCCTGTCAAATTTCTACATGTAGTCATGTAGGCCCATAATATTGCTGTTACTTTGAGGCCCCAGTCATCCCTATTGATGTTACAGATCTTTGTCAGTGTGGTCTCTAGTATTTTTTTGAATGCTTCCACTGTGCCATTCACCTGTGGGTGATATGGTGTGCTCTTCTAGTGATGGACTTCAAACTCTTCAATCATCGCGTTGATGGTGTTGTTTATGAAGTGCATGCTATGGTCGCTCATCAAAACTCTTGGGCATCCAAATCAATTGATTACTTTCTCAAATAAAAAGTGTGCTATTTTTTTTGTGCTGCAATCCTTCACTTCTGCGGCTTCCACCCATCTTGTTAGATATTTCGTCGCGGTGATAATGTACCTAACTCTTGTTCTTTTTGTTGGTGGGTTGATTGGTCCCACAAAGTCTATTTCCCATTTGTCAAATTCTTGTAATGTTACTTGTGGTCATAATGACATCTCATCTCTTATGTTGGGTTTGCCTACCCTTTGACAGACATCGCATATTTGGCAGTACTCCTTAGAGTATTTGTGAATCATTGGCCACCACAGTCCTACGCACAATACCTTCTGTGCGGTAGATTTACCTGCATAATTCCCTCCTTCTATTCCCTCATGGGATTCTGCTAACACCCTTGGTATTTCATGTTCTAGAACATATCTTTGCAAGATGTTGTCTGCACCCATCTTGTATAAGTGCCATACAATTAGTTGATAGTCTTTCGCATGGACTACCAGGTTTTTCTTCTATGCGGTGTTATATTCTTGTGGCGTAGTACCTGTACTCAAGTACTGAATGATGTCTGTGAAGTGTTCACCAAAAATGTGTACAGATAATAATTGTGCATCCATAAAGTTGTCTTCTAAGTTCATAGGTTCTTCTCCATTGGTGACTCTTGATAGGTGGTCAGGTCCTGTGTTCAATTTTCCTGGCTTGACTATTACTTCAAAGTCAAATTCTTGGAATAGTAGTAACCATAGACAGATTCTCCCCCCCAACACTGACTTGTTGACTAGGTATTTCAAGGCTGAGTGATCTGTGAAAATCTTAAAGTGTTTTCCCAATAATTAGTGTATAAACTTTTGTAGTGCATACACCAATTTAAATAGCTAGGCCTCCTATTTCTGTCGTGTTACAGTTCTGGTCAGAGTCTGATAACTTTTTTCTTGCAAATTCTATCAGGTGATCCAAGTCTCCCGCTCCTGGCTGTGCCAATATAGCTCCAAGTGTTATGGATTATGCATATACATGAACGTGGAATGTCTTCTCCAGATTGTGTTGGCACTCGTCGTTCCACTGAAACTTTGTATATTTTCTTAACAACTTTTCCATTGGTGCAATAATCTGCGCATATCCTTTGCTAAATTTCTAGTAGTATCCTGTGTGTCCTAATGTCTCTCTTAGCCAACGAACTGTTTTTGGTAGTGATAAGTTAACAATTACTATGATATTTGCAGGATCTACAAGTAACCCTTGTTTGCATACTATATGTCCCAATAGTATCCCAAACGGTGTTCCAAATATGCATTTCTTTATGTTCAGTGATATCTGACACTGTCTGCATCTTTCTAACATTAGTGGTAAGACTTATACATGGTCTTTCAACAAACTGTAAACTGTCCAATCATCCAAGTATACTTCGAGAAACTAGTGGATGAATTCCTTAAACGTTGCGATGACTACTCTAGAAAATATTGGTGGTGCATTCTTCAGTCCAAACGACATAACTGTGTATTGGTAGGATCCCCATTTTATCGCAAATGTTGTCTTGTATCTGTCTTCTTGTGCTATCTTGATCTGATGGTAGCCTGAGAATCCATCAGTGAATGAGTAAGCTTCATGTCCACCTACTTTCTCTAACACTTCATCCATGAAAGGTGTAGGGAATGGGTCATGTAGGCATGCATCGTTAAAATTCCTCAAGTCGATGCATATCCTTATCCCTCCTTGTTTTTTGTCTTGTATGACCATCAGTCTTATCCACTCAAATTCTTCGATTGGTTCGATGATGTCGGCTTTGAGCATTCTATCAATCTCAACTTTGACTTTTTTCTTATATATTGGGTTCAGTCTATATGGTCATTGTCTGATTGATCTTGCATAAGGTTTGAGTGGTATCTTCATCTCTCCTAGCTCTCTAGCTATACCCTTCATATCTATAAATGTTGTGGGAAACAAGTTGTTGTACTCATGCAATAACTTTGATATGCTTTCCACTGTCTGCTCATCCTAGTAGTCTCCAATGCTATCCATTTTGGGTTGTTTAGTTGTCCCAATATTGACTTTCTTTACTTTGATCAGAGCGAAAATGAGTTCTGATTCTATGGGTGGCCCTTCCACATCTCTTTTACCTTCTGCTTCTTCAATTTGAATGTCGCATGGATCATCTTCATCTGGTGCTTCTTCTTGTATGTGATAACAAGACAATATTTCTTTGACTGTCTGTGTGTTCCATTGTTTCTCTTCTGTGATAAGTTATACTTCTGGTTCTTTGATGAATATCACTCCTCTTATTCATTTAAGCATGACATCTATGTTGGGGTTCTCATGCTCAAATGAGAAAGTGACGGTAAATTTTTGTTGCAATGTCATCCAGGTTGTAGTTCCCTTGTGCAATTCCTGGTTGGTATACCAGTTCGCTGGTATGCCCTCTAGAGTGTGTATGAAGTGATGAGACCATTCCTCTTGGGGTGTCATTTTCCATAGTGTTTTACACTTCTAGACGTGTTTCTCTAGTGCCCCTTGTCCATCATACCTCTGTTGCTTATTTTTTTTGTTTTGCGTCGAACCTTGTGCGCAATAACCACTTACATTGGTACCAATCTATTATTGTCTCTTTGTGCCCGTGCCACCATCTTGCGGGTGTGGCCTTGAGTACTAAATAAAGTGTTAAAAGTCTCTGGTTCTCTAACACTGTGTCTTCATATTGTGTCAAGAATGTTTCCAAATCGTTTATTCCATGGAAACTGGGTGGTTCCCTAATTTTTGTGCCGACCCATATTACTGCGCGGTCTATTCGTGCACATCTTCTCGTGGATACTTCATGAAACCTTTGTTGCTAGTTTTCTAAACCGGTGTCTGAGTCTATTGCACATGAAATAATTCTCCACCAACTGAGTATCCCATTTGCAGTTGGGTTTATGTAATCCTCATTGCACGTAGGTGTTCTATACAATTGGCCGATTTCCTCTAAGTCTAGGCAAGTAGGTTCTACAAACCTCTCCCCTTCTGATGGTTCTAATGGCGCGATGACCATGTATTCTCCTGACTCAAATGCCATTATGGCCTGGTTGTCAAATGCCCAATTCAGACTGAGAAATGTTGGATAAGGTGTTGTATCATCCACTATTTCAATAACTTCAAAATATTCTTTAGTGCACACTCCATCCAGGTCTATTTTCACTCCTTTTAGTCTACCGATTAGTAGGACTCTGTGTTGGTTTGCCAGTTTTAATTGAACAAGTGAATATCCTAATGTTGGCTCTCCCATGCATTGCCATGTCTTCTTTGGTAATACATTAACTTTAGATCCTATATCTAGTATGATGTCTCCCATATTGAAATCTCCAATGTTTTCATTCAGTCTAAACTCCCTACTTGTTCTTCTTCTTGTGTGTAGGTGATTGACTATTTTTGGTTCTAGATTTCCTTCTGTTTCAATGATACATTTTTCTAGTATGGCTTGCAATATTTTCATAGATGATGGATCACTTAATACCTTTACACATGATTGAAAAAAGCCTTTTATGGTACTTACCTGTCCCATGGGTTGCATTTCATTGGTATGATCCAATGATCGAGGCATCTCGTACTCTGGTGCTTCCTTTTTTTGCTGCACAGTGGAAGTTGACGCTAGGTCTTCCTTCTGAAATTCTTGTCTGGCTTCCTTAAATATTTCTCTCTCGTTCTGTGCATCAAATGGCTTCCTTGTTTCTATGTTATTCTTCACCCATTGGTTTTGTGTTGGTTCCTGGCGAGCTGCGTCATTTCCTATTTTATATCATCTATGAGTAACTATATTGATGTTTCGTCCCTCATCCCTTGCTTTGGCTGAAACCCACTGAACGTTCTGGTTATTCAAGTTCCTCTTTTTCTGGATATTTACTAATAGTGTCGGACATTCCTTCGTATCATGATCTAATGCGTGACAATACATACAAGTTGTTGGTGGTAGCGTACATTCTCTTGCATAATGTCCCGGTTGCTGACAAATGTGACATACCATTGGTCCTCTACCCCATCTAAAACCTCCTATAGCTCGTCCTCCTCCTATATAGCCTGCTAGATCTCCTCTTGGCACATTATACTGAGGTGCCTGATTATACTGCGTGATATTGTACTGAGGTTGTGTCGTGTTGTACTGCGGTTGCGTGCTATTGTATGGTTGTTGCGCAGTATTATACTTTTGTTGTGTAGTGTTGTATGGAGCTGGAACTTTATTGAAATGTGGCGTGTCTTTCCCAGTCATCATTTTGGCCTGCACTCTATATGCGTCGGATTTCTTTTCTTGCATCAGTTCCATAGTTCTGTAGTCTTTATCATCGTGACCCACTAACTTGCAAAAGGTGCAATATGAGCTCTTCGAGACTATCTGGTATTTCTGCATCATCATGTAGTGATAAGGGTTGTGGCCCAACTTCTTGCACATTTTGCACCATATTCCTCTTGTTGGCAATGGATTTGGCATTCCTTCTACCATATACCGTGTGAATGTTGGACATTCATTCTTGTGGTGTCTTTTAGTCCTGCATGTGGTACACCGAACGTCTTTTCATTTGTCCTTATTCTTATTCTCGTTGAGCTAAAATGTTAAGTTATTCAAGTCCTCTTTCAGTTCTTTGATAGTTGGGTTTGTCTGTTGATACTGATTTTCTTCTAGTTGCAGGGCTTCCTACAAAGCCTCTGCCTGTGTTTGGAACTTTTGTTGTCGCAAAGGGTATTTTAAGTGTGGGAGCAGTGAATTGACAAACAAGTGTCGATGTTGCATCTTGGTCATGAGATATTTTAACTTTCCCTTCAGTTGCTTGAATCTATGATCAATCTCCCATACAGACTCTCCTGGTTTCTGTCTTATTTTGATCATCTTATTCATGTACTGATCCTCTGAGCTTGGCTTCTGGAACTCATTTATTAGTAACTTCTTAATGTCTGTCAGTGTTCTTTTCATCCTAGGTGCATTTTTTACATCTAAACTCATGTTCCAGTCTAGTGCATGGTCTCTTAGCATAATAGCTAGCTTCACAAGTTTGGTATCTTCATCAATGATCTGTTTTTCTTCCCATATCTTTGCACAAATGAACAAATGTTTCTCAGGGTCTTCTGCTGCTTCTTCTCGAAATTAGAGTAACCTGGTGGTTGGATCATGTCCTGCCATTTTGAATGTTGAACTACTACCTCGGCTCGGTGTAGATACTTGATTAGTGCCACCTGAACTGGCTCCTCCAGCTTTTTTTCCTTGTGTAGATGTACTTCCTGCTGTCTAACTGCTTCTAAACTTCGGTTGTCTGAACGGTGGTGTTTTCTTTGGTGTATTAGTCACACATGGGTTTATGGGTTCCACACTGACATTAATATGGATAGGATTGATGCCTTCTCTTCCCACTCTTAGACCTCTCCTCTTCCTCTCATATTTTGCACGCAGGATTTCCTCAATCTACTTCACAGCCCGAAGATCCTCTACCTCTTCCTCATCACTCGCTAAGCCTTCCCTAGCGGCTACAACTCTCTTCTTGGTATTCACCTTATATTGGTAGGGTACTCTGCTACGTGTCTTTCCAGTTTTTTCCATGATCTTCTTGATATGGTCATTATCCATCATGATTGGGTCCAAGGGTTCCTTCTTCTTTCCCTTCTCTTTTCCTCCTTCCATTTCTCTTCTCTCTGTTAGTGCTTCCCCCCTTCCCCAATGCACGCAGGGAATTTTAGTTGTCTGACTCCATTGTCATTACACCTTTTTTATATAGAAGTATCTTAATATAAGTATACAACAATCGAATTTACCTTCCTCGAGGTCCCTGTAGAAAATATTTCTTCATTTCGTTGTATGACTTTGTTGTGTCTACTACAAACTTTGTTATAAAACCTACCACAATACTATCAATCCAAAAGTCTATTGTACGAGTGAATTTGTTGTTCGCCTGTTGAAGTTGCTCAATCTGTACTGGGTTCCACTCTAGTTGTCAGATCCATTTCATTGCGTGTTTATACTTTAACCTTAGTATCCACTCCTGCAATAAGTGTGGAAAATAGCAGAAAAAGACTTCTTACAAATCAGTAAACACGTATCTCTCCAGATATTTATAGGGTGTTACTCTAGGGTTTCTATTGTCTTTATGTGAAAACTCTAGATCTTTTGTTCTCAACCAGCTTTCGATCTCTGCTTTTGTGGGATTCCATGGTATCAACATCCCCTTCTATTGGGTCATTGATTTCTTCTTTTCTTCGCTCTTTTCTTGGTCAACTTATCTCATCTACTCAACCCTCTCCTATTCCTACCAATGACAACGAAACCATTTGTTGTTTTAATTCCTTCTTCTACCCATTGTTTGAGTTTATTGACCCAAGGTTCATGTCTGTTGGGTTTCCAACAAAGCCTCTAAAACTATCGGCCCTCTTGGTAAACCAGAAGACAACAAAATACAAAGAATGTGTTGCGCAGTCTCACCCGATATAGATTTAATGGGTGGTTGTAAGACTCATGTGTTTACAGCCTAGGATTGAGTGTGATACAAGGGAGATGAATATTGAACCATTATTATAATTGTAACTGCAATATACTGTTAGTTTTGACTACGCAGGAAATACAACAACTCATTCATTAAGCATAACAATGGCTATTGAAAAGATTATAAAGATAAACATACATTCATCACACAACGCAGATGTTACCGTGGTTCACCCCCTCCTCTCTTATGTACACAAATATTTGGCCCTTGGCTCCTTTATTATGGTATTTTTGCATCCACAACGTCGTGCACTTTACAATCCTCCACAGCCAGGTAGGATCTATATGAGGTAGACTAGATCACACCAGGCTCCCCAACCTGCAATCTAATCCTCAAGATCTACCTTCCTATGTCCTTTCTAGCTCAACATCTTACAAAATAGATCATACAACAGAAAAAATTACATATCGTATCAACTCATGCATAACTACAATAACATACTAATACTCTGAAGTGAACCCCGTATGATACCTAAGCATATATATTTATACATTTCGGGCTCTTCAGCCATTTACAATACCTTACAAAAATCCTAACCCTACAGTCATTAGGTATTCCTCCCATGTGTGTGTGTTTTCCTTCCTTCCAGTTGTTGCCTTCCTTGCATGGGCGCGTGTTGTGCTTCCTTCTAGCTGTCGCTTTCCTCATGTATGCTTTCTTTCCCCAAAAACACCTTTCTTTTCCACTTTGGCCTACCTCCAACAACCTATAAATAACATACCTTAGAACACATCATCAAAAGAATTTATCCTCCCTTGAATTTCGGCCTTCTTTACTTAACCCTCCCTCTGAAATTTGGCTTATATATCCTTTGGTTACCTCAGTCACTTGTAGATATTCAATATTCTCAAGTGTGATTAAAATGATAGATCATTTCCTCTTATTTATACTTTCACGTAGCTTTCTCAAGGGGTTACCTTTTAACCATGTTAACCCACTTTCCTTATTTTAGGGTTAAACCACTTCTAACCACTTTTCCACTTAGTAATTTCCCCATTAACTTTATTATTTAAATATTTTCTTTTGTATCATATTTTAATTATAGTACATTCATCACTTCAATTTATTATTTACCTTCTAAAATCTCTTAAACCACTTTCCTTATTTTATGGCTAACCCACTTCTAATCACTTGTCCACTTAGTAATTTCTCCATTAACTTTATTATTTAAATAATTTATTTTGTATCCACTTTGAATTATAGTACACTCATCACTTCACTTTAGTATTTGAATAATTTCTTCTTTGCAACCACTTTGACTACTTTGACCTTTTGGGGCTTCTAGATGACTCATGAGGGTTCTCCAACTTCACATGGCCATAACTCTCTAACCGTGAGGAGTTATGTGACGTTCCACATACCATCGAAAAATGGCATGACATGTACTATCCATATAGAATAGTATTACCTTCAAACATATTAAAACTTATACCATTATACATGAAGCAAACTTGCAGCCATTACCCAAACCATTGTGCTACCAGACTTTATTCAAGGGTTGACATCAATGAAAACCAAGCCAAATAATCAACACTTTTTTCCTAAAGTTTGACCCCTTTTAGAGAACTTTTGAAGGTCCTTGCGGGACACCTAGTACACAACAAGCAAGGACCTTGTTGGTCACTAGTGGATCAACAAGCGAGGCACTATAAAACTTCTAGAATCAGGGAGTTACAAGGTGATAGGAGAGGGATGATTTGGATATTCATGGTAAAGGCCTAGGAATTCACATCATTCGAGTCTCTAATGGCATTTAGAAGATATAGAAGTCTCTCTAAAGCCTCCTAAAATATCTATATAACAAAGGAAAGCATTGGGAAAGAGGATGAATAATTGAATGGTGTTTTTATGTTGTCCAACTGTAGAGGTATCCATCATCACAGCCAAAAGTCAGTGAGCCTAGCCTAACCAAGAAGCTACAATGAAAGGCAAGTATCAAGGAATCATAGGAGGATGCATCTTCATCAAGTTAAAGTATGATTTGGTATGTATTCTTCATGTTTTATTAACATATCATTTGGTTTTCCCCTCTTATCATTTGTGTTCATTGAATGAATGATAGATCTTATTTATTCCTTTATAGATCTTATTAGAATTAGATTGGATCTAGGATGATAATCCTTAGTAGAGGAGAAGATAAGGTTTTTCTTGTCTTTTATATACAAGAACCAGGTTTTGTAGCTTGGATTTGGAGTTTCAGTACTGAAACAACTAGGAAATATGAAGGACCACCTCAATAAAGGTATGCAAATACTCCCTACTCTTTAGGATAATTATGAGTCCATGTGTTTGTATCTAGATCTAGGAAAATCAAAAGGAATCTACCCCCTTTATGTCTAGGATTACTAGGCTAATCCTAGGGAAATTGTTTTGTGTATTCAACAAGATCCACGTGAGAAAAAAATCCCATAACAACGTATCAAAATATCCCTAGGATTAGCCTAGTAATCCTAGAAAAAAAGGGGTAGATTCCTTATGATTTTTCTAGATCTATATCTAAACACATGGATTCACAATTATCCTAAATCGTAGGGAGGATTTACATACCTTTCGTGAGGTGGTCCTTCATATTTTCTGGTTGTTGCAATCCTGAAACTCCATCTTCAAGCTCCACAACCTGCTTCATGTATTCAAAAGACAAGAAAAACCTTCTCTACTAATGATTATAATCCTAGATCCAATCTAATTCTAATCATATCTATTAAGGAATAAATCATAGCTATCATTCATTCAATGAAAACAAATGATATGAGGGGAAAACCAAATGATCTATTAATAAAACATGGATAATGCATACTAAATTATACCTCAACTTGATGAAGATGCATCCTCCTATGATTCATTTCTCCTTGCCTCTCCTTGTAGCTTCTTGGTCAATCTAGGCTCACTGACTTCTAGTTGTGATTATGGATACCTCTATAGTTGGACAATATAACAATAACATTCAATTCTTCCTCCTCTTTCCCACGGATTTCCTTTGTTATATATCTCTTGGAGTAGGATTGAGAGAGACTTATAAATCTTCTAGAGGACACTAGAGACTTGAGTGATGTGAATTCATAGGCCTTTTCCATGAATATCAAACTCATCTATCACCTATCACCTCGTAATTAACCAATTCTAGAATTTTGACAATGCCTCACTTGTTGAGCCACTAGCGACCAGTGAGGGCGACACTTGTTTTCTACTAGGTGTCCCACGAGGACCTCCAAAAGTGCTCCAAAAGGGGTCAAACTTTAAGAAAAATATGTATTATATATTCTATCCTCCAATGACTTCCTCTCTGACTTATAGGGTGTGAATTAGGGCTATAATAGATGCCTCCTAATCTGTGAGGTCAGGAAAGGAGTGGATGGTAGAAATACATTAAAATAATGTCCATGTGAGGCAAAGAAAGGAGAGAGAAGAAGAGGTTCAAAAACCAAAGAATTACTAAAATCAAACACCAAGGATGAGATCATATATAGACCAATCCCCTAGGTGGACATACTCAGACTCTGAATGAGCATGGCCACCAAAAAATACACCACATATCCTTGATATTAAATGCTAAACCATGCCCACAAAAGAGTACATAGTGGATCCATGTCATCAATAAGATTGTAGCCACAAGACAATACAATGTGGATCTATGTCATGAACTCAATCATAGCCACCAACAAATACAATGTGGATCTATGTCAGGAACATAATCATAGACACCAGCAGATACAATGTGGATCTATGACACAAAATATAGATGTCAGGAAGACAAAAAGAACTAAGGAGAGTGCCCCCGAATTCTTCATATACAAGTGATATACTCCCTCGCAACTTTGGAGGGGATGTTGTAAAGGAATGATCTGGACCCCAAACCCAAGGTCTTCATCCCAAACCCCGATGGTATGAATCTACATCATGCAAATAGATGAACTGATCTAGAGCATGGTAGAAACCGTCTAATCACCGATCATTGATGTTTACCATTAACAGAAGCAAGGGGACCCACCGATGATAAAGATGGACCCAAAGGTACCTAGTACAGTATAGTGAGTGTGAATAGAGGATATGATGTTGAAAACTCATAGAATCAATAGATCAAGAGTCAATGATTTAAACTCAATGTTGATCACGAAGAGTCATGCCACTAAGGAATGCAAGCTACAAGGCACTAGCTGGTTTCTAGATCCATGTCCTAGATAATGTGATGAATTAAATAGAAATAGATCCATTGAAGGAGGGTGTTGATGTATCACCCATCATTTGACATGAAAAATAAAATGAGAAATGATGTGAATACAAAGTACAAATGACATAGGGATGGTTGACTTGGAAAGTCGACAAAACAACAGATGGTCAACTCATGCTTAAAATTCCATTGAACATATACCTCGACACAATGGTGACTTGGATTAAGACATAAGAGATGGATTAATATAGTGCAACATTGCAGGAGCCATTGAATCACTCTCCATGATGACTAGAAGAGTATCCAGTCATAGGAGTATCTCTGACTCATATTACTGGGATGGATCTTAGGAAAGATAAAACCAAACTTTATGATGAGGAATCAAACAGGTGCCATGGTCAAGGGTGTATCAACCGATTCTTCCATTTTGAGAATAGACCAATAGTGAAAACCCCCCACTCTTTTTTTAAATTTTTTGTATTTTTTTTCTCCTTCATGAGGAATGAAAAATGGTACTGGAAAGTGAGATCCACTCTTAGCAGTCGTTCTCTCCCATGGTAGGTGGATGCAAAACATAGGCCAAATAATTCAAGAGGTGCAGTATGGTTAGGGATACTGCATAGCGGTAAATGGAATATGATCCAACAACATCATAGTAGTGGGAGGTATGATGTGAGAAGCAAATGCATAGTTGACCAATAAGAAACATAAAAACATTTTCAATAACCCCCATGGTATGTGGCAATACTATAGATGAAGAGAGGAGAATGAGACTCAACTTCAAGTCATGGAGGGGCTAAAGGAGGGATATCAAGCCTACATGAATTCGCAGCATGGGAACCAAATGGAAATCCAGATGCTCACTAGGGTTCCCATGAAGGATATGCATTATTGAACCAGTTACGACATGCAAAAGGAGTGGCTAAGGTCGCAACTGGTCGGGTTCGTACCTAAGGCATAACACTAGTAGTATGGATGGTTAACAATGCAAGGCATAAAATGCAGGGAAACACCTATCCCTATATGCTAGTTTAGGAACATGTACCTCAATTTCAGTGGAAGTTTCCATATTCATAAAAAAAGTCCCTGTAATCTTGTCAACAAATGTAAACTAGATTCTGGGGGTCAAAAGGCATAGTGAAATATCAAAAAAGAAAATATTTTTGGATTTTTTGGATATGAAAAGAGAAAAACAAAACCACTCGCACCACACACCTATGTACAAGGCACTACACATTCAGATGGTTTATGAAAATTAGATCCCATTGAAAGGCTCAGGCCAAGGATATTTTTCATAATAGATGAACTGATTAGTCGTTATCAACATCATATGGCTCACCATGTCTGGTCCATGCCACATAGAAATGAATCTCTATAGCCAAATATACTCATCATGAGTGGTTTCATGAGCTAGGGAAGATCTTTGATGGGATCCATCAAGACATGAAGGAAGTACAAAACATGAATCTTCGATGGAAAGGGTAGCAAAGAATTTGGTGGTGAGTTTTGAAAAATATATCTGAGGTTGAAAAGAGTCAAGACTAAGAGGTCTACTGGGTTCCCTAGAAAATTCCCCTAGTCCTAGATCACAACTCATCATGTCAACTCTCATCGGGTCAGAACTAGGGAGGATGCATTCTTGACGATTCTCATATTCACTGGGCTTATCAATGGAAGCCATGACTTCCAAGATGGCCTCTTTTGAAGGAAACTCAAAATAAAGGGAGTCATGTGAACTAAGAGACTCAACAACCAATATGGGTGGAGTAAGTTGATAACACTCCATATGAGGATGGCGTTGTTGACTAGTATCAGTAGATGATGATGGGATTTTCATATCAATAATCTCCACCACGACGAGTGGCATGTATTCTCCATATGATTCAACATCCTTGGAATGACATACCACCCAAGGATCAACACACCCAAGGGATCCACTGGTAGATGTGGAAATCATGTTGATAGGAGCAACGTTGGTAGTGGGAGATAGTTGGGGAATGGAAAATATTCCCATCAACAATGAATCTTTGAACATCCTTGTATTGATGTTCATAAAATATTTAATAGTATCACTGAAAAAGGGTACATTTGACCCCACATTAGATGCAGGGTATGGGGTACAGAACACAAGTTGATCAAATCTAACTATTTTCCCTTGGTGAGGGAAGTGTAAGACCCTAAATACCAATGATACAACTACAATTATCTCATATAAAGAAGTACACCTGAGTAGAAAATTGTACTCAAGATATGCATTGATGAACTCTACCACCACAGAGATAGTCTTTCCACCTAACTCCATGGGAAAGGTGGTGATTATTCCATGAGGATGAAATATGTGTCCATTGAATTCTTTTGATAGTGTTGTAGATGTGGCGAGCTTAGGAGAGACAAGGAACTTCCAACAGTAAATGGATATGATGCAATTCGAGGCTTCTTCATCCACCATTTTCCAATAGATGTTTTTCCCCAACGATCGCACTATGATCTGAAAGGTGACATGATGGGACAGCCTATGAGTATCTTGACTGGTCTCAAAGGTTATCAAACTCGACTATGAGGGATAAAAACCATCTATATAAAACAACAAGGATTTTTTTCTACGTGGGGCAACTTTGGAGGACTTCAAACGTGGACATGGCACATGGTGCTTGGGCCAAGTCTTCCACAATACTGTAATTGTTGGTAGCCCGAGTGCTGGGATTATGTGTCATTCATTGAAGAACTCCCTTTGGAATGGAAAGTGGTGCTTCAAAATATGGATTCTCAATTTGAAGAGGGCCACCAGGATGGGAAGAAGATGTTGCTTCAGTCGCATTGTGAGAAGGCTTAGGGATGTCATAATTATTAGCTCACATTTGAAAATTGACCATTTGGTCACACATGAAAATGTCAACATTCGAGGAAGACCCCTCATGGTGAGGGGTACTTTCCATGCCCCATTTCAAAGAGGTGAGATTTGTGGAAACCATTTTTTAAGGTTGAGGGGGAAAATGATGGGTTAGGACAATAGGTTGTTGGGGGGCACATTGTTGTGCCAAGAATATAAGGACTTCATTCTTCTGAGGGAACTAGTGAGTAGGGTGGTCGTTTCAAAAAATTGTGCAAGGAAAATGACTCTTACTTTTCTCCTTAGTGCCTCCCTCCTAGGTGTTTTGGGCAGAGATAGTCCCTTCCTCTTGTTGGAATGATTTTTCTTGTTCCGTTTCTTCTTGCCTCCATGTTACACATTATTTTCGTCATCCCTATGATCGTTAATGATGTAAACCTATCCGTTTCCTTCAGAGAGGTCAGTGGCCTGAATTCCTAAAAAAAGAAGGGAGAAGAACTTTTACTGAGAGAAGAAGTTGTATTTTCCTTTGTAAAAACCCTATTAAATTGGATTTCCGCAGGCTCCTCTATACACAAGGTGTGGAAATGCCTGATTTCTGCAGGATGCACCATAGCTAGGCTGTGGAGTTTCTGTAGATTGCTCTATAGATAGGTGTGGTGACCTTCGTACGTGGTAAAAATTAGCATTTTATTGATGCTTCTAGAAGGAGAAGCTTCTATGGTGATGTGGCCTCAGAACGGTTTGGATCTTACTTCCTTTCATGATTTAGTGGGATCATCCTAACCTCCTCACCTTATCCTCTTTAGCTTATAAAAGGATAGGATCTCTCATGGAGAAAGTTAGTTGTTTTGGCTTGAGATTATTAGCTTGGTTAGAGTGGCTTTGAGCTTTGCTTTGTCAAGATAGATTGTGAGTAGCTATCATATCTATGGTCTCATAATCCTCAGAGAAATAAGTGTGTGGGAAGCAAAGAACTTTTGGAATGAACCTGACAACATCAAGGTATATGGTTGTATCTTTCTTCCACATTCTTTAATACAGATATACTTTTCTTTCCTATATGAATGTTATTTGTCCATATTGTATGATTACTTGATCATGTACATAGTTTTGTATCAAATAGACTCTGTTATTCTTGTCTTCGTTTGCTTCTATTTATTTACAAATATTTCTCATAAACCTCATGAAGAAGATTGGATTGCATTGGCAAAGTCAGATCTCCAATATTTAAAAGGTATGCTCTAGATCCATTTCTCATTTGATAATTGAAATATAAGGAAAGAGTAGTGTACTGTCTTGTTTTGTTCTAGTTTCGTAGTGAAGCTAGGGGGATTGATTTGTGTCCACACTTAACAATTAGCCCGATAAAAAAATTAGCGACCATACTGGAGACAAATTGTTTTCCTAGTTTGTCCTAATTTATTTATTTTATTGCTTGGTTTTTGTTTTGTGAGTCATTGGGAGATCCATCTTGGATCTCTAACTGTTAAACTTCACTGGAAAACCTTCTTAATTTTTAAATTTTTTCCATTTTTGTTTGATTTCCGCACCCTGCTTTGAAGGGCAGTGTAGCGACTTAGGATTTCCACACCCTACATGTTTAGACCAGTGTGGAAACTCCACACCCTACCCATTTTGGGCCTACGCCGATCAAGGATTTTCGCACTGTGCTAATATTCTAGCCTGCAGAGATTGTGAAATTTTTTGTTTTTGGTGGTTTTCCCTGCCCAGATCTGTGATGTGGGTTCTGGGGTGATTTGTTGGGTCTGATTATAGTTTGCTTGAAAAAATTTGAATATGCTTTTAGCCTTCTTTGATTTGTTTTATCTTTTTTTCTTTTGAAAGATTTGATCTCTTCCTTTGAGTGTCTTTATGTTACAAAGCATTGTTTTTCTTTAGAATTGTTTAGTGAAAGAAAATTTCTTTTTTTCTGAATAATTCGTGTTAAAAGAGAAAATTTGTTTGGGTTTCTTTGTTTTATATAGATTTGCTATTTCTTTTAGTTATCTTTAAAACAAAAAGTTGTAATTCTCTTGATTTGCATTAGTTTGGGGACATCCTTGCATTTGAAGTAGAGAAATTACATGGTTTTTGGCATTTTTTGGTCTTGAATTCTGAAAAATTTTCCCCCTCATGGCCGGGGGGGTCCATGAATCATGTATTGGTGTATAGTATTTTTGTCTCATTTCTTGAAAATATTTATATTGATGAGCTTAATAAAAATTTGGGACATTGTGCATCTGGGTATGATAAGTGTTTTCTCCTTCTTGTAATATAGATTTCATCGAAATGAAAAGATTGCATCTTCATCTCTTTGCATAAATTTCGAGCCGGTCAAAGAACCATATTATCCATGCCATTTTCATTTTGAGTAACAACAACCTTAAAAATAAAGCACTTATAAAAATTGATTAGACATTTTTATATTTTCTGGTAGCAAACCTACATTAGATTAGTAGTATGGCTTTGGAATAGGTGTGAAATATAACTTTCCAGAGCTGTAAAAAAACATAGAATCTTGAGTTAGGAAGCGATGAAATGCACTTGCTACATTTTTTCCTAGGAAACCCTTCTAACACAAGGGTCGATCACGAGGTTTCATTAAGGTTGGCAGAGTTACTCACCCTGCTTTGTTGGTGTTGGTGTAGAGATTGTGCGTATTATGGGGGTCGCTTGAAGGTATACCCACAATGATGAATGGAAGCCTTTCAAGTTGATTTTGGGCTAGATACCCTACCCTTGCATTCGGATCAGACCATCGATTGTTTCCCCAGGCATCACTGTTGTAGTTGGTAACCTTAGTAGCCTATCTCTTTAGGGTCTTACACGAGGTGACTGTGGAGGGGAAAGTCTTCACGATACCCGAAATCGACGTTGACCAGAATCACTCGGGCTCCTTGGAGGGTATATCTACATTTATGTGTGGGATCTTGTACCAAGGCATAAGTCTATTAAACATGTCATTAACTTAACTTTTCCACCCACTCTATCTCATCCCTTTCTTACATTGTTTTTGTGATGTTGGATTTCATCACCAACTAGTGTGCTCATTGTGAGAAGGTTTTGTTTGCTTGCTAGCTTACCAGATTTTTAGCATGTTTTGTCTATTTTCCCTAGCAGACTCTAGATTGGATATTTATTTTTTAGATCATCAGTTCTCAGAGCGACCAATGAAAGAACCCCTTTTCCAGGGGAACCTTTTCTTTTTCCTTCTTACAGAAACATTGGTCCTCCTCACATCGCTACTTTGAGCTTTCCAGGTCTCACAATTGGATTACCAGTATAGTTGTTTTCCACTCAGGTAATCCCGAATGTAGTTAGTGCTTCAGTTGTAAGAACCTCCTCCCAAGAACATCAAACTCATGTTGATCCTTCGCCTTCTTCACTAGTAATATCTTCTTCACCTTCTTCACTTGAAAGGTCTTCTTCCCTTTCATCTTCTTCACCGAGTGAAAGCTCTCAATCTAGTAACCCGGTGGATAAGAAGAAGAAGAAACTGAAGAATAAGAAGAAGAAAAATAAGAAAGGGTCCAAACTTCCAACCACTGCCATACATGTTGGAAAACAACCAGTTACTGATAATAGTGTTAGGAGTGTTGATGATACCAAGATCACCCAAACAACCCGTAATCCCAAGTACCCTTACATGATTTGTAAGGGTAGCCATCTTCTTAAAAGTTACCCTGGTCTATCCAAGGTTCTAGAAGCATGGTCTACATACCCTCGCCAACCCATGTCGTCAACCTCTGAACAACATGTTGATGACCTCCCGTCAACTAGTCAAGATATCGTTTGGAAGAAGAAAAGTAGAGTTAAGTTCCCATGTATGTTATGTGTAGAGATTCTTCAAAATCAGCTTTTCCCTCATATGGATGAAGCCTCGAAACTACTGGAAGAAATGACTGTTTCACAGGGTCAACTTCCATATACTTATAACAAGCTTACTCTTGACCCACTTGTAGTTGATGGAATGATAAATCCAGTCCCTTTGTCGATCAGTCTAGTTGATCATGTAGTCAATCTGGTCACGTCCTTAGTTGAACCAGTTGACAAAGTGGTCGATCTGATCCCATCCTTGGTCGATCCCACTCTCTCGTTAGAGAGTGAAACCCAAGCAGTCGATTTGTTTCCACCTGTCGACCCCATTCTCCCCTTGTATAATGACACCCAAGTAGTCGATTTGACATCATTATTAGTTGATCCTACTCTCCCGCTCAAGAGTAAATCTGATTTTGACCATGTTTTTCTCATTGATACAAAATCTATTGTGTCAAGGGGTACTCCTCCTTCTCCCGCGGAACCCCCTCCAACTGATGAGGCCATCCTTTTTAATTGGGATGTGCTAACTGGACCTTGTATTCCCTCTCACATTCCTTTCCAAATTATGGTGCAGGTTTGTGGTCAAGACGTTCCTTAGACACTGATAGATGAAGATGCATCTGTTATCATTTTGTCCTCTATTGCTTGGAAAGCTTTGGGTTTTCCTCAACTTGCCTCGATTACGCAGAATCTGTTAGCTTTTAACAAAAGAACCAGTCAACCTTTAGGGACCCTTCCTCAGTTTCCTGTAACTTTGGGAGGGAAAATTGTCTTTATTGATGTCATGGTAGTCCAAGACCCCTTGGATTTTTATTTACTCCTTGGGAAAGATTATGTCTATGCCATGAAATATATTGTGTCCACTCTTTTTCATGTGATATATTTTCCACACGATAGAGGAGTGGTGACTATTGATATCTTTTTTGTTGTCCCTGACTTGACCATCAACTCAATGAATCCCTAAATGGTTCTTATATGCAGATGGTATCGCCCCTGCCATGGGTCAATTATGTGGCGTTGTCTCTCATGTCTTCAACTGTCGATGCAGATGATCCTCTCATTGTATCCCAATCTCTTATGACTTGGATCCAATAGTTGACATGGTGATCTCTTTGATGGGGCTATTGGAGCCTGATCTCCTTACCCCTATCCTGACCCTTAACATGTGTTCTTTCCAGAGTGTGTTTCTTCCATCAAGTGAAGATCTCTTGGAGGCCATGATCGAGTTTTGTCCCTTGACATGGTGTCCTTCCAGAGAACTTTCCTATTAGAAGTTGTGATCAAGAAGAGCCATGAGCATGCTTTTCTGATTTCAATCTCGTTAAAACATGAAACCAGCCTTGAGCATGGTTTTTTGATTTCAAGCTCGTTAAAAAATGAAACTAGTCACGAGGATAGTTTTTTCGTCTCTGTGGAAACCTCGTTAAAACATGAAACAGAGGTTACGAGCATAGTTCCTATTTTTGTGTTAAGATCGTTAAAAAATGAAACAAAGGTATGGGGATTGAACCTGGTTTCTTGAGCATAGTTCTTGTTCTTGTGTCAAGCTCATTAAAAAATGAAACAAACTGTTCCCCCTCTCTATTTGAGTCAAGTCCTTTGTCTAGTATTTGAAGCTTCATTTCATTCTCCTTTGCAGTTGGATGAAATAGAGCTCGGGGGGCATTTTCTTCCAGCCTCTGGACTTCATGCCGAAGTTGAGATGTTAGATTCTTAAGCTGGGGACTAAGTACCAACCATGCGAATTCATGAATTATGCATTGGGAAGTCCAAGAATAGTTTTCTATGGTTCAAGCTTGTGTAAAAATGAAACCACCTACCTCAAGCATAGTTTCCTCTGGTTCAAGCTTGTTAAAAAATGAAACTAGGTCTAATCATAGTTTTTTTTAGTTTTAAGCTTATGAAAAAATAAAATCTATTCCAAGCATAGTTTTGTTTTGTTTTAAAGCTTGTGTAAAAATGAAAAAAATCCTGAGCTTAGTCTTTTCTCTTTCTCATGATCATAAGTACATGAGAATAAGTTACCGAGCTTAGTATTTGTTATTTCTCATGCTCGTAAATACCTAAGAAAGTAACCGAGTAAACTTTTATCACTTTTTCAAACTTGTAAAGGTTATACAAAAAATGAACACCCTGGAGTTCCTTTTAAGCTCTTTTCAGACACTCTAAATATGAAAATATTGTCGAGTGATATTGTTCTTTTCACACTTGTTAAAGTATTAGAAAACACTTCTTTTGAGTGGTAATTTATCTCTTTTTTAGTATCATCAGACTACTTTACGAAAAAGGACATTTTGGAGTTTTCTTTAAGTGTTTTTCAGACTGTCTAAACATGAAACCCCCTAAGTTTTCTTTCTTTGGATTCATTAAGAAAACATTGAAAGACCTATATGGAACCAAACCACTCCTTCCTAGGGTTTGTTAAACATACTCCAAGGGACTCATCCGAAGGATGAGCTTACATCAACAATCGTATGTTATCCTCCTCAAGCTTGTGTAAAAATAAAGAGGTACTCGCCAAAAATGGTGGGGGAATATTTGGAAAGAAATGTATCTAAACCTGTATTCCATGGAAGAGTTGCTTTTGAACATGACATCATTTCACTTGCTTTGTGTCTAGGTTGGAAAATTCTCTTGTCTCTTGATCATACCTCTTTCTAATATTACAAATTAGTCAGTGATCCCTGTTGTTGAGTCAGTGTTTTCTAAGACCGTTGTCGTGTCGTCAATATGTTCAAAGAGAAGTTCAACTTGTAAATCCTTCTATTGTGTCAGCCATTTTTGCAGTCCTTAAGCCTTCTATTTCATCAGCCATCCCTGAGTCAGTCCTAAATCACTTGTTACTATGACCTAATTCAAATCTTGTTACCCATTTCATGTCATTAATGCGGGGTACATTAAGGCCCTCCTGTGATGAGTCTTTTCCTATCGACTTCAACTCATTATCCAGGAATTCGACTTAGGAACTAATTGGTACCTTGGAACTTGCATGCCTCAATGGCAGGTTTCCTCGCTTTCAACAATGGGTTTTCATTATTGACCCTTGATTGGGAGATTATGCCAATTGTTCGACTTCAACTCATTAATTCGCATTCATTGGATTGTACTAGTGTACTTTGGGAGTCATTGACATTAATGGTGATTTCTCTTGCACTTGTTAACAATATTCATTAATGATCGGTAATCAAGTGGTTTATACCATGTCCGATTTCAGCACCTGTAATCACATGGCTAGATTCGTACTATAGAGTCATGGATATGAAGACCCTCAATCTTTTCTCACATATTAATTTTGCATTGGAGTATATTCAGTTTGTACTATTGCATATATCCACATTTTATGTCTCATGGCTATGTTCAAATTTGAGTCTTTTAACACATAGATACACAATGTATTTTTGGTGGCTATGTTCAAATTTGAGTCATAATGGCATGGATCCACATTGTATGTTTGGTGGCCATGACCTGTATTACTTGACATGGATCTTCACATGTTGACATTTATGCTTTGAGTCATTTGTATTCTGAGTATGGGAATGCCTATCTCAGTGATGATATATTATTGTACTGTATTTCCTTGTTTGTTGGCAGGTTTCCGACCGACTGTTCCTTGTTCCCTACACACACTCGACAAAGTATTTCATCTATCACTCTATTCTAACTTCATAATTTGGGGGGCTCTTTGTTACACATTATTTTTGTCATTCCTATGACCGTTAATGATTTAAACCTATTTGTTGCCTTCAGAGGGGTTAGTGGCTTGAATTCCTGAAGAAAGAAGAGAGAAGAACTTTTACTGGGAGAAGAAGTTGTATTTTCCTTTGTAAAAACCCTATTAAAGAGGATTTCCGCAAGCTTCTCTATACACAGGGTGCGAAAATGCCTTATTTTTGTAGGCTGCAGAGTTTCCACAGGGTTCTCTATAGCTAGGGTGCAGAGGCCTTCGTACGTGGGAAACATGAGCATTTTCTCGATGCTTCTAGAAGGAGAAGCTTCTATGGTGAGGTGGCATCCGAATGGTTTGGATATTACTCGCTTTCATGATTTAGTGGGATCATCCTAACCTCCTCACCTTATCCTCTTCAACTTATAAAAGGAGAGGAGATTTCATGGAGAAAGTTAGTTGTTTTGGCTTGAGATTGTTAGCTTGGATAGAGTGGCTAACAATCTATTAGAGTGGTTAGAGTAGCTATCAGATATATGGTCTCAGAATCCTCGGAGAAATAAGTGTGTGGGAAGAAAGGAATTTTTGGAAGGAACCTGACAACATCAAGGCATTTGGTTGTATCTTTCTTCCAAATTATTTAATACAGATATACTTTTCTTTCCTATATGAATGTTATTTGTCCATATTGTATGATTTCTTGATCACGTACATAGTTTTGTATCAAATAGACTATGTTATTCTTGTCTTCGTTTTCTTGCGTTTATTTGCAGATATTTCTCATAAACCTCATGACGAAGCTTGGATTGCATTGGAAAAGTTGGATATTCAATATTCAAAAGGTATGTTCTAGATCCATTTCTCATTTGATAATTGAAATCTAAGGAAAGAGTAGGGTACTGTCTTGTTTTGTTCTAGTTTCATAGTGAAGCTAGGGGGATTGATTTGTGTCTGCACTTAACAATTAACCCAATAACACTCCAGGTTTCTAAGGATTCTTCAGTTGTGTGGATTGCATTGAATTCACCTTATAGGTTTAACAGGGTACTGCAGCAGTTTGATCATTATTTCCAAAATACAATGGGTGTGATGTAATTAACATATGACCCATTTATTCAGGTGATTGGTACACAGACACATGGGAAATAAAACCAACCACACCATTGACATGGGGTCCTGGGTTTGGCTTCCTTTGATCTGTCGATGGACAAGGAGCATTTGAAATAATTTCGTATAGAGTACACAACTGAGAATAAATCAATTATAAGTGTTGGGCACACAAAACAGTCTGCTCACCCCAACTATAGATACATCTCGGGAAATGGGTGGTAGGAGGGGCTTTGTAAACCACTCCATTAGGATTTTGTATAGGATTTGTGTCTTGATAATCCTATGCCTTCGAAACCACTCATGTATATGATCAGAAATTTGCATGGCATTGTCTTGACGCAGTGAAGTCAAGAGCTTAATTCCTACCTTGTACCATATGGGCAATTGGTGATGTGTTAAAAAAACCATTTCCAAATTATTGAAGCTATTAAAGGAACCGCCTTTTAACTCAATGTACCATTTGGTGGTGGCTTCGGTTAGGGATCTCTAGAAGAGACACAACCTCACACTGTCATCCATCAATGAGATGGATGAACACCATAAGTGGTATCACATGATGTGTGTACATGGGTCCTCTCTTTTCTTTCCATCGAATTTTAGAATATTTGAAGATAGCTTGGATGGAATTTTCGTCCATGAAGGGTCATGGGACATAGGGTCATTTGTTAACCATGAAAAATCCAATAAATATAACATAGCGAGGAAAGGAAATGGTGCAAGTGAATACTGGGAGGGAGATAAAGCCTTTGTTGTCCTAGATGGACCTTCTAGTCCCCCTATGTTGGTACTATTGGAGGGTTGGGGAGTTCCTAAAAAATTCAGTGCCTATTGGGATGGCAACACCTCCAGGTGCATGGTTTATCACAAAACCAAAGATTCCCCTAGGGGGGTTTCCCTCAGGGGTATATTTGGACCCTACAGGAAAACTATTCCCAAAGTTAGTCTGAAGGAAGAAATCCTCAAGAAGGGATGTGCCCCCAGGGAAAAGTGTGCTAAACCAAGGAAAGTTAAAACCTCTAGATGTATTACTTCCCCTAGTCTGATTAGGGATAGACCCAAAACCACTAGACATATTCCATCTGAAAGGTGAACTAGTTCCAGAGAATACCAAGTCTCTCATAGGAATTGTGGATGTGGAAGGAATGCCACTCTCCATGCTGAAACCAAAGATCATCCCCCCACTGGAAGAAGATACAAAGGTGGGTGTCAGGATAAAGTAGATGGGTGTAGAAGCATTCAGTAAACTAACAGATGGATATGACGACATGGTTGGCACTGCCCAGATCGAGGAACTAGAAGAAAATGGGATGGATGGTGTGGGCCCAATGGAGCTAAGAGGTGGCAATGTGGACATTACAAGGATTCCCCCAAGAGGATTTCCCCCTATTCCACTTGATGATGGTCTTGTAGGCTGAACTATTGTATATGAAACACCCGGTCCTGACATGGTGGGAAAATGAGTGAACAAAGAAAACGGCTCACTAAATATTTCCCTTACTTGGGCCAGTATAGGGGTGTTTGGCTCAGTGAAAGGAGGATTAAAATTCTATGGAGGACGTTCTTCTACCACATCTACCTTGACTAAACTAGTTTCTTCTAACCAAAGTTCAAGCCCTTCAAATTCTTCATCAGATATTTCACATCATTTAACAAGTGGTTCTTCCCCTGTAACAGGCTCAAGTCCTTATAGTTGATGGACCGGTGTGATAATTCAACCATAGTGAATAAACTATGTTACTAGCCAAACAGAAATCAACCAATGGCTGACCTAGAATCAGACTCAACGAGAGCACCCCTAACAAAATATAGGAAAAAAACAAGAAAATCAATTGGTTCAAGGGAATTCTGAAAACCAACCCTATGGGGGAGATGAAGTCCCCATGAGATTTCCTAGTGAAGGTATGTGAAGCAATTATAATGATCTACGTGAAATAGCCTTGATCGGTTTAAGTACCCTTTATTAAGGTGGACACCCTCTGGGGGAACTGAGAATCGAGACCTTGAAAAAATATCTGCCCCAGGTACCATAGGCACATCCCACCTATAGTCACCTATATATCTCCCTATAGAAGTTCACTAAGGTTACCACATTCTAATCAATGATCGATCGAACATTTGTAGGTTTGACCACACATAAGGGTGGGGTAAATAAGCCCAAAGATTTGAAGGATTTAACCAATGAAACCCTTGTATATGTAATGATCGAAGTGATACCACAAACACCAAAACAAGTAGAGAGGGGTGATCTCCCTACTTTCCCCAATGTGACCCCATGCTTAGATCCTGTGTTAGAGGAGGCTCTTGACACACTGGTTGGAAGAATGGATTTTAATGCTTTTGAATGACCTCTAGGTTTCATTTTGTGGCCTTGGAGAGTTTACTCTCCAATCCTATTCCAAGGCCCTAAACCTATCTAATGTTGGTTTGCTATCAAAATAAAAATGTCTAATTGATTTTATATTAAGCACTTCATTTTTAGGGGTTGTTTCTTAGGTCCAAAGGTAATGAATGAAACTTTAATGATGTGATGACTCTTGACACAACCAATTAATGCAAGTATGCTAATGAAAATGTTTCATTTAAATGAACTCTAGCTATGGAGGGGGGAGATAGTTTTCTTTTTCTTTGCAAATTTTAGAAATAATACCTCACACACACCAAGAAACTAATAGACCCATTAGATATAAAACCAACCAATGCTTCTAATGCACTTGTACAATAATGCTTCAAAATCAAACCTAGCATGCAACAAATTATTATTATTTTATCTTTATGATGTTTTTCCAATTGAAATGTAACAATTCCCGATCTAAGCAAGAAATCCAAATGCAAAAGGAAAACCAACAAATTAGCAAGCAAATGGTAGTGTGACATTAGTAGTGATTCCCCCTAGCACACTCTAATTTCTACAGATGATATCAACTCAAAACTCACGAGGAATGGATATTAACAATGAAAAATCCAATTGCAAAAGGAAACTCAAGCAAATGCAATAATCAATCACTCAAATATACAATTTTAGACCCCAAATTTCACAAGTGAAATTATGAAAAGAGGTCCTAAAATGCTTCACAAGGGATGATCACAAAAAGATTTTTTTCATTTTATTTTTTATTTCATGCAAAGAACGATGAAAAATCCCTTACAAAACTAATTTCTAATGGTTTTCTTCCCCAAGAATAGGGAACCTAGGCTTTGTTATCGGACAATTTGTACTTTCCCAAAATCCAAAGGAAAATGAACAGTAAATTGGCGTAACAAGAGGTTGTCCTATCACTGTCACCTAAATAAGACACCTCTTTCTTTTTAGGGGTGAAAGCCCAAGGGAGACGTCCTTGGTGACCTGCTGGTTTGAGAAGGAAAAAGTAATAGTGTCAAGAAAAATTCTTCCCTTCTCAGAAGTCACACTGATCATAAATTCCCAAAGGTTTAATAAGATGAAGCAAAGATTTTCTTAAGTGTACCTACCCAAAACAAGACAACAAGAAAACATTATTTTCAAGTAACAATTGATATTAGTGCTTCGTAAAACCTTGGAATTTCAATAAAAGAAATGAGTTGATATAAAAAATGAATCAAACAAAAATTTATAACATCAATGTATATATAATGATAGCTTCACAATTATGCCTTAAACAAGCTTCAAAAATGACCCAAAATGGTAACCTAGATTTAGCAATATGCTAGCATTTGTCAGAACCTAAGAAGGAAATGTCAAAATCAACTTTAGCACTTGATTTTAGGAGCTTTTACTGCTGTAATATATGGTTGTAGCTTAGTTTTGTAACAACATCAATAATTTTAGTAAGTTAGTCTAATCTAGGATTAGGAATAGTTAGCAAAGAGCTTGAGGTAGATAGTTTGAGGGTTGTTTTCATCAATCAATCAAATGTAAGGTATAAACCAGTGTATTTAGGGTTAATGGAGTCACTTTTGCAGTAGAAATATTGAAGGAAATAAATGATAATATGTCAAATAAAGACAAGAGGGAGGATGATTGAGGTGTTGGTAAACCAAGGCTTCAATCATCAAAACCTATAAGGAAAACGATTATTAGGAAGTAGGTAACCCTAAGACCTAGTGGTTTTCCTTCTTCTTTATCTCAAGCTTGAGATAAATAAAATATTAATGAAGCAATGTTGTTAAAGTGCTACAAAGGTAGGGCTCTAGCACATGCTTCAATGGAAATGTCTTGTAGAAAAATCAAGTAGGTGGATAGCTATTGAGATAAGGACAATAACATGTGTTTATTCTCCTAGGGTTTTACACTAGCAATTTCATAATTATAGTAAAATTCAAAGTAAAATATACCATAACCATTCAAAGAAATAAGAATTTCATATTTTCACTTACATTCACCAAGAATAATCTAGTAACATGCCCCATTTGAAGACTTTCCACCATGAAAATGCAAAAAATCACCAAAAGAAACCTCCTCCAAGAGTTGTGCACCACTTAATTTTAGCCAATAAGCCTTAATGAGGCCGAATTTCATACCTCACACTTGTGTGTGTGAAAGATGATGAAAAAATACAAGGGACTTTTCACTTATTTATACAATTCAAATGACCTTTAATTAAAAATTAGGTCAAAAAAGGTTGACATGGCCAGTTACATCAAATATCTCGTTTTTTTACATAAAATTGAAAAATTAAACCCTAAAATGTGCAAAAGAGGTGACGCCATGCCCTTCTAGGTGACATTAGGCCTCCTAAGTGAGATGTTGGCCTCGAAGAGAAAAATGTTAAGCCTTCCAAGGCCTCTAGATCATACCACACATGCCACTTGGCACACAACAACCTACATCATGTCCATTTGACGATGGGTGATGTCAAGGGTCACAAGGGTGATGTCATGGGCATTCCAAGGCCAACATTCAGGGGGAAAGGAAATATCCCCCTGGCTCTAGGCCTACCAAGGTGTCTCTGGTGGAATATCCTCCTCTCTCTCTTTGGTGCGAGCCTCTGATATATGTTTTCCCCTAGCTAAGGTCTCAACATTTGTTTGGTGAGATTTTAGAACTATGGAGGTCTGAGCTAATCATCTCCCCATATGTACCTATCCATCGGGTGTGGTCCTGCAGTAACAACAAGTATGCCATCGATGGGCTCATAAGTCACAAGGATCATAGCAATGTCAGACACATCTAGTAATCAAGTTACCCAAACATGTGCATAAAACCCTCCTTTTCCCAGACAAGTTCTCAAATACGTTATGCTATTATACAAGCCAGGTTTGGAGAGGGTTCTAGGATGTCCTATTGGGATAATTATCCATATGTGTGGGGAGTTTCCAGGTGAATACCAATATAGGTCATGTAAGTGCATGAGATGGTGTGGGGGACGTTTTGGCAAGGGGTGTAGTGATGAGAGGGAAATGTAGGTCTTACTTGTGGGTGCCTCTGAAGAGGGTGAGTCACACCTTTTCATGTATGCAATTGTTTCCTAGCCCATTCAATGCACTTTTTACTTTTTGTCTTATTTCTTTTTCTTTCAAGATAATAGTTGGGGGACACTTCCCTGGCTTGGTGACCAGTGGTGACAGTGTTACCCAAATGAATTTCACGTAGATGAGAAGTTTTGCTCGTGATGAGACACCCTTTCTTTTGTCTATGCCACTGAGAGCCACTACCCTACCATGGTGACTAGATGAATAGTAATGTCATACTGCTACATTCCCATGGACCTAATAGGCTTGCTCGTGATGAGACCCCCTATCCACCAACTAGGTCTTGAGTTTTATCTTTTTGTGGGTCCCTTCTTTTCTTGTTGATAAGCCTTTTACTTATTTCTAGGGGATCCCTGGGAAAATCATATCAAGGTTTTGATCTTTGTATTTTAAATTTTTCCAGCTACTTTTACCTGTTGGGCATTTAGCCCCTTCTTCCCACAAGTCAAGGTACAACCCTTACTAGCTTGGAAAACCTAATGCTCACACCAATGTAGGGGATATATGAGAGGAAATATGATGAAAAGTGATAAGTATGGTAGGAATGGACGATGACCATTCATAAACCCACCTAGTGGAAACTCATTCCTAAGGGAACCAACTTTCTACGGCATTCCGTCATCCCCCCCCAGGTATGGACAAGTCAAAAGGGATAAATTCCAAGAACATGTCATGAAGCAAAAGAGAATTAATTGCACATATTCAAATGCTTTGAGAATTAGAGTGACACATACCATGATACCTGAACTCATTACCTCATGGAGAAAGACCCATTGCCACTTCAGAACCAGGACGATGGGATGGATGTTGTTGTTGCTGACAAAATGAAGGCACTTAAGAATAAGGATGGGCCCTCTAGGCCAGGCTCAAGTCAATATGGCTCTCGGTACTCCATATATAATACCTTTGGGCCTTGAGACATAATCTCCTTAGTTATCCCTATGATAGGGGATAACATCTGGCTCCAACTCGAGGACATATGCTCACTATAGAGTGCATGAGAACCTCAACATCTTTGGTATGACCTGTGACCTTATAGATCTCAACAAGATTGATTAGTAATCATTTGGGGTGGTGATATCACCCCTGGCTCATATATGATAAGATGAAATACAAGTAAGTAATAATATATACAAATGGAAATACAACTACTCTAGCATGAAATGCGGATGGTATATACAATGCATGAAAAATTCCTACCTACTTACCTGCACTTTCCTGTGAATTCAAGTCTCTACCCCCTAATGGTATTTTAGGAGGTGTCCACCAACCAATAATGGACATCTTCTTCCTTCCAACATGGATAAATAGTAGGAATCATTGACTGACTTCTTTCTGAATCTGAAGAGTCCAAGCCAAAATTGTGCACTTCCTTTGACATTAGTAGGCTCTCCCTTCTTTGTATCCCACATCCAAACCATATATTCCTCTTTGTAATCTTTGGTCTTGAATTTGGATGCCTCTTGTACAACTCTAGTATATTTTCTTGAGGGAGGAGGGTGGGATTCTGCTGTGAAGACTTCTTGTTGGGATGGTCGGATTGGTATGTCATATTATCCTTTATTTAATAACTTGATAGCCCCAAGTTATTTGTCTTTATATTTGTTTAGGAGTTGTTGATACTCCTCCTTCTTTGACCATTGTATTTGATCAAAGTATTCCTCTGTAGCGAAAGGAAAATCATTAGGGGAAAATACATGAAGACTCTCTTTGATTGGTTCACGTGTCTCGTTAGTTCCATTATAATCACCAATTTATTGCACATGGACCTTGGTCATTGGCACATTCGGGAGGGGACTTATTGTTCCATCATTCATAGGCATATTAATATAAGTGAGATCCATATCTAAGGTTCCTCCCATCATTGTAGCAAACTTCCTGTATAATATCATTCCCCACATATTTGGGACATCCACCACCATGATATCCATGTGGATCACTATCTCAAGGTATCTTCCAAGGCATACTTCAACATTCTCAACTACTCCAATAGTGGGTATCTCAAAACCACACACATTCATGTAAGGCCGTGTGACCTTTAGGCCCAATTTTTCCATGACCTTCAAAGACATCATGTTAGCACCTGTGTTGTCCCTTGACCAAGTTTTGGAGATCCTTGGTTAGGTTTGACCTATTTTGGGACTTCTATAGGTTGTCGAAGGTGGATCGCAAGTTGAAGTGGAGATCATGGGATCTCAGCCCCCTTTTAGGGATTTTTGGGTTTTGGGCTTATGTAACGGGTATGGGATGTCGGCCCATGGGTTTACCCATTTTTGGGCCCATTTTTTAATGTATAAATAGATATATAGGCAATGTAGGAAGAGGCCAATGTGCTAAGTGTGAATAGTTGTGGATTCTTTGTGCATGCTATGTGTTAATAACTTGTAAAGCTAAGTGCAAGTGATTGTAAGAAGCTTGTGTATAGATAGTAAGAAGGATTTATGCTTAAACCTTACTTGGGGAAGGAGGATCTGGTGAGGTGTGAGTAGATCTATTGTCCTATGTGGAGTGGGTTTTGAGGATTTGTGCATGTAAGGAGATTGACATAAGATAATAAAGAATAAGAAGAGTTGGTGGACGTAGTCCCAGGCTAGGGGTGAACCACGTATATCATGTGTTATGGTTGTTTCATGCATTATGGTTGTTTTATTGTTCATATGATTTATGCTTAGTGTGGTAATGTATGTCTATATGTATCTAATAATATATCTTAGTTCTTGGTGATGTAAATAAGTACCATATCTGATCTATTGTGATGTGCTTAGTGCTCGAATGTGTTGGATCTTGTTGAATACTGTGTTTATCTGTAATTAGGGTTTGGATTTGTGATGTGAATAAGGGCTAATTATTGATGAATGTTTACTGATAAGTGCTTTGTTAGAGTATTGTAATCACAGATCTGTGTCCCAGCAAAGGTTGCAGACACTGGAGTCCTGCAACCACCCCTGCCTCTACCTCGGGTGAGACTTCATCTGCTTCATAGGTGTTTCTGAAAGGGACGGTAGTTAGAGTTTTGATGGTGCGATGTTGAAGAACTGAACCTTGGGTTTTCCCCTGTGACAAAAAATGGTTTTGTTGTCAGGACATGAAATTGTGATTACTGGGAACTGAGAAAAAGAGGAAGCTTTGTGTGTAGATCTATTTCCCTAGTACACAGTATCCTACTGGACTTGCGAAGCTCTGTGCTAAGAAAGGAGGCAGATCTGAATAAAAGAGATAAGATATGAAAGCTTTGTGCTCTGTTAAAGGTAAGACAAGTGGAAATTTTTGTTTTGAAACTATGAATCTAGGTATGTTTGATAAATTTTGTCCTAGTCTAAAAATAGGGTACAGTTAGAAGAAAGAAGCTTTGATATGAGTAGATCTGATAGAAATAATGAAATATATGTTATTCCTATGCATAGAAAGAATGTTTGGGCTGAAAAATGGATGCAAAATCCTAGGAAGATTTTTTTGTAGGTTAGCAACCATGATCCTAGTGTGCAGTACAGGAAAGGTTGGGGATCATTTAAGAGAAAGAGACGATTAACTCTTTATTACAGTTGCAGAAGACAGGGACATATTGATAAGGAATGCCCTAGTAGAAGACCTAGTTGTCTTTGTTGTAAAGCTATGGACCATGAAGTTCTGGATTGCCCCAGAATTATTGCTAAGTTTGAAAGAATGAATATGAGACAAGAAAACCCTGAGGAAGACCAAGAAATTGAGACCATGGCAGAACCCCAGAAGAATCAGAGACTGTATTACTACAAATGAAAGAAACCCTAAATGACCACAAAGATATAAACTTATCAAGGATATTCAAAGAGAAAGAGTGCATAGAAACAAGAATAGGAGGCTTCAACATAGACTGTGTTCTTGATGAGGAAACACAAGTGAATATCATGACAGAAAGAACCTAGGAAATTTTTGGAAAACCTGCTATGATTTCTTCATTGGGAGGAATACTATTATTTAGAGGAAAGATGATAAACCTATGTGGAAGACTTACCCATACATATATGAGTGCTCATGGCACTTCGACAGAAGAAGAATTTGAGATCATTAAATTTGTTGAGAACAACACCCCATTTTCTATGTTACTAGGAAAAACTTAGATTGAGAAAACTCAGACCCAAAGAAAAGAGGAGGAAGCTATAGAACAAAAAAAGAAAGACCTAAGAGACTTTAAGGCTAATAGAATATCACACTTACTATAATAACAAGACAACCAGTCGAAGCTACTGAGGACCAGAAATCTGGATGTCGAAGTTGAAAGAACACAAGAAGATTTAAAACATCTGTCTATACAGGAGAGTAGAGCACCTACCCTAGACAGAGAATAAGTATTTCCCTTTAACCTTAGGAAATACCACCAATAGCATGAAGTTACTATGCCAAGAGGAGATAAGAATTAGAATGGAAAGAGGAATACCAAAATGAAGAACACGGGGAAGAAGGCTAGAAAGCTCAGGAAGAAGAAAGAAAAATTGGAAAAATTACAGGAAGTTCCAAAGAAGACTTTGCAGAAGGAAGGTCTCTAGAATTTGAACCTCGTCAGAATATCAGAGAATCTTATATTGGAACTTCGCCATGGCAGAGAGATATGACTATTGGAGGCATTATAACCATTATATTGACGTTCCTGAACGGTTAGAACAACAGTTATGATCAGAAAGCTCACCATCGGACCGTTGGGACCGCGTTGTAATGGACATAACTGCATTAATGAAGGCTTATTGTCCATTGGAGGGATTTGTTACATAATTATACACTTATTCCTTCGACTGTTGCACTGAGAACACTTTCGTGAATTGTATCCAAGAGAACTCATTATTGCTACGCTGTGTTTACCGAGACTTCGCCACCTGTTCCATTGCATTGAGCATTTGGTAATCAACCTGAGTTTTCCAATCTCGAGCATGCATGTCGGACGAACTCAGTGCCATATAAAAGTCCATTGAAGAAGTTATAATCAAACTTATGGCTGAGAAGGTGATGTCTGTCGAAATTCAAGATTCATCGACAAGAGGAGTGAAAGCCTCCCCGTCGACTGCTCCCGGATCTGGACCATATTGAGCTATGGCCGAGAAAAGAACCAAGCATTGAGATGACTTGGAAAATGTGAAGTTAATCCCATCCATCCTGCCTGACTACATCTTGCCTCTGGCTGGCATGGTGAATCATGACAGTGTCCCCAAGGACTTCAACTACACCTTGTTTACTGCATATCTCTCGAAGGGGATATGCACGGGAAAACCACAACTGGATAAGACCATGACATTGAATATCAATGACTTCAACTTGGGAGACCACAAGAACTTTAGCATGCTCACACCTCACAGGTATTTTACTAGAATGAAGGGAAAGAAGTCGAGGATAATCCCCCAACCATGGACTATGGACCTCGTGTAGTCCACCATCCTGAACGTAATGAAGATACCCCATTTTGGATATCCTTGGTGAGGTTTGACCTATTTTGGGAATTTGATAGGTTGTCAAAGGTGGAGCGCAAGTCGAAGCAAAAATTGCAGGATCTCAGCCCCCTTTTAGAGATTTTTGGGTTTTGGGATTATGTAACAGGTATGGGATGTCGGCCCATGGGTTTACCCATGTTTGGGCCCATTTTGTAATGTATAAATAGATATCTATGCGATGTAGGAAGAGGCCAATGTGCTAAGTGCGAATAGTTGTGGATTCTTTGTGCATGCTATGTGTTAATAACTTGCAGAGCTAAGTGCAAGTGATTGTAAGAATCTTGTGTATATACAGTAAGAAGGCTTTGTGCTTAAACCTAGCTCAGGGAAGGAGGATCTGGCGAGGTGCGTGCAGATCTCTTGTCCTATGTGGAGTGGGTTCTGAGGCTTTGTGAATGTAAGGAGATTGATAAAAGATAATAAAGAAGATGAAGAGTTGGTGAACGTAGCCCCAGGTTGGTGGTGAACTATGTATATCCTGTATTATGGTTTCTTTTTGCATTGTGGTTGTTTTATTGTTCATATTATTTATGCTTAGTGTAGTAATGTATGTCTAGATGTATCTGATATAATAGCTTAGTGCTTGGTGATGTAAATAAGTATCAGATGTGATCTATTATAATGTTATTAGTGCTTGAATGTGTTGGATCTTGTTGAATATTGCGCTTCTCTATAATTAGGTTTTGGATCTGCGATGTGAATAAGGGTTAATTACTGACAAATGTTGACTACTAATTGCTTTGTTAGAGTATTTCAATCACAGATCTGTGTCTTAGCTAAGGTTGCATACACTGGAGTCCTGCAACCACCCCTACCTCTACCCTGGGTGAGACTTCATATTCTTCACAGGTGTTGCCAAAAGGGTCAGTAGTTACGGTTTTGTTGGTGTGTTGTTGAAGCGTTGAACCCTGGGTCTGTCCCTGTTCCAACAACCTTCCCATGAATCAAGCATATAGTTTTTAAGGAATTTGTTATTAATCAATAAGGTCATGAAGAAAGGTGGATGTCCATCATACTGAACCCTAAATTGATCTACTTATAACATAATAGGAGGGTCCATTGGTCCATCTGATCTTTTGAAAAAACATTCGAACCTTTCCTTTACAGATG
The DNA here is from genome assembly GCA_000966675.3 of Picea glauca. Classification (NCBI taxonomy): domain Eukaryota; kingdom Viridiplantae; phylum Streptophyta; class Pinopsida; order Pinales; family Pinaceae; genus Picea; species Picea glauca. Next base: position 196,331 of record JZKD02S1672097.1, read on the forward strand.
GGACCTTGATGGAATGGTCACGTGCATTTTTTATAGTGCACCTTCAAAATCAAAGTTTAAATCCACTTTGTCAGTCTTGGGAGGATTCTTAGGAAGAAGTATGTTCATAGGTGGAGGTATTGTCTATGAAATTGGAGGACTAGTAGAGAGAGGTTGGTTCATTCCTTTTTTCCTAGTATATACTTGGAATTCTTGCCTTTTCAACTTTTCTCTTCCTTCTTGGTCAAGTTTATTTATCACCTCCAACCTAGCCTTCATGGATGCTTCATTTATGCCTTATTGATATTCTTCAAGTTTGACATTAAGGAAATATTGAGGGTTTTCAATGGTATGGTTACCAATGTTTACTTGGTCATGATCACTAGTGTTGAAAGGACACTCACGATCCCAATGTGACTCTCTGCATTGTAAGCACCAAGGGTTTTCATATACTACATTTTCAGGCGCTAAAGTATTGGGTACCTCTTGATCATTCTTTGGTATAAAAACTTGGTTCTCTTTCTGAAATTTCCCTTTGTAAGGAACCCTAGGAGCTTGTTTTTGAGTTCTTTCTAGGTTGACAATCCTATTCATCATTAGTTCTTGGGTTTTTACCATTCCATCTACAGTCAGTTGTAGATTTTCCAAGCTAGATATAATGTATGAGGTAGGTTTATCATTGTGTACTATATTAGGTTTAGCATCCATCCTGACTCTTGGGGTTGCGAAAGGCTCAACTCTAGATGATGAAAGGTTGTCTTCAATCTTTGTAGCTACTTCTTGGGCTTCTTGGATTGTTTTAGGTGATTTATCTCTAAGGAGATATCCCAGCTATCATGTAAGAGCTTTGGTATAAAGAAAGAGAAGGAAACTATCAGAAGGATGATGGCTCACTAGGATATTTTTCATCAAATTTTCAAATTTGTCATGGAATTCTCTAATAGTTAATGTTGGCCCTTGACCAAGTTTTGAGAAATCTTTGGTCAAGTTTGACCTAATTTGGGACTTCGACAACCTGTTGAAGGAGGAGTGCAAGATGAAGCAAAGATCATGAGATCTAGACCCCTTTTTGGGTCCTTTTTGGGATTTGGGATTATGTAATGGGTATGGGATGTCGGCCCATGGGTTTACCCATGTTTAGGCCTATTTTGTAAAGTATATATAAAAGACTAGGCGATGTAATGAGGGGGTTCACAGGAATAGCTAAGTGCTAAAGTTGGATCTGTGTGATCAAGATTGTAAGTTCTCTGTACATACTGTGTGAGACTTGTAGAGATAAGTGCAAGTCATTGTAAGAGGTTGTGGAAGAGTGTACGCTTAGATCTACTCGGGGAAGGAGGATCTAGCGAGCTGCACAAATCTACTGTCCTATGCGGAGTAATGTTTTTAGGCTATGTGCATGTAATCTATTGAAGAAGCTAATAAAGAAGAAGAGTTGGTGGATGTAGCCCCAGGGTGGGGGTGAACCACGTATATGTTGTGTTGCTCTTATTTGTACGATGTCTTGATGTGTTTATGTCTTTACTTTCTAAGTGCTTTAATATAGATAGATAGATATGTTTATGCTTTGTGCTAATCATGTATATCGATGTTAGGTCAGACTTATATGAATGTGCATAGTGCTTGAATCTGCTATATCTGATATGTTCCTTCATGCTAAGAACTACCAGATGCTGGATCTGGTTGGCCACTGCGATGTATTGTTATTAGGGTTTAATTGTGTTGTAACTAAAGGACCGAATATTGATAAATATCACTACTAAGTGCTCTGTTAAGAATTAAAATTATAGATATGTGTCCCAGCTAAGGTTGTAGACACCTGAGTCCTGCAACCACCCCTGCCTCTACCATGGGTGAGACTTCATCTGCTTTGCAGGTGTTTCTAAAAGGGTTGGTAGTTAGGGATTTGTTAGTGCCCTGTTGTAGCGTTGAACCCTGGGTATGCCCCTATGCCAACAAATCGTGCACTTTTTTCCAAGACTTTTATCCAGGAAAATCCATAGATCACGCACTTGCACAAAAGATAAAGGACACCTATGGCAATGTTGAGAATGGAACAAGAGGCTACAAGGTAGCTTCCATCCAGAGCGACGTAGTGCACCTCGCATGTCTACTAATAGATGGGAATTTAGTAAGAAATAACTGACCTACGTAGGTCACTGATTTTGTTGTTGACCTCGTAGGGAAGTGTGCAGAAGGCCTACAGATGAACTTGGCGAAGTACCTAGTTAACCCATTGGAACTTGATTTTCGAGAAGCCCAGGACTAGGGTTACGAATTCAATTTCAGCTGGCTCCTGGTCCTCATTGAATTTTTTTCCTGGGAGATGCTAGAAGGAGCAACCTTCCTAGACATAGAGCCGTTCGAACCACTTTCCATGAAGTTAACTACCCTGTGGTATTCAACAGATATGAACAAATAGTGGCAGTCGAATTTTTTGTTTCATACATACTACCTTCAGCTAAAGCATGTCATTGAAGCCAAGCCTAGTATGACTCCAAACACACTATAAAGGTCCCGACCACTGATGAAGTTCAACACATATCATCACTTCACTTACATTACAGTGTGAACAGATGAACATAAAGAGAAACTCCAGACATATTATAAGCTTACAGAAGAAGACCTGAAGGAAATCACTAAGGAATGGTCCACTAACCTCCTTATCCCTGCCAAGCCCACAGAGATATCTAATAATGACAACCCGAAGGAAATCCATAAATAAAAAAATACACCTGGAACTAGTAGACAGAAGAAAATTGAGGAGGTCCAAAACTTAAGCAGCACCTCAGTGAAGACTGCTTCCATGTCACCTAACTGAAGGGGTGGTAATGAAGTAGAAAATGAACAGAGACCAGGTGAAGTAACACCACCCAGAGATGAGGTTGACCCCTTGAAGAAGAGAAAGGTTTCCCCCCTGAAACCTTCTTCCCAGAAGAAATCAAAAGCCTCTATGACCAAGATGCAGACCGTCCTCACCTCCGATGATTTTGATTTCATCATCACAACCCTGAATGACGCCTCACTGGAAATAAAAGAGAAACAAATGACCAAGCAGGAAGAAATGTATGATAGGATCAAAGTCAAACTTTGATGGGTACAACAGGCCCTTTAGTCCAGTCAAGCAGTCTCTACTATGCTAGGAGAACCGGAGTTGATAGATGCACAAGCACAACTCCACCAATTAGCTGATACAGTTGAAGCTTGCCTCCAACAAGCACAAGAAGAAACTGACCAAGCCACCCGGGCTTTGATGCAAGTACAAGGAGTACTTTTCAAACAACATCAAGCTACAAAATAGGAAAATATTGATCTCGAAGCGAAGTTCAATGAAGAAAAAGCACATATGCAGTAAGGAAAGGAACAATTGCTCGTATAGGAACTTGAAGTAAAAGAAGAGGCCAACAGAGCACTTTTCTCTGTGATATTAGTCGAAATAAAGGTAAAGGATCGAGTAACACAACAAGTGGAATATATCACATAAGATATCTAGCAGTTACAACAATTCATAGTAGACTTAGAGCTTCACACAGTACCTGAGACCCCACAGGATGTAAGGGATCAAAGAGAAGCAATTTCTCAAAGTGCAGTTTAGAGAATAAAATCCCTTGCTATGGTATGTAAGAAACTCACTGATCATAGTGCCTAGACATACAAGAATATCACTAAGAATCCAAAACTGAAGGCACTAGAGTCGCAACTCCAAGAGGCGAAGTATCAAGCCGAAACAATACAAGTGAAGTTGAAGCCCCTGTCAGTTGTGGAAAGAACGAAGTGATCCCAAGAGCAGTGCACTGCCCAACAATAGATCCACACTATATAGAGTAGAGTTATGGAAGTAAATCAGAGGCTTCAACCTTTACAATATAAGGCCTATCAATTTTTCACATAAGTAGAAGGTCGAGGAGCAGAACTGGAGCAGGTTGTCACTACAATTAAACAATGCCTGGAAGGACCTGTCAATGACGCAGTCATCCAAGAGTTTGTTGAATAGGAGACCAAGGAACAACATAAAGTCAAAGAATCTCGAGCTACGCTTGAGGCTTTTAAAGAGGAATTATCCAGATTAGAGTGACTCGGGACAAGTCACATGTGAGTGTTAGGGGCTTGTTGTCCCTTGACCAAGTTTTGAGAAATCTTTGGTCAATTTTGACCTAATTTGGGACTTTGAAATCCTTTCGAAGGAGGACTGCAAGATGAAGCAGAGATAACGGGATCTAGGCCCCTTTTTGGGATTTGGGATTATGTAACGGGTATGGGATGTCAACCCATGGGTTTACCCATGTTTAGCCCTGTTTTGTAAAGTATATATAGAATACTAGGTGATATAATGAGGGGGTTCATAGGAATAGCTAAGTGCTAAAGCTGGATCTGTGCGATCAAGATTGTAAGTTCTCTGTGCATACTGTGTGAGACTTGCAGAGATAACTGCAAGTCATTGTAAGAGGCTGTGGAAGACTCTGTTCTTAGATATACTCAGGGACGGAGGATCTAGAAAGATGTACAGATCTCCTATCCTATGCAGAGTAAGGTTTTGAGTCTCTGTGCATGTAACCTATTGAAGAAGCTAATAAAGAAGAAGAATTGGTGGATGTAGCCCCAGGGTGGGGGTGAACCACATATGTGTTGTGTTGCTCTGCTTTGTGTGATGTCTTGATGTGTTTATGTCTTTACTTTTGAATTGCTTTGATATAGATAGATAGATCTGTTTATGCTTTGTTCTAATGATATATATAGATGTTAGGTCAGACTTATATGAATGTTCTTAGTGCTTGAATCTTCTATATATGATTTGTTCCTTCGTGCTAAGAACTGCTAGATGCCGTATCTGGTTGACCACTGCGTTGTACTGTGATTAGGGTTTAATTGCGCTGTAACTAAAGGACTGAATATTGATAAAATATCACTGCTAAGTGCTCTTTAAGAATTACAATCATAGATTTGTGTCCCAGCAAAGGTTCCAGACACATGAGTCCTACAACCACCCTTGCCTCTACCTCGGGAGAGACTTCATATTCTTCATAGGTGTTTCCAAAAGGGTCGGTAGTTAGGTATTTGTTGGTGCGTTGAACCCTGGGTCTGCCCCTGTGCCAATAGTTTAATTCTCTTGTTTTGTGAGGTTACTCAGTCTTATCAACAACATGTTGGGGTATTCCTTGACACTCCATCATTTAAGGAATACTTCCTCCAACCTATCCATGTTTTTAATACTAGCATCAGGGAGACCATTGTACCAATGTTTAGCACCATCATGAAGGGTAGTAGAGAACAATTTCATAGCTAGATCCTGAGCATCATCATTGATGGGATGAAGATAAAATAAGGCCTAAAAATTACTCATATGATCCTCAACATTGACTATATCATTACCAGTGAATTTAGGAAACCACTTCTCATACTTAGGGGGCATTTGCCTAGGGTATCCTAGTATACTTGTCATGTCTAACGGTTTGAAGAGATTTGATGACCATTTATTTTGGTTACTAGCTTGGTTTGGATTAATAGTTTGAGTTCCTATGCTATACATTGTGTTCAAAGGAAGATAACCTCCAAATAATTATTTTACTACAGGAAAAATTCAGGGAGGTTTTCTTCTAAAGGACTGGGGAGGGTTGGTATACCTCCCTAAGCTTTGTGGAGTCACCAGATAGTTTTCTTGAAACTATAAAAGGGATGAGGAGATCATCCTCAGTGGAGTCACCAGGCAAGCTTTGCAAAGTAAAAGCATTTGAGGAAAGGCTTACTAAAAAGTGTCGTCTTTGAGGAGAATTGACTCAATGTTCCCCGATAGTGGTGCAAAAAATGTTATCACACAATTTGTACTTGCCCAAAATCCAAAGGAAATTCAACAGTAAATTGACGTAACAGGAGATTGTCCTATTAATGTCACCTAAATAAGACACCTCTTTCTTTTTAGGGGTGAAAGCTCAGGGGAGATGTCCCTGGTGACCTGGGGGTTTGAGAAGGAAAAATTAATAGTGTCAAGAAAATTACTTCCCCTCTCACAAGTCACACTGATTAGAAAGTCCCAAAGGTTTAATAGATGAAGCAAAATTTTTCTTAAAGTGTACCTACCCAGAACAAGACAATAAGGAAACACTATTTGCAAGTAACAATTGATATTAGTTCTTCGTAAAACCTTGGACTTTCAATAAAATCAATGAGTTGATATAAAAAAATTAAGAAAAAATAAATTTATAACAACAAAGTATATATAATGATAGCTTCACAATTATGCCTTAAACAAGCTTCAAAAATGACCCAAAATGGTAACCTAGAATTAGCGATATGCTAGCATTTGTCAGAAGCTAAGAAGGAAATGTAAAAATCAACTTTAACACTTTATTTTAGGAGTGTTTAATACTGTAATATATGGTTGTAGCTTAATTTTGTAACATCAGAAAGAATTTTAGTAAGTTAGTCTAATCTAGGGTTAGGAATCGTTAGCAAAGAGCTTGAGGTAGATGGTTTGACAGTTGTTTTCATCAATCAATCAAATGTAAGGTATAAGCCAATGTCTTTAGGGTTAATGGAGTCACTTTTGAAATAGAAATGTCGAAGGAAACAAATGATAATTATGTGAACTAAAGACAAGAGGGAGGATACTTGAGGTGTTGGTAACCCAAGGCCTCAAACATCAAACCCTAGAAGGAAAACAACTACTATATAGGAAGTAGGTAACCCTAGGACCTAGCGGTTTTCCTTCTTCTTTAGCTCAAGCTTAAGATAAATAAAATATTAATGAAGAAATGGTGTTAGAGTGCTCCAAAGGTAGGGCTCTAGCACATGCTTCAATGGAGATGTCTTCTAGCAAAATCAAGTAGGTGGATAGCTATTAAGATAAGGACAATAACATGTGCTTATTCTCCTAGGGTTTTACACTAGAAATTTAATAATCTTAGTAAAATGCAAAGTAAAAGATACCATAATGATTCAAAGAAAGAATAATTTCATATTTTCACTTACATTCACCAAGAATAATTTAGTAACATGCCCTATTTGAAGACTTTCCACCATGAAAATGCCAAAAATCACCAAAAGAAACCTCCTCCAAGAGTTGTGCACCACTTAATTTCAGTCAATAAGCCTTAAAGAGGTTGAATTTCATACCTCACACTTGTGTGAGTGAAATATGATGAAAACATACAAAGGAATTTTCCCTTATTTATACAATTCAAATGACGTTTAATTACAAATTATGTCAAAAAAGGCTGGCATGGCCAGTTACATCAAATATCCAGTTTTTTACATAAAATTGACCAATTAAACCCTAAAATGTCCAAAAGAGGTGACATCATGCCCTTATAGAGTGAAGTTGGGCCTCCTAAGTGAGACGTTGGCCTCCATGAGAAAAATGTTAGGCATTACAAGGCCTCTTGATCATGCCACATGTGCCACTTCACATACAACTACCTCCATCATGTAAATTTGATGTTGGGTGACATCAAGGGTCACACGGGTGATTTCATAGACCTTCCAAGGCCAACGTCACCCTTCAGGGGGGAAGGAAAGACCCCCTTCGGTCCAGGCCTACCAAGGTGTCTCTGGTGGAACGTACTTCTCTCTCTTTGGTGCAAGCCTTTGATATGTGTCTGCCCCTGGCTGGGGTCTCAGCATCTATTTGGTGGGATTTTATCCCTATGGAGGTCCAATCTAATCATCTCCCCATATGTACCTGTTCGTCGGGCGTGGTCCTCCAATGACAAAAAATACACCCTCCATAGGATCATAAGTCACAGGGATGATAGAAATGTCAATCACATCTATAATCAAGTTATCCAAACATGTGCATAAAACCCCCCTTTTCCCAGACAAGTGCTCAAATACGTTATTTTATTCTACAAGTTAGGTTGGGTGATGCATCCCCCCTGCTTCAACAGGGTCTACACGACCTATGGGTCAATGGATATTCAATGTCTTGAGTCAAAAGGGATATTCAGGCGCCCTTCTGGAACCCTAAACAACCACACATTCCCTTTAATTTCTCTGTGAAAGTCCTGTAAAAACCTGCGAGCGCTTCTCCTTTGGCGCTTTTGTTTTTCAAAGTTTAACAACGTGTGAGAGCTAGCTCCTTTTCTCCATGTGAACTTGGGCTATAACAGAGTGCTTATTCCCTGCTCCTCATCCAAATCAAGGGTCCAAACTCATTTTGGGCTTCAGTGATTCAGGAAAAGACCCAACACACAATACTTTGCAACCTATTCCGTTTTCCTTCTTGGCCAGATCGACGGTTGGCGCTACCCTTGCACCTAATGGATGTGATGCCCTCTGGAGTACCATTTCTATGAAATGGGTGATCTGGTGACATTTGTCCAACCAAATCAATGGTTGATATCGTTTTACGATTTCGGGCTTCGGGGGTTTGTGACTCTCGACCTTCACTTTCCTCTAGGGTACGGATTTCCTGAAAATCCACGATCTGCCTCCATGTGGCTCTCCTAGAACCAACAATCCATATTTCCTCCAGTCCCATGACTATAAAGAAACTGGTTCACCCCATGAAAACCTTTTGATATCCCAGTTTGCTGCCACGTACCCTTCACAACTAACGTTTGCGATCTACTTCACTATTTTGGGCTTCGGGGGTTTTCAAAGCTCCTTATATGAAAAACGCCAGAGTGATTTAACTCTGAGGTTTCAAATCTTCTACCACTTGTCTCCTCCTGACTATGTACGTTCCTAAGTATTTTGGGACTTCAATACTTTTCCATTCCTAGACCTTGTGCACTTAAGGAAAACAATTAAATTTTGTGCACCTTACCCGGATCCGACGACTGTCGATCCAAAGCACTCAGATCTCATGGCCCAGATCTGATCTCCTATAACTCATTCCTCACTGTCTGGACTCTTATCTAACCGTCTAGATCCTTCACAGTCCTTGATCCAATGGCCACTATTTTTCCTCCCCCCGAGCTTACGCTTTCTTCCCTAACTTGGAATATTTCAAACATTTCAAAGGTTTTGGCCTTCAATCTAACTCCTGTGATCTCTAATATATTGGGTCCTGACTTCTGTTTGGGAAATGGTATCCCTCCTGATCTTATAATTGAAACAATCACACCTCAGTGCTTCCTATGAATGCTTATGATCTTTCAGACTTGAAGATCTACGAAGTCTTATGAACTTTGACTTTTAACCCACTATCTCTTCTAAGCTTTTAGACTTGAACTAAGTCTTGCTTTGGCTCTTCCTCTATGTTATCTCTTCCTAAGATTTTGACTTCACTCAGAATATCAAAAGGGTTTGACCCTTTGGACCTCAAGGGCCTTTCTGTTACACTCCTATAAATCATGTGCTCAGCCTCCTAAGCTTATGAAACTTGAAACAAAGTTCTCCTACGCACGCCTTGCACCTTCTGAAAGCACACCTTGGAGAGCTTAACAAAGTTTTCCAATAACTCTGGCTACGCTTGTTCCTGGGAAGACTTTCCTCCTCCAAGTTATTTATCAACCTTGAGGCTCCTCCTTGATCTTGTCATCCTTTCAGTGTGCCCTCTTGGCACGTTCTCCTTTGATGCCAAAACACAAAATTCAGATGCACACTCCTTGCACTGGCTCACAAAGTCCTTGGCACTCTGTCATGCACTCCTTACATTTATCCTCAAAGAACCCAAAATAAAATCAGAAAACCCACAGACAGATAGGGAAGTCTATCTATCACCTGCAGATGGAATCTAACATACATCTACAACATACATTCATAGACACACATAGATAATCATTCATTAAACACATAAACACACACAAAGAATCTCATGCAAGAAAAACTGCACTTTGTATTAACATGAATGTATGTTTACAATGTGTACGAAAGCTCATACTGCAACAGAGTCTCATCTCTCTCCTCTCCTCTCTTGAGCTCTCTACCAGCTCATTTACTCTTCATGTTAGATCTAATGAAATTTTGATATGAAGATCTTTTACAAAAGAGGGGCTCCTCAATCTCTCCCTCCAACTCACCTAACTCTCATTAATTACATTGAATTTCATTCAATGTCCACCTAGTCCAAATCAGATCTAGATATCCTAATCTTGTCAGCCATTAAAGGCGACCTTATCTACAGCCTATACAAAGGCATCAACTATTCTCTTCCATCCTTACAACATTTAATTGCATTTAATTTTACATTTGAAATTTAAAAATGAGGGCAAAACGAGAGGGTTGGTGCCTCTCCCCTCCTTGAATGTTCTTTGATGTGTTGGAATGCTAGCGCGTAACTGAGGTGGAGTGATGCTCTTGAATTATACTCCACTACTGGGAAAATCATGAGTTCCTCTACTCTAATGTTGAAATCCCCCTAGGTCCCAAACTCTCCTTTGGAGCTGTCCTCCTACTCCTCTGCTTTGTTGTTGTTGTTGTTGTTGCTTCCTTGCTTCTCTTGCATGCTTCCTTCTGCTTAGGTTCTCCTTGTTGGTAGTCTCTTGTGCTGACATCAACATCATCTTCCTTATCTACTCAATCACCTCTTCCATCTTCTTAGCTAGTTGGCTTCTTCTTCCATCCAGACTGATCTGGTGCATCTCCTGCTTGTCAATGGGTAGATCAACTTGATCCCCCCTATTGTTTTCTTCTTCTGTGGAATTATATTGACACCTTGTTGCAGTCTCCAGTTACGCAGTCTCATCACTGATATGTTTCTCATCTTCCTCCTCTAAAATATTAGCTTCTGTCAGCTCCTCTTGTGTTGGTTCACCTACAGCTTCTTCCAGCTGCTCCTTGGGCTAGTATTCTTCTCCATCTGTTTCCAACTTAGCTTTTTGGATGTGATGACTTTGCACTATCACCCTTCTCTCTGGGGCTTCCAGTTCCTTGTACAACTTAGCAAATTCCATGTTGTCTGCTTCCTTTTCTTCTACAGTCACCTCCAATCCTGGAGTCATCTCCTCTTCAGCTTCCTAGCTGAAAATTTTGGGCAATTATGTTGATTCCCTTCTTCTTCTGATAGGGTAGATTTCGATATCTACTCCTTCTTCTCCTTTATGATAGTCATATTTGGTTGTCCCTCTTCTGTTGTTTCTTAGGTATATTCTAATGTTTTCTCCTTCTCCTCTATGACAGTCACACATGGTTATCTTTCTGTTGCATCAACAACCCCTATGCTAGCCTCTACTTGGCTAGTTGGTAGGAATATCTGAATTCCCCGAATGATCAGAACACTCCAATGATCCTCCTCCTCTGTGATGGAAGTATTTAACTTCTCATCATCATCATTCACATGGTCTACAATTCCACTTGAATCTTCATATGAATGAGTCCTTTCCTTTCCCCCCCTTTCACTTGTCAACACTCCTTGTTTATTTGAAATCTCAGCTGAGTTCCTCTCTTCTCCCTTTCCCACCTAGAAATCTATGATATCAATTGATCTCATCTCATTGCCAAGCTAGAAATTAGAAATTTCATCACTACCCTCCTCGTAGTGTATGATACCTCTTCTTAATCTCCTCTCCTCATCAATGAGGCTTTCTCCTACTTTTGGTTCACAGATGTAAACCACTCTCTCCTTTCTATCACTGAGGTTTTCAGCATGCCTCAGCCACCTCCTCAATTGTTGTTGTTGTCTTCTGGCCAACAACCTTTCAACATGCCACTTTGATTTCCTTTTCAAAGGCCATTCATACCTCCAGTGTACCTTTAACTTATGTTACATCTTCAATGTTATCCTCTCCATATCTTCTCTTATCTCACTGAGCTCCTTATTAATCTTTGCTTTACTTTTATGCTTGTGATCTTCTCCTCGACCACACTTATGGCCTTCAGTAGCCATATTTTCTACCTTCATCCCTCTTGGTTGTCTACCATTTTTTGCACATCTTGCAACAATATTTACAGAGAATTAGTACTCTGTCTCCCTTCACCTATTGTCTATAGGTGAACTTCATCTTATGATACCATTTGATGTTATCAAACTATCTCTATTCACCTTCTCACCTTTGTCTACAATTTGTAGACAAAATTTATCTATGATACCACCTGATGCAGCCCCCTTGCCTCAACAAGGTCTGTGCAACCTCTTGGTCAATGGATATTCAATGTCTTGAGACAAAAGGGCTCTTTGGGCCCCCTGCTGGAACCCCAAACAACCACACAGTCCCTTTAATTTATCTTCAGAGGTCCTATAAAAACTCGTGAGCGCTTCTCCTTTGGTGATTTTTTTTTCAAAGTTTAACAAAGTGTGAGCACTAGCTTCTTTTCTCCATGTGACCCCATACTATAATTGGGCACTTATTCCCTGCTCCTCATCCATTTAAATGGTCCAAACTCATTTTGAGCTTTAGCGCTTCGAGAAAAGGCCCAACACACAATACTTCACAACCTCTACATTTTTCCTTCCTGACCAGATCGACGGTTGGTGCCAACCCTCCAGCCAATGACTGTGATGCCCTATGGATGAAATTTTCTCTGAAATATGTGATCTAGTGAAACTTGCCAAACCAGATCAATGGCTAAGATCGTTTCACGATTTCGGGCTTCGGGGGTCTGTGACCCTTGACCTTCACTTTCCTTTGGGGTACAGATTTCCCGAAATCCACGATCTGCCTCCATTTGGCTCTCTTGGAACCAACAGTCTATATTTCCTCTAGTCCCATGAATATGAAGAAACTAGTTCACCCCATGCAAACCTCCGGATATCTCAGTCTACTGCCATGTACCCTTCGCAACGAACGACTGCGATCTACTTCACTATTTCAGGCTTCGGGGGTTTTCGAAGCTCCTTGTCTGTAAAATCCCAAATTCCTTTAGCTACGAGGTTTCAGATCTACTGCCACCTGTCTCCTCCTGACAATGGATGGTCCCAAGTATTTCAGGACTTTGGGACTTTGGTAGTCCTTGACCTTATGCACTTAAGGAAAAGAGTTAAAGTTTGTGCACCTTACTCGGATCCGACGACTGTCGATCCAAAGCGCTCAAATTTAGCGACCCAGATATGATCTCCTCTATGCTTATTCCTCATTGTCTAGACTCTAATCTGATGGTCCATATCCTTCACAGTGCTCGATCCAATGGCCACTAATGCTCCTCCTCCTGAGCTTACACTTTCTTCCCTAACTTGAAAGATTTCAAACATTTAAAGGTTTTGGCCTTCGATCTACCTCCTGCGAGCCCTCATATATTTGGTCTCGACTTCTATTTGGGAAACAATATCCCTCCTGAGCTTAGACTCAAAAACATTCATGCCTCAATGCTTCCTATGAATGCTTACGATCATCGAGACTTGAATATCTACAAAGTCTTATGAACTTTGAATTTTAACCCAGTATCTCTTATGATCTTCCAGACTTGAATTAAGTCTTGCTTCATCTCTTACCCTATGCTATCTCTTCCTGAGCTTTTGACTTCACTCAGACTCTCAAAAGGGTTCGACCCTTTGGACCTCAAGGGACTTTCTGCTACACTCCTGGCAGTCTTGTGCTTGTGCTTCTAAGCTTCTGAAACTTGAAACAAATTTATCCTATGCATGCCTTGCGCCTGTTCAATGCACACCTTGCAGAGCTTCACAGAGTTTTCCAATAACTCTGGCTACGCTTGTTCATGTGAAAACTTTCCTTCTCCAAGGTATTCATCAACCTTGAGGATCCTCCTTGAGCTTGTGATCCTTCTGGTGTTCCCTCCTGGCACATTCTCCTCTGAATCCAAAACACAAAATTTAGATGCGCACTCCTTGCATTGGCTCACAGCATCTTCGACACTCTGTCATGCACTCCTTGAATTTAGCCTCAAAGAACCCAGAATAAAATCGACAAACCCACAAACAGATAGGGAAGTCTATATATCACCTTCATATGGAATATAACATACATATACAACATACATTCATAAACACACATAGATAATCATTCATTAAACACATAAACACACACAAACAATCTCATGCAGGAAAAAATGCTCTTTGTATTAACATGAATGTCTATTTACAATGTGTACGAAAGCTCGGACTACAACAAAGTTCTCCTCTCTTGGGATCTCTACCTGCTCATCTACTCTTCATGATAGATCTAATGAAATGTTGATACAAATATATTTTACAAAATAGGGGCTCCTCGAGCTCTCCCTCCAACTCACCTAACTCTCATTAATTACATTGAATTTCATTCAATGGCCACCTAGTTCAAATCGGATATAGATCTCATCAGCTTGTCAGCCATTAAAGGTGACCTTATCTATAGTCTATACAAAGGAATCAACTCAGCTCTTCTAGACTTACAACATTTAATTGCATTTAATTTTACATTTGAAATTTAAAAATGAGGGAAAAACGAGAGGGTCGATGCCCCTCCACTCCTTGAATGCGCTTTGATGTGCTGGAATGTTGGTGGGTTGTTAAGGTGGAGTGGTGATCCTGCATCATTTGGAGAGGGTTCCAATACATCCTATTGGGTTAATTATCCATAGTGTGGTGTGTTTCCAGGTGATTACCAATCTAGGTCATGTAATTACATGAGATGGTGTGGGGGATGTTTGGGCAAGGTGTGCATTGATGACAGGGAAATGTAGGTCTTACCTATGGGTGCCTCTTAAGAGGGTGAGTTTCACCTTGTCTTGGATGAAATTGTTTCCTAGCCCATTCAATTCCTTTTTACTTTTTGTATTATTACTTTTTCTTTCAAGAGAATAACTCAGGGACATTTTCCTGGTGTGGTGACCAGTGGTGACATCATTACCCACAAGAATTTCATAGAGATGAGAAGGTTGGATCATGATGAGATCCCCTTTCTCTTGTCTATGCCACCAAGAGCCACTACCCTGGTGTAGTGACCAAATGAATCGTATTTTCATACCGCTACATGCCCATGGACCTAATAGGCTGGCTCTTGACGAGTCCCCCTATCCACCAACTAGGTCTTGAGTTTTATATTTTTGTGGGCCCCTTCTTTTCTTGTTGATAAGACTTTTCTTTCTTTCTTAGATATCCCTGGGAAAAGTATCTCAAGGTTTTGATTTTTTGATTTTAACTTTTTACAGCTAGTTTTACCCTTTGGGCCTTTAGCCCCTTCTTCCCACAAGGCAAGGTACAACCCTTACTAGCTTGGAAAACCCAATGCCTGAACCAATGTAGGGGATAGATGAGAGGGAAGATGATTAAAAGTGTTAATTATGTTAGGAATGGGCGATGAACTTTCATAAACCCACCCAATGGCAACTCATTCCTAAGGGAACCAACTTGCTAGGGAATTTTGTCATTCCCCCCCATGTATGGACAAGTCAAAAGGCATAAAGTCCAAGTGCATGTCATGAATAAAAATAGAATTAAATGAACATATTAAAATGATTTGAGAATCATAGTGACACATACCATGATACCCTAACTCGTTACCTCATGGAGCAAGACCCACTGCCACTTCACAACCAGGCCGAAGGGATGGATGTTGTTGTTGCTGACAGAATGGAGGCGCTAAAGAAGAAGGATGGTCCCTCCGGGACCAGGCTCAAGTCAATATCACTCTCAGTACTCCATGTCTATGACCTTTGGGCCTCAAGACATAATCTCCTTAGTTATCCCTAGGATAGGGGATAATAGGCTTCACAACAAAAAACCCAGAAAACATTTCACAAAAAATGGACTTTATTTTGCACCCTACAAGCCCTTTTTTCTAGATCCTACAAGGGTCCTCATGGGACATAGGCATGTCAACCAGCGAGGCCCTTTTGGGACACGTTTTATGTAATATATTTTAGGGCCGAGCAAGACACTTGTTATGTAACAAGTGAGGGTCTACAAACTTTTTCTTTTTGAAAAATGTGGATCTATTGCATATCTTCCACATATAGATAAAATCTATCAGATCTACTAGATATAGGCCCTGGGATGGCTTAATGAAATAAAAATCAAGTGAAAATCACAATAATCAAAGGAAAAGGTAGGAAAAAAGACTCAACTAGATAGGAATTCATCCCCAGTATGGTCGCCAAATCGTTATGGGATTTAAAAGGGTTCAATCCTTATGAAAATGTTATATTCTATCCTTTATCCTCTAATAACTTCCTCTCTATATTATAGGTTGGTAATTAAGGCTATAACACCACCTTGAATCAACGATACAAAATTAGTGATGCTGATGCAACCTAAGGATAAATTTACAAAGAAACACTCCCCTAAAAAGTCCTAAGAGAAATATTGCAGTAAAACAACTTTTCCAAATCTTCATCCCATGTGGATAAGGTGTAGACTTCAAAGTAATGAAAAAGTGGAAAGGGATCTTATAGATTAAGGAATAGGTTCATTAAGTATCATGAACCAATGAATGAAGGAGTGAGAAGCAGTTACCCCGACCTCCACTAACCAGCCTTATCCAGTGCAAGTACCCATGCTTCGTGAGGCACCTTCCAGTAGTACTGAAAAGTGTGATACAAATTCCACCCCAGGTACCAAAACAAACCCCCCTCACTTACTTATGATATCCCTAGAAAAATAAACTAAATTCACCAACTCGCAATCATCATTAGGGGTGGTGCAGTCAACAGTCAGGACTGGACATATTGGTAGGGTAACTAATCTTAAAGATTTTCCATAGGATTGTCTAGAAAAGGGTTGGTGTCACTTCAGAAAATATCAAACCAAGTACATAGCTTCCATAGTATTGATGCTAAGAGGGCCAGTGTCACTTTAGGAAAACTTCAACCAAGTTCAACATTCCCATAGGACCAACACCAAATGATTCAGTGGCACTTCAAGAAAAACTCCCAAATACACTCAATCCACTATGGTAATTTAAGCTTTGGAGGGGTTATATCCTTGACTCTCCTTTGTGTGACCTCGTGTTTGACTCCTGTGTGAGAGGATTTTCTTAACTATACTTATGAGAAATTGGGTTTTTCACTCCCTAGCTCAGACTCCTAAGTTTTTTTTTG
Source organism: Picea glauca (assembly GCA_000966675.3). Classification (NCBI taxonomy): domain Eukaryota; kingdom Viridiplantae; phylum Streptophyta; class Pinopsida; order Pinales; family Pinaceae; genus Picea; species Picea glauca. The sequence continues at coordinate 213,158 of JZKD02S1672097.1, forward strand.
GCCTTGGATAAATTGACTCTCCAACCTAAACCAAGGCCCTAGCTTAAACTTATTTGTTTACCATAATAAAATGAAAATATCTTATTTATTTTAGTTAGTGATCGTTTTATAGGATGTTATTTACTCAATAAGGGCGTGGAATGAAACTGATGTTGTTTGAGACTCTTGCAAAAAATGAAACTTATAAGAACACTGACAAAGAAAACTTTACACTAATCCTTCAATGAAAAAGAGTTTCAAAAAAAAATAAAAAATGCATGAACAATCCTTTAAATCTTGAAATGCAAATTTTCCTTTCTTGATAAAAAATGCACTAAAGACTTGAATGCTAGTAAGCTAGTTATTTTCTGGAAAATTTCATAGGCAAGGGAACAAGAGAATAACAGCTAACAACCAAGTTATTTTATCTTTTCTGTTACTAAATATAAATGAAATGCAACTAGGATGCAATTTTTTGTCTTTTATTTTTATGAACAAAGGGAAGAAGGCAAAGAGGAAGAAAGAAAACAATATAAAATCATTGGAAGGAGGAAATCAACTAGAATCGAAGCCCAACCCCTCAAGACTGACCTTTCGACCCACCTAAAAAAAATTATAAGAAAAAGACTAACCAAATAAAGAACAAGAACTTCCTAGCATGATTTTCAAGTATTCAGATGTTTAATACAACATTCAAAGACAAAAGCAACTAGAGAAGGTTCAAAAAGTATTGAACACCCAAACTAGATCTTCCCAAAACTCATAGGATGGCCCAAAAACCAATTTCTCAAGAAAATAAGCAACTGTAAACATAGTAAATAGCATATATACACTATTGGAACCAAGTTGAATTGCGTATATACGTGATTCAAGTAAAGGCAAAGCACATATGATTCAGAAAAACTCAAAGAAAGAGATTGCAACTCCAAAGGGAAGCTTCTAGAAACTTGGGGAAATTTTCTGAGATGGAAATTTCTTTGAGAGAAATCATAGAAAACAAGAAAACTATAGAAATCAAGAAAAGATAAGATCCCTTAAAACCGACCCAAACTAGGAGAAAATATCCCTAGTATGGTAACCAATTTTGTTATGAGATTTTTACCATGTGACCTTGGGTCTATGTCACAACATAGCCTAACAATACTTAAAACACGAAACCTACCCTCCCACACAAAAAATTATAATAAAATAACTACTTAAAAGAGAGAAAGAAAGACAATATACCTTATTTCCAAACGTTTGGTATAGATCCCCATTCTCAACCTTTGATTTTCTCCTGATCCTTGCTTGTACCAACCAACCTACAAAAATAGATCAAGTATATATTGCAACAAGGTAGTTATCAAATCAAGTTATGCATATAATGTGTAAATTAAAATATCTAAAGGAATTTTAACATATATAAATAGATTGAACAAAATTACACTTATATGGAGGGAAAGAGAACTTTTTTATTTAATACTAAAAGTAGGTAAGTTACAACCTAACTCTAACCATCAATACTGCCTAGAAGCCAATTGTCTGAGTTCCTCCACCATATCCTTCAAGCATCAAATAATCAAAGTGGTTCTTCCTCAAATGACCCTGAAGGGATAGGAGCACACCCAATGATCATATAGGAGAGAGGAAGGAATGTTGGAAAAACAAGTTTCCATATCAGAGGATGTTACTCATAGATTGAGGGAATAGGAGAGCTTGCATATCGACAGCACAATATTGCACCAAGGTTGTCTCTCCTCATCCATACTCCCAAAGGTGCTTATATGCCATCCTAAATAGGTTGAGATGGTTATATTCTGTTGTGTACGGTCCAATGGAAGTTTGGGAACATGCCAAACCGAAAACCTCACCTGAAAATGTGGAATATTTTTATTTTTTCAAAAAATTGGGGGTATACGTGGTTTGTGCATTGGAAAATAGTGTATATACATGATTTTCACATGGGTGAATAGCATATGGAAAAAAAAGTGTTGTGCTTTGGATGAATTTGATGAAGGAGATTGGGATTTCGGTCTACAAGCTAGGGAATGGACTAGGCCATCTCACAAATGAAAATGTAGTGTGTCAATTTGTGGTATAAGATTCACTTCCCCATACTAACCATAATCTAATTTCCAGGTCAAGGCCATGAATAAAGTCCTCAATACCATGCTGCAATGTCAACAAACACGAAACCAACTGACATCACATGATTTTCTCTGCTTTTTGGGCATACTAAATAGCTTTCAAAACCACCACATGTTTTACCCCCTTCCACCTCATCCATGCAATAGAAGAAGTATTTCCCATTGAATGTGAGATCCCAACACTATGAATAGTAGTTGAACTACTATTCGATACCACTCTCTTCAAACAATGCCTCGTTGCCATAGAAATTGTCAACAAAGGTCATCGATCCTCATTATAACATAATGAGGCCACCAAAATGATGCAGGAGCATCCACACCTCATCAAGTGAGCCAGCGCGTGGATAAAGAAATACAGCTGGGCAGTGCCAGCACATATGTTTTTGAAATACTTTGGAAAGTTTTTGCGCGATCATTTGAATGAAGACTCTTCGGGAGGAGCGTGGACTCTTCGGGCCTGTGAGAGAGGAAGAAGGTCCTAGTGGACGCGGTTGCCGACGAGGGCAGCTTGCGTTAGAGTGGTATCAGAGCGGGTGTATCTTTGCTTTCTGTAGCAGAGACAGGGAAGACACCATGCCACCAAGAAGAGAAAGGCAGTCACCTGATCGTGAAGACAGGGACGTGCGAAGAAGGGGTAGACCAGCAGGGAACCCAGAGATATAAAGATAGATGTGAGATCTCCGAGCAAGGCTCGAGGAGATGGAAACCATGCAGAGATGTGGAGTTGGCGCAGGAGAGTTCAACGATTCCGAGGTGGAAGAGGAAGCTGGACACGATGCTGAAGAAGTCACGACAGAGGATGCATCAACAGAGAGGTTGATCAGAGCCATTTCGAGGATGAGCTCGAAGACGAAGATGGATATTCCCATCTATGAGGGGAGTCTAGACGCGGAAGAGTTGCTAGATTGGATCCGAGCACTCGATACCTACTTCGATTACGAAGATATCGAAGAGGACAAAAAGATGAGGCATGTTGTTACCAAGTTGAAAGGACATGCAACCCTATGCTGGGATGAATTGCAGGTGGATAGGCGCTGCAAGGGGAAATAGAAAATCAAAAGCTGGGATAGGATGATCGCTAAGATGAAAGCGAATTTCATTCCCAGAGACTACCGGATCACTCTGTTCAGGCGCATGCAGAACCTGAGACAGAAGATGATGACGGTGAAGGAGTACACCGAAGAATTCTATAGGCTCAACATCATAGCTGGTCATCGGGAGAGTGATGATGAAAAGGTGGCAAGATACCTGAATGGGTTGAGGTATGACATTTAGGACGAGCTAAGAATGGTTACCATCCAAACAGTTGAGGATGCATACCAGATGGATTTAAAATACGAGGAGAAACTGAGCCGCAAGCAGGGACAGCGAGGGCGAGGACGGAGTCAGCCCCGGAGCAAAGCAGTTGCCCAAGAGAAAATTCAAAAGCCCAAGGAGGATTGGAAGAAGCCTTAGGGTAAAGCTGAAAGAGGAGGAAACTCACAGTAGAGGCAGCAAAATGCTGAGACGAGGAGGCAGCAGACTGATTAGCAAGGAGATTATGATGACGCCAACACATTTCCTCGTACCCAAGGTAGAGGAAGGGGCCAAGGAGGAGTGATCACATGTTTCACATGTGGAAAGGATGGACACAAGGCCGTGGATTGTCCAGACAGGAAAACGGACAGAGGAAAAGCTCACGTCGCTGAGGCGTAGAGGTGTGATGCTGAGAATGAAGATGAAGACACTGGAAGTGGGAAGTCGCTGACGGTGCACAAAGTTCTCTTGAAGCCTGAGAAAGAGGTGGAGAACACAGCTCAAAGATGCCAACTGTTTAGGACCACATGAAAAACCAAGGGCTGGAAATGTAAGGTCATAGTGGATAGTGGAAGCACTGATAATCTCGTTTCAAACGAGATGGTAGAAAAGTTGGAGCTGAAGACGAACAGACACCCAAGTCCATACAAAGTGTCATGGCTGCAGAAAGGGCACCAGGTATGCATTACGAGACAATGCTTGGTTGAATTTAAAATGGGTGAGTATAAAGATAAAATTTTGTGTGATGTCATTCCCATGGATGTCTGTCATGTATTATTGGGAAGACCATGGCAGTATGATAGAAATGTTGTTCATGATGGGAGGATGAACACCTATACATTGGAGAAGGATGGGAGAACGCACAGGCTACTGCCGATAAAAGATAAGGAAGTGAAGCCGGAAGTGAGAAGCACTATACTTCTCATGAGTGGGAAAGAGCTTCTCACAGAGATGGAGAAGAATGAAGATCCACAATTCTTTGTTGTCAGGAAGCCGAGAATTGTCCTGACACGCACAAGAGTGGATGATTTGCCAGAGGAGATTCAACAACTGTTGGGAGAGTTCGTTGATATCATTGTGGACGAACTACCTCGTTCATTGCCACCGGTGCGGAGTGTGAGTCACCACATTGACCTCATACCCGGAGCAAGTTTTCCAAACAAGGCAGCGTACAGGTTGACACCTCAGGAGAATGAGGAGGTCAAAAGGCATGTACAGGATCTGCTGGATAAAGGACTGGTGAGGGAGAGCCTTAGTCTGTGTTCCATTCCAACGGTACTGAGTCCGAAGAAGGATGGAGGCTGGAGAATGTGTACAGACTCCAGGGCGATAAATAAGATCACCATCAGGTATAGGTTTCCACTGCCGAGAATGGACGACTTGATGGATTGCCTGAGCGGGGTGAATTATTTTTCTAAGATAGACCTCAAGAGAGGATATCATCAAATTCGGATGAGAGAGGGAGATGAATGGAAGACAACATTCAAGACAAACGAGGGTTTGTACGAATGGTTGGTCATGCCGTTTGGGTTGACAAACACACCGAGAACATTCATGAGGCTAATGAATGAAGTCCTGCGGGAATTCATTGGCAAATTTGTTGTTGTATACCTTGATGATATTTTGATTTTCAGCAAAACGAAGGCTGAGCACTTGAGGCATTTAGCTATTGTGATGAGAAGGTTACAGCAGGAGAAGCTGCTGATCAATTTGAAGAAATGTTCAGTCATGTAGACAGAGCTCATTTATTTGGGCTTTGTAATTTCGGCAAATGAATTGAAGATGGATCCTGAGAAGGTTGAAGTAATCAGGAATTGGCCATCGCGGAGGAATGTTTTTGAGGTAAGGAGATTTCATGGTTTAGCTAGTTTCTACAGGAAGTTAATTCGAAATTTCAGTGGAATTAGCGCCGCAATGATGGACACTGTGAAGAAGAGGCATAAAGTTTTTCAATGGACAACAGAGGCTGAAAGGAGCTTCAATCTGTTGAAGCGAAAGATAACAGAGCAGCCGGTGCTAGTGCTGCCTGATTTTCATAAGACCTTCTAGGTGAAGTGTGATGCTAGTGGATATGCTGTTGGAGGGGTCTTGAGTCAGGATGACAGACCTGTTGCATATTTCAGTGAGAAATTGGATGATGCGAAGCTGAAATACTCCATGTATGACAAGGAGTTCTATGCCATCATACATGCATTGAAGAAGTGGAGGCATTACTTGATACCCAAGGAATTCATTTTGTACAGTGATAATCATGCACTGCAGTTCATAAGTCAACAGGAAAAGCTGAATCAGAAGCATGCGAAATGGGTGGAATATATGCAGAATTTCACGTTCGTGATCAAACACATTTCGGGGACTGCTAACAAAGTAGCAGATGCTTTGAGTAAAAAATGCTTACTGCTGCAGGAATTCAGGGTCAAGACCTTGGGTTTTGAAAACCTGAAGGATATGTATGAAGGTGATGATGATTTCGGGGAAGCATACGAAACAACCGAGAACCCATTTCTAAGGGATAGGAGTCCTTGGATTGACTACCTGATCCAGGATGTATTGCTTTTCAAAGGCAATCAACTATGTATTCCAAATTGCTCTATGAGAGAGAATTTGGTAAAGGAGAAGTACGGCGGAGGCTTAGCAGGTCATTTCGGGCATGACAAAACATTCTCCAAGATGAGCGAATCATATTTTTGGCAAGGGATGTGCGCTGATGTCAAACGATTTTTTGACTAGTGCAGGATATGTCAACACATGAAGGGTCGAAAGAAGAACACAGGGTTCTATCAGCCGTTGCCCATACCTGAAAGGCCATGGGAGGCCATTAGCATGGAATTTATTTTGGGATTACCGAGAACACCGAGAGGAGTGGATTCCATCTTTGTGGTGGTGGACAGGTTCTCGAAAATGGCACATTTCATACCGTGTCATAAGACCAGCGATGCGACCCACATCGCGAATTTATTTTTCAAAGAGATTGTGCGATTGCATGGATTGCCGAGAAGCATAGTCTCAGATCGGGATACAAAGTTCATAGGTCATTTCTGGAGGACGCTATGGAAGAAGCTGGGGACTGACTTGGCATTCAGTTCTGCTTACCATCCACAGACCGATGGACAGACCGAGGTGGTCAACAGGAGCCTGGGAGATCTGTTGAGAAGCTTGGTGACGAAGCATCACACCAGTTGGGATCAGATCCTACCACAAGCAGAATTCGCGTACAACGATTTGGCGAATAAGAGTACAGGTAAGAGTCCATTTCAAATTTTGTATGGAACACAACCGAGGGGAGTGTCTGAGCTCAGGGAGCCATAACAGGCTGAGACTAGCAGCACGAGAGCTGAAGAATTAGTTGAGGCGATGCAAGAACTTCACGCAGAGGTGAAGCAGCGACTGCAGAAGGAAAATCAGGAGTATAAGCGCCGAGCCGATCAGAGGAAGAGGCAGCTTCAATTTGAAGTTGGGGACATGGATCTGGCACACTTAAGGAGAGAAAGGTTCCGAAGGGGAACATACAACAAGATCAAGATGAAGAAGATCGGGCCATGCAAAGTCCTGAAGAAGTTCGGGGAGAATGCCTATGAGCTTGAGTTGTCGGATGGCATCGGGATATCTCCGATTTTCAATATTTCGGATTTATACCCCTACAAGGCTGAGGATGCAGGAGCCGGACTTGAGGAACTGATGATCCAGTGGCAAAAACAATTACCAGTTGCACAAAAACCTCAGATGGAGTGCATACTGGATAAAAGAGTAGGCAAAAAGACCAGGAGAAAGCAGTATTTTGAATACCTGGTGAAGTGGAAGAACCACCGAATGGAGGATGCAAGATGGGAGACAAAGGCGGTGATCCAGAAACATGGGCACACGATACAGGAGCTCATGGACAGGAGCCCATGAATTCTTTTGAGTCGAGGAGTATGATGCAGGAGCATCCACACCTCATCAAGCGAGCCAGCGCGTGGATAAAGAAATACAGCTGGGCAGTGCCGGCACATATGTTTTTGAAATACTTTGGAAAGTTGTTGCATCGTCATTTGAATGAAGACATTCATATCAAAGCACACTTGTACATTGTAACGGACCTTGAGCAGATAAGCTCTCGTCCTTAGGTAGTTGAGGCACTTATTAGATTTAGTGCAGGTAGATAAGATAATTAAGTCTAGATTAGACAATTTTGCTTTCGAGAGGGAAAATGGAATATAGGCACCCTCCTTTGTATTATTGTATTCATTCAGATTAGCATTTGAAGCAGCATTAGCATTAAGGAGCAAGAAGAGCAGAGCATAGAACTTGTGAAGAAATCCCCATGTATAGAGATTGAATTAATAGGAAAGCTTTGATTCAATTCCATGGCTGTGATTATTCTCTGTGTGTTGTTGATATTATGTTGTTGCATACTTGCTTCTTGTTATGCCTTCATTGTATATGCTGCATATGTAATTTCATGGCAGATTAGAAATCTGGGAGAGAGGCGAGAATAGGTTTCAGAGTGTTTCTCTGTTCGAGCCAGGAGATTCCTGCATAGAGTGCAGTTGAATTCCTCCGCATAGAGTGCGTGAGGGGATCTACAGTTAAACTCTTATTCTCCATCTATTGGAATTGTGTTGGGTTATTCGAATCATGAAGGCAAAGTGCAGGTCGAATTAAAGTCTCAATATTGATTCTGAGCTAAGGGAGTGAAGATCTCTGTTGCAGGCGAGTGCACGGGACTTGAAGGATTCAACAGTTCAAGGACTGTTGGAGTTATGTGGAGGAAGATGAGGGTAAAGTCTCTGAAGGGTCAGAGTTGATAAAGCTCAGGGGGAACGGTTCCTTGCAAACATTATGGAACAGGTTCCGGAGGAATTCCTTTAGAGGAAGAGAATCGACGACTTGAGATCGTCGTGGAGAATTGCGAGATCCCGCAGACTGTCAAATTTTGGAGGAGTGCGAGAGGTTTAACTCACGGGTGCATGAAGGGCTCCATTCATTATCACATATTGGCATATCGGGGTTGGCGAGTGCAAGGGTTGCATGCACGTTGAAATCGCGAGTCGCGATTTCCCGAGTCAACCGGAGTCGTTGATCTCTACAGTATGGGTGGCACGAGATCTCGCGGAATCGGGTCTCGACACTTCGGCGTTTTCAAAGTCGAAAGGAACACAGAGAAACAATGAAGTCCCGAGTCACGACGGGTCCCATAGAACAGTGTGGAGCGCTAGCACGTGGCGTCGCACCTCGACACTCTGGGTTTTGAAAATCAGGTTGTTGGCATCGCGAGGGGCGATATCCCGAGCCATTGACCTTTGACCATCGGGACTCAAGAATTGAAGAGTCGATGTCGTGAGCGTCGAACTCGCGAACACGCGAGTTCCGATTTCCCGATATTGTGAAGGGGGAATTGCAGATAGAGGCACCTGTGGGTAAGGAACTCCCAAGAGGAGTTGGAGGAGCGTGGACTCTTCGGGCCTGTGAGAGAGGAAGAAGGTCCTGGTGGACGCAGTTGCCGACGAGGGCAGCTTGCATCACAAAAAGAGCTCAAAAGCTGATTTTTATCGCCAATCCATTCCTCATTCCTTTAACAAGGAATACCTTGTACTTGCCTATGATATTTCCCATGATATCTTAGTCCATGGAAAGTTTGAATCCCTTTATCATGGCCCTTTTATCGTTAAGAATAGCCTCACAAAGGGGACCTTCATCCTTGTCCACCCCGAAATAGTCCTCCTCAAATACCCTATCAACGAGTTATACTTGAAGAGGTTTTACCCTTAAGTATACATTCTACTTCAGACTGCCTTCGTCTGCATATTTTTCTTTTGTAAAAAATTTCATAGATTTTTTAAATGTTTTTACACACACATCAAAATTTTCACATTTTTTATCACTTTCCATTTTTTATTTACCAGATGAATCATTCATCATCATATCACATCAATGTTTTCGATAAACTCAGAATATTTCTTAGGTAGCTTGGGCCATTTATTCACCTTCTCATACATTGCTTCACTCTAGGGGTGTGTGCCTAGGTCCAACTACAAATAACCAAGAAGAATATGTTTTCATAATTAGCCTTTGGCTTATGTCATTTTCCTTCACATTCATAACTTTAGTGTAGTCTTGGATTCCCATATTGTCATCCTATAGTTGAACAATTTCTACCATGTTCACGACCCTTGATTGTTTATAAAATACCTACAATTTAGACTTTTGTCATTGAATTTTGAAACCAATACATTCAGACATATTCCTAAAAGTGAGAACCAAATTGTAGACCACATTGCAAATGAAATTCTAGACTGAAATTTGTCATGATAATCAAACATTGTTTATCATGAGTAATCTATTTATCCACATGTATATATTTTTTAATAATAACATCAAAAGAATGTACAATAAATCCATATAGGAACATAAGCACATCATCAGAAATACCATTTCACATCATTCAATTACACCATCATGAGTCGTCAAAATGAATCCTTGTGTGTGTGTGTGTGTACAGTTTAAAAAATGGGGTACATCAATACAAATGGGTCAGCCCTCACTATGGTCGTGCTTGTCTATCATATACAAAATGGGTGAATTTCCCCTATACATTTTATATATAAAAAAATTGGTCCTCGTCCATATACATAGACAAATACAAAAATAAGTCATTTCACGTACATCACAAATCATCCACACCTTAGGGGGGACAAGCTCTGGGATCCCCAGGTGGGGGATCCCATCCATCCAGAGGCTTCTCACTAGCCAAATGCCTCATCCTTATAAGGGTTATCGCACCTGCCAATGTATATCATTCCCCTAATGTGTGCCACTCAAGTTCGAGTCCTATGCAAACCTCCATCATATCATCCTCCTACAATTTAATTCACCTAGCCTCCTACACTCCATAGAGTTCCTAATCAAATAAATGACGCATATATTCTAGTTTATCTTGGAGCCTCACCTCTCTCTCCAATGCTCCCCCACCTACTAGATATTCATGTGGCTACTGAGAGGGTCCAACTTCTACATCCTCATGACCCCAATGCCACCAAAATATGATAGGATCCTCTCGAACTACAATGATCATTTCCCTCACCTATGTCGAAATATCTCTCTCCACAAGGGCCTCTCAACTTCATGTTCCAACATTTGCAATCACAAAAAAAATTACCCATAAATAATGTGTCAAATAATAAAAAACCATTAGCAAATCATCAAAAACCAATAACATGCATAATCACAAATAACACTCACCTCGTCAGTCCCAATCCTGTCCTGGTCAAAGGACCATATCATGATCATTATGGTAATCCATACTAGCAAATGGATACTCTAGAATGATGTGTGGGATCTACCTATGGATCCCTCAATACTCCAATGTAAATAATCTCCCCATTTCCTCGCCACCCTCCCAGATCAACTTCTCCCCCCACCATCTCATCTGCAGTTCAGTAGGTCAAGCCATCGCTATGATAATATGAGATGTAATAAAACCACCTAATCAAAGAAAACTAACATAAAATAGATCCAAAGGAAAAATTTCCCTCCATCCTTCACACACACCATGTCAGCTGAGAAAAAATATCCTCCCTCATCATGAAGGCCTATGCATAGTGACGACCATGGAGCACATACTCCAAAATCCTCATCTAGGCATCATAATACTTTGGGTACCCAAGTATCCATAGATCCTAACCACCATGGTAGTCACCACCTGTGCAATCAACTCCCATATCTGAGACATCTAGATAGACCTCCTGTAATGGTGTCATTATTGGTGTAATACCAATCCATCAACACTTCCATGGTCATCCCCCCGTCCATGCAGGGGATAAACTCATGGACCTCTCCATAAATAGAGAGTCCCATAAAAAAATAGATGTCAGCCTCCACTGACATATCCACCATATTCCTTCAAAACTCAAAGGCATAATGATGAGACCTCCACATAAGCACCAAGATGTGCAAAATCTCCTTCTAGGAGCGCAACGACATGCACTAAAGAAATTTGAGAAGGCCATAATCAGCCATCTCAAATATCACCACTAGATCCTCTATCACAACCAAATAGAGGGCCACAAAATTCCTCTCATGCCAACAAATGAGTATGGTACCGGCTCACACTGTCGATATCTACACATACCAAGGGTTAGTTAGTCATTAAACATACAAAAAATCCACAATTTTTCACCTCTTGTGCAAATAATGGTTGTGCAACTATTTTTTGAATAGTCATGTAGATAATGGTTGCACAACTATTTCTTTCACAGTCTCATGATCAACGCATCTCTTCACCAAAATTAACCTAACTGCATTGACCATTGTGACTATTTCAATAACAATCACATTGACGAGTGTGATTGTTCGAATAAGAGTTACATTGATTAGAAAAGACACTCATCCTCCAATCATGCCAACCTCATCATGATTATGTGGCCCTTATCCATGTTGTATGGTGTGAGTGACCAAAAACAGACGTGAAAATGTGTGTGGGTATTTTCGATCACCCATGTGAATTATACGATCAACCTAAAAAAGGGGTTGTATGGCCGAGTGTACCCTCCTAACTAAAACATTAAATGCAACAAAAAAAAGAGGGAGTCAAGACCCCTTACCTGGCTCTCGAATTGGTCGAATTCAGTCTCTGGTGTGCACACAAGTCACACTCAAAACTTGTGGGATCCATTGGAATATGTTCATCCATGTCATACAAGTACAAATGAGGTAGTGTGGAAAGCCCCACATCCATTATGTTTGGCTCAACACCATGTTCCTTAAGCCTATATGGGAGATCAAAATCTATGTTTTTCAAACCGTTTGCACTGTCGCGATCACCATCTTTCATTCTAGATGATGATATCATTTGTTCAGTTTTTTAGACACTTTTCCCGATACCCTCTGTATTGACACCTAGGTCACATGTATATTTTCTCATTGTCATTTTGATTTTTTCCAATTCTCATATCATATTCTTTCCTCTCATGTATTTTTCACTTCGAGTATTTGGTTTTATATGTGCAAGTCCTTGTAGATAGGTTTACATCACCCTACTTCATGGCCATTCCATGTCCCCTTAGGGTATATACTTCTTCAAATTGACATGTATTCACTCCCTTTGAGTCAATTCCATTTATGATGCAGAGAGAATCCACCCCCTGCCCATCAGAGCATATACACAGTGGATTTCAAGTACTCTTACCCAATATTGGGAATGCAATTATGCCAAAACTACTTGTGCAACATGCATCCACATATATTTCTCCACATTGATCCATGCTACAACCGCTTGGGTTTCACATTGGGCATTGTCTTCTCTTCTACCACACTGGAAAAACAAAATTATGCACTGAACATCTACATAAATTCTCCAATATGAAATCAAGGGTTAGTTCTCAACCCAAGGGATCATCCTCCCTCCTTCACAAACTTCTCACATCTAAAAATCCCTCTTTCTTGCTATCAGAAACCTCTATGCCCATGCAACAAGAGTGCTCATCCTCGTTGGCATCATTCAATGAGATCTCAATAGAGATGTTCCACAATAATGAAACCATATTTTCATTACACCAAAAATTAAATCATTCATTCACACCCATCTACAAATAACCATGAGTCCACCGCACGATCTTTCCCAGACCCGTGCCCACCTATAGATGATCACAATTCCAAACATCCTCCATAGACACATATATCATTTATATGTTTTTAATCAATCAAGCAATAGAAATATAATCCACATCCATCCATACAAATAACATATCCATATAATAAAACACAGACTCATCCAAACATATGCATCAAGATTCAATATGGAAACCTAATTTCCTTTTATTCATTGAGAACAAAATACAATACAATACACTAGCTCCAAGGCCGCATATGTGAGCTTACAAAAACTGTTGGATCATTGGGTCAAAGGCCATGGAAATATCAACCATTATCCCTTCCTTCCTCATGATATCTCTCTTTCATGTTGCTCTAAAATATATATTATGTAAGATACCTGTGATCTTTATCAATGCTATGTTTATTCACCTTCAAAATCTATTTACCTTTAGCTTCCCACGAGTTTCTCATTCCTGTATGTCTTCCTCTTATTTTTTATAACACTTCACATTCCTCAACACATCCTCTTCTATTGCAATGTTTCACCTTCTCCTGAGTTTTCTTTATGAGCACATGGTCAATATTCCCTTCACTCCACATCTCCTCTCACGCCTTTATCCTTTTTCCATGATGTAGCAACACACCAATGCTAAGAAAGCATCCATTTCTCCAGCAAGGCATCCATCTTACTGCACTTCCATAAGATGTGATCTATCATGTTCTACAACACATTCTCACAACTCTCCTACAATATCTTCCCACAACTGTCCTACAACATCTTCTGACATAAATGTCTCATAGATCTCCTACAACATCTTCCCATAGAAATTTCCTATAGCAACACTCTCATTTTATTGTAAACAGAAACTGCATCATAATTATGATCTACAACAATGTTGTCACTTTCTACAATATGTCATGTTCCCACATCATTGTTACTATCCGAAGGCATTGTCATTATCCCACAACATTTTTATTGTCCCACAACACTGCCATTGTTTCAAAATACTACCACTGTTTTGTATCAGTTTCACAACATATCTTCTTTTCTACAACACTTTCATAGTATACCTTCTACAACAAGATTACATATCTTATCTTCACCTAGTCAACCCTAGGATGACTTTGATTCTCTTGCATCAAACTCATTAGGTTTAACAAATCATTCCCTCATGTTTATGAAGTAAATTATTCATACCTTCATCTCCCCAATGCAACTTTCATCACTATTGCACTCGAAACTCTACATTCCTCCATTGTTGTACATTCAAATCCACAAGGAATACAAAACATATCCTCCTGCAGCATTTTCTTTCAAATAGTTGTTTTTATCCTCATGTCCATTGTTTCATATCCATATGTAGCAACAAAACAATACTCTTATCATGGAAATCTAGAATTTTTGTCTCATTCCTATTGCAACTCACCTTCTAGTGCTACTACCATATATGTATCTCTTTCTTCATCATCTCAAGAACTGGTCAGGTTCTCCTTAGCCATGTATCACCTGCACAACTCGATCTGAGTCATGTCCCATCTAGGACATCTTCACTACTCTTTTTCATATAGTGTACAAAGTTCCTTCAGTGCATCCTATCACTCATTCTCAAAGCCACACAACATGGATTCACATGCTCACATGTTACACCTCTATTGACTCAATCAAAAACCACACAAAAACCACCTCGGTCTATTATTTTATCGACGTAATAAATATCTTCTCAAATTATAAAAGACATACCTTCAAGAGCCTTCCTCTTCATGCATCACCTTCACACTCTATTCTCAACAATCTTTAATCCTTCTCACATTGTTCTGCAAAATGTCTTCTTCCTCAAAAGATTTGAAATATTTTATCTTCCTCTGACATCAACATATTTAGCAACTTCCTCATCTTTAGGATTGTAAGTTGATCCATCTTCAATTCAACAGCTTCACTCATGCTTCCTCTTAGGTCACTTATATTCACAACATCATCTTCTACTTGAGCATTCTCTTCAGACATCTTCATCATCTACAACCTATTTGAATTTCCATTGATGTAATATTTGCAAAAACCTTTTATTTTTGTTGCATATTCTTCCTAGACAAGAACATTCTCTTTATCTGCAACTGCAATCTTCCTTATTCCTACAAAGAAGGAAATAACATATTAAGGGGAAAAAATAAATCCATCTTCACTCCCTACTTTTCTTCACCACATTTGACAAACATAACACATGTGTCTTTATCTTCCACTGCTATCATTTCTACATCTCTGTTCATTCTCAACTTTTTTGGATTCAGGTCCATTCTAAGACCTCTAGCCACCATCGAGAAAAAATACATTCCCACTACTACCAGCATGTTCCTTGGAACATATGAACCTAATTTCAAGCCTAATAAATATTTCGACTTTATTTTCTCTTGGAACCTACTCCTATGGTCAAACAACTTCAAACCACACGCTCTCTCATCTCTAGTGACTATGCTTTCACCTCAAGATCACAAAAATGGGTAATTGACACCACAACTACAATATCATTCGATCATGAATCATCTCATGACCCATGCTATCTATTCCATATCAAGATAAAAATTATGGATAATTTCCACCACAATTGACATCTCCTTCAATCATGAAACTATTTCACGACCCATGTTGCCTCTTTCATTTCAAGATAATAGTCATGGATAAATGACACCACAACTACCATCTATCTCTAGCAGAAAATTATCTCAGATTCCATCTTCCATCTCACTAACAATATTTTGGACTTTACTTCATGTAGTTTTCCATTCTTGGCTATCTTCATCTGCTTGTAGTTTCAATATTTTCCCTTTAACAACTTCACTTCGGCATCTGGTCCTTTATCTTTTGCATCTTATTTTCCTATGCATTCTTCAATCTGTTATCACTTTGTCATCTTCAGTTCTTATATATCTTGGTTCCTACACCTCCTCAACCTACTCATCTTCATGGATAAATCCTTGATATTTATCTCATATCCCTCAACCAGACTGCCATTCATAGGCCTTTTCTCTATCACTACCTCCCACCATTATTCTCCCAACAAACACAAGATAAAACAAAATTATCTCAAGTCTTCTCTTACTTCCACGGTTACATATGAACACAAATGGAAAACAAAATCCTTATGAGCATAAAAGATATATCGTACTCTTTCAAGTTCTTTCATTCGAGAGTTGTATGTAACTTGGTCATATTGCATATATTATTCCATACCAGAGTTGTAGCTAGCTCTGATACCTTTTTGGATTCTTCCATCCAATAGTTGAACCTTTCTATGATAACACCAGATGCAGAGAGAGACCACCCCCTACACGTTAGAGTACATACACAGTGGATATTTATTTCTCATGCACAAGATGGGGAATACAGTTGGTTCAAAATTTCTGCTGCACATTGTAACCATAGAAATTTCTCCACATCGATCCATGCTAAAACCACTAGGGTTGCACATTAGGTGTTGTCTTTTCTTTTGCTACACTGGAAAAGAACAGGTTTGCACTAAACATCTACATATATTCTCCAATATGAAATCAATGGTTAGTTCTCAACCCAAAGGATCATCCTCCCTCCTTTATAGACTTCTCACATCTTGTAGACCCTATTTCTTTCTCTCAGAAACCTATATGATGATACAATAAGAGCACTCATCCTCATTGGAATCATTCAATGAGATCTCAAATAACAATATTCTACAACAATGCAACCACATTCGCATTACACAACAAAGTAAATCATTCATTTTCACCCATCTACAAAGAACCATGAGTCCACCAAATGGTCTTTCTCAGACCCACGCCCACCAGCAGATGATAAAAATTCCAAGCATTCTCCATAGATACATATATAATTCATATGTCTGTAATCAATCAAGCAATATAAATATAATCTACATCCATGCGTACAAATAACACAACCATATAATAACACATAGAATCATCTAGACATACGCATCAAGATTCAATATGGAAACCTAATTTATTTTTATTCATTGAGGATTAAATATAATACAATACACCAGCTCCAAGGCCGCATATGTGAGATTAAAAAACTCATTGGATTTCTATGCCAAAGGCCATGGTAATATCAACCAGTATCCATTCTTTCCTCATGATATCTCTCTTGCACATTGCTCTACAAGATTCTACCTCTGCGTTTTCTTGATACTTTGTTTATTTACCTTATTTACCTTCAGAAGTTGTTTTCCTTTGGCTTCCCATGATATTCTCATGGCTGTATGTATTTCTCTTTATACATGTGGCGCTTCACCTTCCTAATCATGTCCTCTTCTACTGCAATGGTTCACCTTCTCCAAAGTTTTCTTTATGAGCACGTAGTCAATATTCCCTTGACCCCACATCTCCTCTCACTCATTTTCCCTGTGTCCATGTTGCAACAATGTGCCAATCCTAAGAACACGTCCATTACTCCAGCAAGGAGTCCATCCTGCTCCACTACCATAACCTGTGATCCATCACATTCTGCAGCACATTCCCACAACTCTCCTACAACATATTCCTGCAACAATTTTCTGCATCTCTCGTAGAGTATCTTCCCGCAAAAACTTCCCGCGTCTCTCCTACAACATCTTCCAATAGAAACTTCCTGTAGCATCACTCCCATTCTGTTGGGTTTCCACAATCCACAACATCATTATGATATGAAACAATTATGTCACTTTTTGTTGTCTATCATATTCTCGCAACACTACTATTTTCCCACAACACTATCATTATCCCACGACACTATTATTGTCCCACATAATTGTCATCATCCCACAACACTGTCATTATCCCACGACACTATTATAGTCCCACATAATTGTCATTATCCCACAACACTGCCACTATTTTGTGGCTTCCGCATCACTACCATTGTTTTGCAACACTTCCACAACATATCTTCTGCATCAAGATTTTGTAGATTGTCTTCACCTAGTCATCCCCAATATCATTTCAATGCTCCTGCATCAGTTTAACATTTTTTTCCCTCTCCATATGTATCTAGCATCACATTGCCTAGTATCACAACAACTTCACCCCATTCCACTTGCAAGTAAATTTTTGTTTTCCAGTAGCTTTTCACCTACATGAGATGTCTCAAAATTTAATCTCCCTTATAAAACTAACTCCCATGTTTTTTTTCCCCATAACATGGGAGTCCAAGTAGTTAACACTTTTGAGGAAGAACTTCATACTTCTTCTCATCACATTACTACCTACTGCACCTACAGACTCCTAGATTTTCACAAGTTTTTGGTTGTTTCTGCTAGATTCACTTCCACATTTTCATTGGCCCCTCATTTTCCCCAATATTAGTTAACCATTTTCATTCCAAATCATCATTATCCCATCCCTATAGAGTCTCGACCTTGAGGGGGGGGGGGGGCACCCCCATTTGTTCTCACTAGTCTCACCTCACCAAGTCGAGTCGCTTGTTCACTAGGGAACATGTCTTTGTGTTTGCACATTCAACCCAATTATTTTTTCATTTATTTGGTAATTGTACAAAGCACCTTTGATTTATAATAAAAAATTATAATTAGGAAATCACACCCGATGGCACCAATTTTTTCCTGGTAGAAGCCCTAGTCGCCCTTGGTCGGAGCATTCACAGTTAACAACCATGTATGCATAAACCCATCTTATGGGACAAACCTCAAGTATATTATCACCCTTCATTATGATCCCCTAGTTTTACCCATACCCACCAACTTGTTGGGTATGTGTTATATTATATGCATGTGTGGGGGGGGTGCATCAAATTTGACAACAATGTTTGACGATTTTTTCTATTTTAGCATTTTTTTGTTATTTTTAGTAGTTTTCTAAATTAATCCTAGATTAAGGGATTAGGGTTTTGGTAGCTACAAAATACCTAAAATATTGTATATATTGTATCCTGAATGGTGAAATTAATACAATCAAGAGTTGAGAGGTTTTCCACCAAGGCTGGTTTTCTCTCGGTTAAGTGTTTCCAACATAAATCTCTATGTACTATTTGTATGAGCCATTGATTAATTTGTACTTGAATTAATAATCTATATGCATTGCTTTAATTCACATGTTTAAAACTTACATGTGGTATCAGAGATAATTTTTTTCTTCAGGGGGACTCCTTTGTTTCTAAGGTTTTGGCTCGGTCTTGATAGATCAAGTTTATCTTGGGTCTATGATAAACCTGGGTTCAGTGGGAGCTTTGCAGTGGTTATTTGTGCACTGAAATTAAATGGTGATCAGTTCTAGAATCAAGATTGAGAAGTTTAACGGTCAAAACCTTGAGATATGGAAGCTCAATATGGAGGACCTTCTTGTAGAAAAACAATGATGGATCATTGTAGATCCTAGTACACAACCTACCAGTACACAATATATTGGTACACAAACTACTAGTAATCAATCTATTGGTATGTCAAAAGAATATTGGGAGAAGCTGCATAGAAGAGAAAGGAGTATGATTCAACTCTTCCTAGCAGATTTGGTGTTATTGAATGTGTCGGTAGAATATACATCCAAGGAACTATGGGAAAATTTGGGGAATTCATATCAGTCAAAGTCCTTGGAAAAAAAGTTGTTTCTTCAAAACAATTTGTATCATCTTACGATGGAATATGGAGATTCTGTGATAGAGCATCTAAATTCCTTCAATGCTATGGTTAGTCAACTTGTCTTTGTTAATATTACGATTGCATAAGAAGATGAGTGTATTACTTTGTTATGTTCTTTTCCAGACTCCTTGGATAATATGGTTGTATAAATTGGTGGTACAACTCAATATACATTGAAGTATGAGGAAGTAGTTGCATCCTTGGTATCATAAGAGATGAGGTGGAATAACATGGATAGTCATAGCACAAATGCTTTATCTGTAAGAGGCCATCCCCAAGATAGGAATAAAAATAAGTATTTAGGTGGGAGGGGAGATGTAAATATAAAGTTATATCTAAATCCCCGGGAAAATATTTGAGGAAATGTTGGAAATGTGGTAAAGTCGAGCATTATAAGAAAGATTGCAAGTCTATGAATGTTGATAAATCAAAAGTATTTGTTGATGCATATTCCATAGAAGAAGGAGTTGATGTTTACCTGGCATCTACAGGTACACATGTAGATCGTGATGTATCATTGATCGAATCATGTGTGTCCTTTCATATGACTCCTCACAGGGAGTCGTTCTGTGAATATGAAAAGTATGTAGGTAGCGATGTCTTCCTAGGAGATGACTCGACATCATAATCATGGGAAGTGGAAGAGTTAAGTTGGTGTTGAAATATGGAAGGATAAGAACTCTCCCTAGAGTTCTACACATTCCATATATATCCAGGAGCCTAATATCTGTAAGTAATTTGTATGATGCAGGTGTGGATACTTTATTGGGTAAGGGAGATTGCAATATGGTACGGGGAGAAATGGTGTTGATGAGGGGATTTTGGTGTGTAACTTTGTACAAGTTATTGGGAAGAACTTATACTAATGGGTGTAACAGTTCTATTTTCCCTGAGCATAGAAATAAATAATACATGATCCATATCCCTAGAAAGAAGACCATATTACAGCGTTAAAGTGATCTGGATTATTTTGAGGACGAAATGAGAGCGGAGATATAACAAAGAAATATATAGAGATATTGCAAGAGATACAATCATATAATAGATATATATCATAGATATAACCATAAACACAGAGATACAATAATACACAATTCTATTAATGAGCGAAATGTACAAAACTGTAGAAATAAAAAGTCAAAGACTCGCTAGAATGGTGGGAGATTATCTCTGAGGAGAGATGTGACGGCTAATCATATTCACAAGAAGATATTTTTTATAATGAGGCTCCAAAGGAATTTTTAACATCAGTAAAATCCAAACCCTAACCCCAGAAGATGAAAGGCCAACAATTTTGTGGACCCAGTTTTGGGTAGTTTTGTGTATCAACTTCCCAGGGGTGTAACTTTGGCATGTGATCTATGTTTGGGGCGCATGATAGCTTGTTGGAAAGGTATTCTCGAGGAGATTCATTTTGGGGGATCAATCGAAATCCTTTAGTTATTATTGAGGTGTTTGATTCCGAAAAATACTTCATTTAGGCCCTCAAAATGGCCTTGGAAGTTTAGGAATGGAAAAACTGCTAAAAACAAAAATTCTAGATGATTTTTTTGAGCCAATTATAATAGATGGCCGGTGGACACCGATATCCACCTAGATCAATCCTCCCTCGTTAGGAATAAATGGTCTCAATTGCGTTGAGTATCTTGGGGAGAGGGAAAAATGTTTGTTGAATCTACATCTTGATGAGTTGCTTTCCTTGCTGGAGAAGTTATGTTTCTTAGCTTGTTGAAGGTTGTCACGAAGTTGTGACTGGAAGGGTTGGACCTTTTTAACCATTCTGGCTACATGAGATGATTGTGTGTAGAAGGAACCATTGTTCTTTGCTTCAATCTTGTCGACCTACTTACGTTGGACAGAAGGTGCTTGGACTGAGGCTACAGTGGTTGCAATGTTCTTTTGTTCACCTTTTGAATAGACTGTGAAGAATTTGAATTTTGTAGTATGAGATACTACCTTGTGACACTATTTAGGTGGGACAGTAGTTGGAGCTACCTCTAGTATCCTGTAGAGATGACCCCCTAGAGTAGTAATGAAACTACGAGGTCAAGACTCATAAATAGCATGGTGGTTCCACATATATGTTTGTCCCAATAGAACATCATAGAATTCCAATGGAGAAACATCACATAATACCTCATCCTTGAAGGGCCTAGAGTAACAATGACATTACGGGGTAGAGACTCATAAATAGCATGGTTCTTTAATATATATATGGTTGGCCCAATAGAAAAACACATATATCCAATAGGGAAAAATCACATAATTGATCAATGTGGATATCGGTGGCCACCCACCTTTCCAACTGTCTCAAAATAGTCCTCTGGCAATTTACTATTTTTAGCATCTTTTCGGTTCCTAAACTTCTGGGGCCATTTTGAGGGCCTAAATGAAGATTTTTTAGGATCAAGCACCTCAATGATAGTCTAAGGCTCTTATTTATCCTCCAAAATGAATCTCCTCAATGATACCTTTCCAATGAGCTACTGTGTGCCCTAAATGGAGATTGTATGCCAAAGTTACGCCCCTGGGAAGTTGATACACCAAACTACCCAAAACAGGGTCCACAAAACTGTTGGATTTCATCTTTCAGGGTTAGGGTTTTGGATTTTCTTTATGTTAAAAAATTATTTGGATCCTAATTGTAACAATCCTCTGCTTGTGAATGTGAATAGCCATCGCATCTCTTCTCGGAGATAATCTTCCACCATTCTAGTGAGTATTTCACTCTATATTTCTACAATTTTGTACATTTCACTCATTAATAGAAATTATGTATTGTTGTATATATGTGTTTATGGTTATATTTCTAATATATATCTATTATATTATTGGATCTCTTGCAATATATTTGTATATTTATGTGTTATATCTTCTCTCTCATTTCGTGCTCAAAATAATCTAGATCAATAAACTTCATTTAGGCCCTGAAAATGGCCCCGGAAGTTTAGGAACTGAAAAATTGCTAAAAACAGTAAATTGCTAGAGGATTGTTTTGAGACAGTTGGAATAGGTGGGTGGCCATCGATATCCACCTGGATCACAAAGACTAGGAAAAATTGGAGAAAAGGACCTTTGAACACTACACGATAAAGGTATGGTTGAAGGTATGTCTAATTGCACCCTGGATTTTGATTTCTGTGAACATTGCATATATGGTCAACAAAATCAAGTAAGATTCCCATCTAGTGCTACAAGAGAAAAGGGGATCTTAGAGTTAATACACAGTGATGTGTTTGGACCTATACATGTTCCATCACTAGGTAAATATGTGTATTATGTTTCATTCATAGATGATTTTTCAAGGAACATGTGGATTTATTTTCTTAGTAAGAAATATAAGGTATTTGATAAATTTAAAGTGTAATGCTCTAGTAGAAAATAAGACAAAGAAGAAAATAAAGGTGTTGAGGACATATAATGGTGGAAGATTTTGTGGGAATGAATTTGAATATTTCTATAAGAAATATGTTATATCAAGGTAGAAGACTACTCCATACACCTCTCAATAGAACAGGGTTGCAAAAAGGATGAATAGGATGTTGATGGAAATCGCAAGGAGCATGCTCAGTGGTGTCGGGTTAGTATAGGAATTCTAGGTAGAGGCAGTGGGTATTGCATGTTACCTAGTAAATGGATATCGCTCATCAGTGTTGGTGGACAAAAATATGCATGAGGTATAGAATGGTAAGAAACCCTCTCTTGAACATATCAGAGTATTTGGTTGTGATCCTTATGTACATGTTCTAAAGGAAAATATGAGTAATCTAGATAATAAAGTTGAATAATGTATCTTTATTGGTTATAATGATGGTATGAAAGGTTATAAGATTTTGAACCCATAAACTAAGAACACTATTTACAATAAAGATGTTGTTTTTAGAGAGGTTAAATATATTCCCTAACAGGAATTCCTACCGAGGAAAGAAGAACCTGAGAAAATATAGTTCAAGTTGGATGATGCAAAATCTGAATCAACGAAGGAAGATGAATTAGAAGAAGAAAAACCTTATACTCTAGTATTGAGGAGATCAATGATGGAAAGAAGGCAACCGGAAAGGTATAGTCCACCTAATTTTCATGATAATTTTGATTTATCTATTACTGATGGTGATCCCAAAATTGTCAAGGAAGAAGTGAATTCAAGGGATAGTAAACTTTGGAAGAAGGCCACAGTTGAAGAGATGGATTCATTGGATAAGAATGAGGCATGGAATCTAGTAGAGTTTCCAACTAGAATAAATTCAATTGGCAGAAAATGGGTGTTTAAGAAGTTAAATTCAGAAGGTAGAGTGGAGAAATTTTATTCCTAGGTAGGGGGAATTGACTTTGGTGAAATTTTTTCTCCTGTTGCCAAGTTAACTTCTATTATATTTCTTTTATATGTTGTTGTTTCTTTTGATTTTTAAGTAGAATAGATGGATGTGAAGACAACATTCCTACATGGGGATATAGAAGAAGAAATCTACATGATTCAGCCATAAGTCTTTACAATGAAGGGAAAGAAAGAGTTGGTATGTAAGCCAAATAAGTCACTATATGGTTTGAAGTAATCACCTAGGATGTGCTACCAAAATTTTGACACATACATCCTTGGATTGGGATTTGTAATAAGAAATGTTAATCATTGTGTATATTCCAAGTAGGTTGGTAATCACTTCATTTATGAAATGTTGTATGTTGATGACATATTGTTGGTAGGAAATAGCATGGATGTTATCAAGGAGGTGAAATCGCAACTATCCTCTAAATTTGACATGAAGGATGTTGGTGTTGCTAACTTCATTCTATGAATGGAGATTAAAAGAGATCATGCAAACAGGAAAATCTGGTTGAATTAGAGAAAATATGTTGAGACGATATTGTAGAGGTTTAATATGAAGGAAAGTAAACTGGTCAAGGTTCATATTCTTGTATGTGTAAAGTTCTCTGCAAATCAATGTGCTAAGACATAGGAAGTGGAAGAGGACATATCCCATGTTCCATATGCTATTGTAGTTGGCAGTTTGATGTATGAAATAGTCTATACTAGACTAGACATTGCACATGCAGTGGGAGTTTTGAGCAGATATATGTCAAAACTAGGGAAGGAGCATTGTACAACATTAAAAAGGGTTTTTAGGTATTTGCATCGAACTTCTAGTTATGGATTGTGCTACCAAGGAAGACTAGGATTAGACAGAGTGTTGGACATACATGGGTTTGTTGACACAGACAAGGCTAGAGATATGGATCGCAAAATATCTTCAAGTGGGTATGTGTTTAACCAATTTGGAGGAGCAATCAATTGGATTAGAAAAAGAAATGTTGTAGTGGCACTCTCAACTATAGAAGTTGAATACATGGAAGCCACTCGTGAAAGAAAGGAAGAATTATGGTTACAAAATTTTTTTTTAGGTAATGGGTTGGTACAATAAGCAGTAACGTTAGATTGTGATAGTCAGAGTGAAATATTTTTGGCAAAGAACCCATCGTATCATTCAAAGACAAATCATATTGATGTTCAGTATCACTTTCTGAGAGACATTGTTGAAGCTAAGAAGGTGTTGTTGGATAAGGTTGACACATTGAAGAATATTTCAGATTCATTGACAAAGTATGTGAGCATCGAGAAGTTCTCCTAGTGTAGAGAAACAATTGGAATTGTTTCCCTAGATTGTTGGCTATAGAATCATTTGACCCCTGTATGAAAATAAAACAACAAGTGGGAGAATGTTGGGTATATAGTGTTTGATGATCCCACCGCCTGTCACTCTTAGTGGGCCTGTGCTTTGGGAATTTCCAAAGGGGGGGGGGGGTCCAAGGGGGGGCAGGATTTCCCCCCTAGGTATGTAAAGTATTTGGGTCAGTTCCCCGAATTGTTTTCTGGGTAGCATTTTTTGTTATTTTAGCATTTTTCACTATTTTTAGTGTTTTTCTAAATTAATCCTGGATTCAGGGATTAGGGTTTTGGTGACTTTGGAATACCTAAAATATTGTATATATTGTATTGTGAATGGTGAAATTAATATAATGAAGAGTTGAGAGGTGCAACACCAAGGAAGGTTGGTTTTCTTCCAATTAAGGGTTTCCAACATAAATATTTGTGTACTATGTGTATGAGCCATTGATTAATTTCTATTTTTATTAAGAATATGTATGCATTTCCTTACTTCATAGGTTTAAAACTTAAAAAACTCTCAGCAGCCTCGTCACCCTCAATTACAATTTGACAATACCTTTCCTATATCGGATTGTCCCCCTGACTTCAAATCACTTTTTGTCCAGTTGAATATTTGACTTTCGTCACTTACTCTCTGACTAAGGGAAGTCTTGAGTCCCATTTATCATCAACCTCATCCATATTTATCAACCATGCATCACTCTTGACAAATCAGTAACTGGTACCATATTTATGAGTTGATTTCAAGGTGCTCTTTTCCCTTTGCAATCACAAGTCCATTCTTGTCAACCTCAACACCATTTTTGTAATGTCCCTTTCCAAATAGGAGCTCCAAAAGAGGAGGCTTAATGGTCTAAACCACCCCATTAGACTATAGCCAGGGCCAAAGAGGGGTAAACAGAGTTACTAGAGGTCACTCTAGTCACAGGTGTTATATTCAAAAAGTGACATTGAGCTAGAAAGGGTTAAAAGTGCTTTTAAGTCATTATTAGCTAAAAATAGAAGTCAACAGTGAATTAGGGTTTCAGTAGTGATTTAGGGTTTTGGAATTCAACAACGAATTAGGGTTTCAACATGATTTAGGGTTTTGGAAAGGTATAAAGGAAGGGTCAGTGAACTAATTCATTATTATGTAGATTATGACTTGTCATTGAGGAGAAGAGGCACATCTCAAGAGAGATACTTCAGTGTATTCCAGGAGGAAGACACCAGTTGGCTAATTTTGGTGTTTAAAGATACCCTAGTCACTGGGAAGATCATCCAAGTCTTCCATCATTCTTCATTGATTCCACAGTGCTCCCATATTCCGGGTATTATATTTTAGTTTCTTATTTGTATTCCGACTAAGATCCTTTTGTCTTTTGATCTAGCAAAGTTTTGTTATTTTATTCAGTCGCAGTTACTTATTTGTATTTCAGCTAAGATCCTTTGTCTATTGATCTAGTAGAGTATTGTCAGTTTATTCAGCTGCATTCAACCATTTTTTAATCCACAGAGATATCATAATACAAAATTTGCAGTCCTTTGTCACATTTATTATTTGTATGATCATTTATATGCTGTAAACCTTTGATCCTACACACACATTAGCAACGTTTCCTAGACTAGCCAAGTCAGGAACATTACAGTGGTATCAGAGATTTAGTCCTGCTAGCCTGTGACTAAAGACAATGAGTGCAGCAGAAGACCTAGAAGGTCGTGAACATGTAGGTGATGAATATGTCACTTACAACAGGCATCATGAAAGAAGGCATAGGCCTCATTTTCCCCCTTTTCCTCCTAGCTCAGAGGAAGAGGAAGAGGCACAAAGAGAAGCAGAGAGAAGGGCAGAGCATGAGGATGACATGATTCTAGGATATAGATATGAGCGACCATAGGGTAGTGGCAAGGACCTCGTAGATCCAGAGGCAGCTTTCATGTAGGTTATCAATGATATGTTAGCTAGTCAACGGACCATGTCTCATTCCTTGGCACATGTGGTTGATAGATTGGCTAGAGTGGGAACCCTAGATACACAAGTCCCACATGTAGCACAGGGGAACTCGGGAGCAGGTAGTAGACCCTCGTCACCCTCTCGCACATACACCTCTGTGAGTAGGATTCCCAGACCCTTGTTTCCCAGTTTCCAGAGGGCACCCCCGGTAGCAGCATCACCATCGATACCATAGAGGCCACCCACTCATGCTGATGACATT
This sequence comes from Picea glauca, assembly GCA_000966675.3. Lineage (NCBI taxonomy): Eukaryota > Viridiplantae > Streptophyta > Pinopsida > Pinales > Pinaceae > Picea > Picea glauca. The sequence goes on from JZKD02S1672097.1 coordinate 240,606, forward strand.
GCAAAGTATAGGAGGGAGTATGCAACATTGGGTCATGACTTCCATCAGGACATGTATCACATACCCACTACACAAATCAAAAAAATTTCATTGATTTCTCAACAATCAGAAATCCCGAAGTCCTATGGGGCTTAGCGCAAGCTAGCTCTTTCCTTTTTCCACCTTTATATGATTGTAGTTCACAACTATGGGACGAATCAACATGAATTCTTTTCGCACTTCGTGACTCAGTGCTACCGGAACGTCGAGTTGCTCGACTCTGCAAACCCCAAAGCTTGAAACAACGAAACACCGAAGCCCGACTGGGCTAGCGAGGGGCAAGTTTCTCTCTTGGGGTCTTGTCTACATGACCCTATATGGTGTCCACGCACTTAAGCCAGCCAAGAGCTTATCGACTTTTCGCAATTCAGGGAGTCGCGATACACGACTTCTACCTTTCCCCATTCAAATCCCTGAAACTTCCGAGGTCTCCAAAGTTTCCCTCCAAAGGGAGATCGACGACTGTAAGCCTCCCTTGATCCAACGACATGGATCCTTTCGGGGTTTCAGTACTAGGGAGTTCGAAACGCAATGACTCCAAAACTCTTTGTCATTCAAATCTCTGAATTTCGATATGGAAAGTCGTGTAAGAGATCGACGGTTCTTAGGAGTGTGGATCCAATCATCCACGGGATTTCAGGTATCGGGATTTTGTGACTCGTGAAGGAAAGGTTTCTTGCCTTTTTGGTTCCCTGGATACACCGAAACGTCGACCGGCAGCCACATGTCCCTTCGATGGACGACGGCAACCCTCAACCAAGATCAACAATCGTGGTCTTTTTGGGATGATCAACGGTCATGATCAAATCCCAGATTTTCTCAATCTTAATCAGACCCCACGCCATTTTGAGGCTTCAGTGATCGGAATTTCGTGACTTGCAAAGACAAGGGTTCTTTTCCCTTTTGTTTTTCGGGTGCCAAAATGATGAAGTGCTTACCAGTAGCCACGTGTGCTCTATAGATGGACGGTCTAGGAACTTCCATGGACCATGGGGTCTACGGTCCCGATTCCTTCATCTCTTGAAAGGGAAAAAGAAGGGGTCATGGCATTAATGCTTGCATCTCTTTCTTAAATCAAACGGTCATTACAGACCCTGGGATCCTTCGAAGGGATCCTGTTCGTGCATTGCTTGCAAAGGTGGAGAGGGGTCGAGGAATTATCATCCACGTGTCCTCCCTCAGATGAACGGTCCTTGTTGTTTCACGATTTCACGACTTGCGACTCCCAGTGACGCAAATCCTTTGTCAACTCGAATCCCCAGTATCTGAAATATCGATGGAATCTCGATCTTCGTCACGTGTCCTTCACAGATGGATGGTCTAGATCTATATCAGGACTTTCACCATGGAGTGTCCCGATCCCTTGTCATCAGGACTCCCATAATCCCAAATTCTGAATCCCCAATATTGACTCCTCTCTCGGGACTTTCACCCTTGTTCACGAGGGCTTAACCCTCATGCCTCTCTTAACAGATCCAATGGTTGTCGGTTTTTTCTAGCTAAGATATGATGGCTCAGATCTGTCCCATGTCGCGCACTCTCCCACTACTTCCTGGACATGGAAAAAAATCAATAGTCTAGATGTGATCATGGACCTTGGGGATCTACGATCCCAATTTCCTCGCTATTCATGAAGATAAAGGAAAAGGGGCAAGGTATGTAACTCCCTTGTTTCTTTCATCAATATAACGGTCATGAATGACCATGGATATTCTGATGGGATCTCATCCATCGATCGATACTTATCCCTACGTTGCTACTTCAGGATTTTAAGTGGGTCATTCTTCCTCGTACAAGGTTGTTAAGACTTGCACATTCAATTCCTTTTTCCAGGTTCTTGGTAAACCTTTCCAAGGAGGGAATCTATGTGAAGAGATCTATTCTAGGGCATTCCTGGAGATAGATAAGGGGAAACAAATTCCCGAGAATGGATTGGAAGTCTAACTTGGTTCAACTTATGCATAATTAAATTCATTTATCAACATAAGCCATGCGTGGTTTTTCTGTTATAAGAATATATCTACCATGTCTTATCAAAACACTGCACAGGCATTCTTATACTGTAATCGTTCAAAATTTCATAGTTTATGAGCATATATGTCACCATATGAATTTCAAGATGTAATATGCAAAACACTTATCAGAAATAACACCAGAAGTGAGTGCAACTACTGAGAGGGGTGCTCATTTCCACCCAACTGTAGGCTTAGCGACTCCCAACGGATTTACCACTAGCCACCCCCGAGCTGAGACCACGATGCTGTGAGACTGTGTCTCCATTTTCCAGTGACCAGGAGTGAAGGTTGCAATCCTTCCTCTCTGTTATCACTCACTCTGCATAATGCCAGAGTTCTCCCCTCACGTCTGCCCCCCAATCACTTCCACCCCACGCCTTATCCTCTTGTGAGGTTGTGTGCAGTGCGATTTCCCTCACGCTGGTCAGTCATGATGGCTCTTCGGATAGGCAGTTCACCTCCCCATCCCTCATTAATCCATCTACCTACCAGCCTAAGAGGCATTTAATTCAGGTCCAGCGAGCTGATTTTGGTTCTCCAGGCCACTGGAGTCCAAATACAGTATTAATTATCGGTGGAAGTTAACTCCACCTTTCCAGGTGCCTTCCATCACCATCGCAATCTCTTTTTCTGCACATCCCCTCTCAGCAGTCCTGCAATAAAATTCATAATGTTATTCACATTTATTGACCTTTTCCTCAAGGTCCATTTACATCACATATTCACATTTATGAGTTTGCCATAGTTCTTGGCCAGTCCAGTTATTTTTACAAACTGGTGGAAACATGGTGTTACAATTCCCTCCCCCTTAAAAAGGAACATCGTCCTCGATGTTCTTATCTACTAACATGAATTGCATGTACAAAAGTAAACAAACTCGGATATGCCTACCTCATGGAATCCTCCATTTCCCATGTAGCCTCATCCGGGCCAAAATGTTTCCACTGCACCTTGACCTGTGCAATGGTTCGGTTCCGGAGCAGGGTTTCCTTTATGTCCAGTATGTATTGGGGTTCTGGTAGAAATTGTCCCTCTTTTTCCACCTGGATCACAGACCAATCAATTATATGATTAACATCATGTACATATTTCTTCAATAATGAAACATGAAAAACATTATGTTCTTTTACGGTGGGAGGAAGTGCTAGCCGATAGGCTACAGGTCCCATTCTTTCTAGAAACTCAAAGGGTCCACAATACCTGGGTGCCAACTTGGCACAAGCTCCCATTCTCAGGGAACTCCTTCTAGGCTTAATTCTGAGATATACATGGTCTCCCATTTTGAACTCTCTTGGAGTTCTCTTTTGATCAACACAACTTTTCTGTCGGTTCTGGGTGACCTTCAGATTTTGTTTTATCTGAGTCACTTGATGTTCCATTTCTTTCAACATATTGGGTCCAATAGAAATCCTATTTACAGGTTTACTCCAGCTGACTGGAGTATTACACGGCCTACCATAGAGGACCTCAAAGGGACTCATCTTTAAGGATGCTTGGTAGTTTTTGTTGTAGGCAAATTCTACCAATGGCAGGTAGTCTTCCCATTTTCTTGGTTGATGCATTACATGCATCCTTAACATATCCTCTAATATTTGATTCACTCTTTCTATCTGTCCATCAGTTTGAAGGTGATAGGAGGTGCTAAACAACAATTTAATCTCTAAACCAGCCATTAGTGATTTCCAGAAATTGGAAGTAAATTTTGTGTCTCTGTCAGACACTATCTCTTTTGGCATACTGTGTAGTCTAAATACCTCTTTCATGAATACCCGGGCGATATCTATCACCTTGCAGTTTGATTTGACGGGGATGAAATGAGAAGACTTGCTCAGTTTATCCACCACTACCATAATGGCGTCATTCTGTTTGGTTGAAGTTGGCAATCCAGTGATAAAATCCATGGAGATGGT